>JARHVA010009517.1:0-303596 GCA_037957365.1 Torreya grandis
ACATAGATACCCTATGTATGGGATAATTTTACCTATTTAAGGTGAGCTGAAGATGATATGAGGCATTTTCAGAAGGCTTATAAACCATTGAAGGAGTGACAAGGAAGTGTGGTGAAGTTGATAGGGGTTGAAGGGTTTAATAAATCATGAGTTTGTTCTTTGTATCCCTAAGCAAGTAAGTACTAACCTATAGGCCCTCAGCTTGTAGGTCCTCATTTTGAACCAAAGTCAACATCAAATTGATAAGAGCAAAGCCAAGATAGTGAAACCTACCTTCATTACATACAGATAAATAAAAATCATTAAAGAACAACTGCCACTTGCAAGTTAAAGATGGTCAAGGAACTGAGTTGATAAGTCCTAGAAGTCATCTATAGGTTTTTATGGATTTAGGGGATTAGTCTAACATCAAACCTAAGAAAAGAGAGGGGTAGAGATGTTTGAAAGATGTTATGAGCCTAACTTGGGACTTCAAACAAGTTTATGGGCCAAAATAAACTCTCAATGACTTTCAAGGTGAAGTCCCAAATACAAAGAGTATAATCAAGACCCTAAAAGGTCACCTATAGGTTAAAATTCAGGATAGTCTAGTTTTAAGCTTGAGTAAGACACAATGACGAGCTCAAAATATGGCTCATTATTGACATGTTATTTCCCTCAGTTCATCTCTCAAAGGATATTATCTTATGGAAATAATAGATTGTTAGATAGTTATTACATGGAAAATAGATACTTGTCTTGTTTATATTTAACTAAAGATTAAACCTTTAGTTTGTCGTTAATGTCTAATACATAACATGTTTTAGTGATTTTTATTGTGAAGAATGCTTAGGAAGAAGACACAGGCGATGTATAGTAAAAGTTCAATTTTGATCTCCATCTAGTAGAACTATAAACTCTACAAGCTTTTTTTTACAGAATCTATAGGCTTGTTTCTAAGGACTTTACAGGGTTGTTTCTATGGACTCTACAGGCTTGTTTCTAAGGACTCTATAGGCTTGTTTCTATGAACTTTGCATGCTCATTCTTATCGACTCTATAGGGTTAATTTCATGGATTCTGTAAGGATGAAGCTATAAATGGGGAAGCTAATGGCTAGATAGGATACAAGAGAATCATTCTAGCTGGAGTCAAATAAGGAAAATACCCACCTACTATTTTATAGGATTTTCTTTTGATAAAATTATATATAATTAGATCTTAGGACTATTATAGGATAGTATATCTATTTCATCAGAATAATTGGATCTCTTGGAAATCCAATCTCCTATCTTTGGATGAATGGATCGACTAAGAAATCATATTTATTTGCATCCTATTTTGAGTTGATTGTATTAGTATAAAATGTAAGACTTTCGTCATTGAAAGATATTAGATAATAGAGAGTAGAGAATAGAAGAAAGAGACGTACAAGCATATTATAGGTTTTAGCTAGATTGTAATCATTTTAGTTTTATGAATTATTACTTTAGTTTTTAGCATTGATTAATCTTTGTTCCTGAGTCTGAGAGGAGTAAGGGCCCACTCTCCTTGGAACTAGGAATTGTGTACAGTATTTATGTTATGTTACATTAACTCTTTGTTATAACAAATTAGAATCTTGTTACTATTTTCATTTATTCATAAAAACATAAAAACAAATTAATAGTTTAACAGGCATTTCCTTATTTCAAAGTCATTTCCTTTCTAAGCAAAGTGTGTTTTATTTTATAGCAAATGTGTGAAGCAAATTTCTTTTTTTCAGTTATCAGTGTGATTTTACTTTCCATGCAAGCGTAAATAGGAGTGTGATTTTACTTTCAATCAAAAGAGTGAATTGATTTGATTTATTCCTTTTAAGTAAAAGAGCGAATCAAGTATTTTAGGAAACATATCTTTCTTTAGTCAAAGTTAGAATAGGACAATTAAACACTCCCATAAGCAGACTTCTAGATCTACCATCATATGCCTTACTGTAGACAGCTTTGGACACCAGCCTTGGTTGATAAGACATAAATTGAACATTGATTAAATGAAGAGTTAAACTACACTCATCATTTTTGGTGCCATTGTTGGGGGAAAAAGGTGTTCGTAAGTTAATAATTATTGGTCTAAAGTGAAAAAAATTGTAAAAACTATAAAATCCCAAAATAATTCAATAAATTGATGTACCATCCTAGAGATTCTAAAGGATGATTCATCCCAAAATTTCCACCAAGAACACAAGTTGAAACTCCTTCAACATATCTAAGTAGTGAACCTGAAGTTACGAGTGAAACTTATCTACAAGAATATTCAAAAACTTGGATAAAAACTAGGCCATTGCCATAAGCAAGCCCCATAGGACAAATTACTCAAGATCAATCTCTTGTAAGAAGACATTATTTAGAAATTGCCAAGGACTTAGAAGAAGCATTTCAAAAATCCATAGCTAAAGAAAATTTTGAGAATTTTAAACAACCCATAATTGATACCACAAATATTCAGTGGGAAGATCATCCCAGCTTTGAAACATCATCAGAAGAAGAAAATATGGCTCTCCAACAAAATCAACAACTTGCACAAATAGGAAGGACTTTTTCCTTTCCTATTGTTGTAAATCTAATGATCAAACCCCCATTAAAAATATTTCACTAGCTAATCTACCAAATTTTTGGTGAAGATCTACAAAAGATCCTAATCAATTCTTGTTTGAGTTTAAGGTGCTATGTCAAACTTATGATTACAATACAGATAGCTAGAAATTAAAACTATTTCCCTCTACACTTAAAGATGTAGCTATGATATGGTTCATGGGTTTACTTGGCGATTCTATTAGAACATGGGATGACATGGAGATAAAATTCTTGAACAAGTACCAAGATTACTACTACGTATGAGAGAGAAAAGAGGATTTCTTTAAAATCAAATAGAATGAGGATGAATCTTTAAAGGATTATTTGGATAGATTCATGTTCACTCATAAAAAAAAATTATCCACTCACTGAAGAAGTTTAAAAATTGGTTTTTCTTAAAAGGGTTGGATGAAGATACTAGAGATGCCTTAAATTTTATGGGAGGAGGAGATATAAATAATTTAGCTTTTGATCAGATTTTTGAGCTTTTTACCAACTACTCTTGAACAAAACTTGGAATTAGGAAAGGAAGGTTTGGGAAATATAATAAAGTCGGTAAGCTAATAGAAGAATTTGTTAATCTAAAGATAGATATCCTAGTTACACTAAATAGTACTTTAGATGGCCTTCAAGTTAAGGCAAATGTAATAAAAATCTTAGTAATCTACTATCCTAAGTGAAGATAGAAACATGCCCTTAGAGATTGCCCCTAGATAAAACCATTATTTTATTATGTGGGATCTGTGATGCAACAACTCATGATACCAAACATTACAGCCTTCTACCTATTTTAAAAAATCAAATGAAAATACAAGTCTAGTCCACTAAAGAAGTAATTTATATCCAAAGATAAAACTTTGTCCCATAAAACTAGGCTCAAGGACCGTTTAATGCAAGAAACCTAGTTAATCCATGGATGGTAGCATGGAATGTTTTAGTCGCTTCACCTTTTTGGAATCAACCCCAAATTCTATCAATCCATAATCCATGGGAATGACAATATTAGATGCCAACACCCCCATAGATGGTGCCATAGCCATAACAACAATCGGTACCACAACAACAATGGATGCCTCAGCCATATCAACAATGGAATAAATAATGGAACCCACAACAACAATTCACCCAATAAAGAAGACCATTTCAACAATAAACTATAATGCCACCCCTAGTTATTTAGAAACAAGGACAAATAAATCAACCTTTAATGCTTGCACAACCAATAGGAAATCCAAAAAATAAACAACCAACACCTATTTATGTTAATGAACAGAAAGAGATAATGAATGTTGGAGCTATTGAGTGTTCAAACATACATTTAAGATCAAGAAAAACTATACAAAAACCTCTAGTTCTCATTTCTAAGATACCCAATGAAAAAGAAAAAAATAGACTCATCTTAATTAAACACTAGAAAATCCAAAATCAAAATGAGCCCTGAAGTAAACAAAGGAAACACTACTACACCTGTAGTTCCTTTTCTTAAAAGATTAAAAGAAATGGATATTAAACCAAAATCAAACTTGGTCCATGAGTTGCAAAAGATCAATATTGAGGCACCCCTACTACAAGCTATTAGGGATATACCTAAATTGAACAATATCATCAAAAATCTTTGTATCAAGTCACCTAGGAGGAAAACAAAATATCTAGGAACCATTTATGTTGACAGAAAAGTTTTTGTTTTATTAGCAGGAAAACTATTAGTTCCAAAATATTTAGATCCAAGAAGCCCAGTGATCATAGTCACAATTAGAGGTGAAGAAATTCCTAACATCTTGGTATATTTGGGAGAAGCAATTAATGTTATGACAATTGATACTCTCCATACATTATCTCTTATGATAATGCAACCCACAACTACCATTCTTCAAATGGTGGACCAATCTGTAACTAAACTAGAAGGGACTATAGAAAATGTTGAAGTACTAATAGAGTCTTGGGATTACATAGTAGACTTCATGGTCCTACAACCTAAAACAAAGAATCTAGGATATCCCATAATCCTAGGTAGACCATGGTTGGCTATTGTAGCAGCACTAATTGATTGCAGGTTAGGAGACATGACCATTTCTAATGAGTCAAAATCCAAATGCATCTTTTTGTATCCTCCTACAAAACCATCAATAAATCATATACAAGAACTTTGGGTGGATGAATCAGACAACACATCAAACAATATTTCCTCATTAGCTATGATCACAGTTAAAAAACACTTGGAAGAATTGAATGGAGACATATACCCAAAATCTATGGACTCTGCCAGTCTGAAAGCTATAGACTTTAGTAGTCTAAAAACTACGGACTACCTCAATTTAGGATTCTTGGGTCAAACATAATATTATGAAACCTCCAATTCTACTTATTCTAGTGTTTCTTCACCATATGATCATGGATTGATTTAGGAAAGTGTGTGGAAATTGACAGAACAACAACAAACTCATTTCTTAGATGCATTTCATTGTTCTTTAGCAAGACTGATTCCTCCTGGAAAATAGTTTGTTGATAATGTAACCATGTTTCATAAGCTACTTCCTCATCCATGTCCTTTTAACTCATTGATTAGTGAATTCAATTAAATAGAATCCAACTACCCAAGCACAAAACCAATAATGGTATTACTTGGAAAGATTTTGAGCATCAATAGTTGGTTAACAATTGAAGAGGAAGATCAACTCTTTGAAGTACTGGAAAGACATACCAGGGCTTTTGCTTGGGATTATACTGACATGAAGGGAATTCACCCCAACATAGTCACTCATCACATTTACACATAATCTATCAAATTGGTTAGAAAACCATAAAGAAGAATAAACCCAACATTAAAGGAGATAGTCAAAATAGAGATCCAAAAGTTGTTGAAAGTTGGGTTTATTTACGCCATCTCAGATAGCCAATGGGTTTCACCTCTGGTAATTTTTCCCAAGAAAAATGGAAAATTAAGGGTATGTATAGATTATAGATAATTGAACAAAGTAACACTAAGATATTATTTTCCTCTACCTTTCATTGATCAAGTTCTTGACAATTTGGTAGGAAAAAAGATATTTTTCTTTCCTAGATGGGTTTAGTGGGTATAACCAAATAATGGTAGTAGTTGAAGATCAAGATAAAACCACATTTACCTACCCTTGAGAAACTTTTTCTTATCGAGTACTCCCATTTGGACTTTGTAATGCTCTAGCCACCTTCTAAAGAGCAATTCTGGCAATATTCTCTAACCTTATACATGATTGTGTTGAAGTATATATGGATGATTTCACCATTCATGGTGGAACTTATGAAGAGGCTCTTACCAACTTGAAAAGAGTATTGATTAGATGTGAAGAACATCAATTATATTTGAGCCATGAGAAATGTTTTTTGATGATGGATGTAGGAATAGTGCTGGGACACCATATTTTTGGAAAAGGCATTCAAGTAGATCCAAAAAAAGTTGAAATAATCTCCAACTTACCCATCCCATAAACACAAACTAAAATTAAGAGTTTTTTGAGACATGTTGTTACTATAGATGCTTCATAGATAATTTTATCCAAATAACTACCCCTATGTTTGCCTTGCTTACAAAAGATAGTACATTCAAATGGAGTGATAGTTGCCAACAGACCTTTGAGACCATCAAAACTAAACTTGTTACTACTCTAGTATTGAGAGGACTAGATTAAACTCAACCATTTCATATATACATAGATGCTTCCAATACAACAATAGGAGCAGTCCTTGGATAAAAGGATGAAGAGGGTAACATATATGCTATATATTATATTAGCAAAAACATGACACCTATTGAAAGAAATTACACCACAACTAAGAAGGAATTTCTAGTTGTACTCTATGCAATTAACAAATTCAGATACTACATAACAGGCTACAAGGTATTTGTTTATACAGACCATTCAGCTATTATATATCTTACTAACAAACCAATTATGGGAGGTAGGATTATTAGATGGTTGTTGCTCTTACAAGAATTTGATGTTACTATTATAGATAAACTAGGGAAGTCTAATGTAGTTGATGATTTCTTGTCAAGAATGAACACTAAAGGTAAAAAAGAACCAGTGGAAGATGACTTTCCAGATGAACAACTATTTTATATTTCATCAAAATCTCTATGGTTTACTGATATAGCTAATTACTTTGCCATAGGAAAGTTTCCTCTACAATTTTTACAAAAAGAAAAGAAACATTTAATCAAAGAAAGTTTTTTTAAATGGATTATTAGAATGTTATTCAAACTTGGACCTAACCATGTATTTCACAGGTGTGTGACAAATGGTGAAGCTTATGATATCATCAGAGCTTGTCATGATGAACCAAGAAGAGGTCATTACTCAGCTCAAAGAACCATACATAAAACCCTAGGAGCAGGATACTATTGGCCTCACCTTCATTAGCAAGTAAAAAGATATGCCAGACACTGTGATGCTTGTTAGAGAATTGGATAGCCTACTCTTTCAATAGAGATGCCTCTACACCCTCATCCTCAATTTGTTTTAGAACCATTTGATAAATGGGGAATTGATTTTATAAGTCTTGTGGATCCTCCTTCTAGAGGAAAATAATATCTCCTAGTATGTACAGACTATATGACCAAGTGGGTGGAAGTGGAAGTATTAACTCATCCAAGAGAAGAGATGGTAGTTGATTTCTTATATTTCAAAATCATGCAAAGATTTGGTGCTCCAAAGGAGATAGTCTCAGATCAAGGACCACAGTTCATGTCAAACATGATAAAGCACTTCATGCAAGTATATCAAACTCAACATAGAAAAACATCTCCATACCATCCACAGGCTAATGGGCAAGTTGAAGTTACCAACAAAGAACTGGAAACCATTTTAACCAAGGTTGTGAATTCCAATAGAAAAGATTGGGTAGATAAGGTACCAAAAGATGTTTGGGCCTATAATACTACTTAGAAAACAACTAGATTTTCACCTTATGAATTGGTTTATGGTAAGTAGCCCTTATTCTCTATTGAATTTGAATTATAAACTTTAAAAATTGCTATAAAAGTAAGGATTGAATTAGAAGAAATACAAAAAGAAATAATCCTACATCTTAATCAACTTGATGAGATGAGGATGGAAACACTACAAAGAACTGAATTAGTAAAACATCAAAGAAAATTTTGACATGATTCATAGATCAAGCAATGGAAGTTTTAGAAAGGAGATTGGGAACTGTTGTTTGATTCCAAATTTCAACAAATTAAAGGAAAACTATAAACGAGGTGGTTGGGACCTTATCAGATTAAGGTCTTTAAAAATGGTTCTATTAAGATAATACCTATTGATGACAATAGAAGATCTCTATTAGTCAATGGAAATAGATTGAAGCTTTATCATAAACCTCTCAATAAAGAAGAATTTGTTCAAATGGTAAAAGATCAAGTAGCCTTTTTGGAGGACTCTGCTTCTTATAGAGAAACTAATTCAAATCAAGTAGCTATTCTGGAAGGCTCTGCTTCTTCTATAGAACCTATTCCTTGATGACCATAAAAAAATAATAAAAATAAAAAATATCAATAGTGAAAATCCTTCCAGGGACACTATTGACAATGCATGCCTAGAAAACCAACTTGTTGACTAGCTATGCATTGCAAAAAGGGCTTTGGCTAGAAAACCAGCAATGGCTAGCCAAAGGGCAAAAAAAAAATTTATAAGAAAATAAAAAATAGAGTATCTCATCATTTCATTATGATTGGACCTTTTGACTAATCCATGCAAAATTATTTGTGTAGGATAAATGGTGAGCAAAGGACACATCTAAGGTCAAAGTAAGTGAGACATGTATTCTATTTATCTATATTTAGTTAACTAATTATCTTCAATTTGATTAAGACTTATTCTATGGAGATGACCCAAATGTGAAACTTCCAAAATGGAATGACATGACACATACCATAATGAAAAAGCATGCAAACAAGCTACCACAGGTGTATGGATAAGTGTGAAGCTTTGATACAATCAATTGAGTCATCAATTATGATAATGATGGGACATCATAAAAGGGGTTTTAAATGAAGAGATAAATTATTGTCACCATCAATGTGACACATCATCATTTCATCCAATTTGTATTAATGTGAAAAAATGGTTGGCACACTCCATAGAAACATGCGGTGCTAAACTGTATCAAGTCATCATATCAAACTATGGACTCATGTAGCTACAGAGTTTCATATGAAACATTCTATTTCTATAGACTTCAATATAAACTGGTCTACATATCCTCCATGAATGTTGCCTACAAATCCTCAGTGACTATTGCCTACTGATTGCAATAAAAGACTAGTCTACACCCTAATTAGAGTTAAAGGAACAAAGTTGTATGTAAATTTGCATAGAAATGGGACAAAAAATGAGATTAGAGCCGAAGAATGTAGCAAAGTTTCATAAAGACAAAGCTTCTATGGTAGTGTTTAGAGCCAATGGATGGATACCTTTCATTGAAAACTTCTAGTGTTTCTATGAAATAATGGTAAGTAAATTCATCACTAATATCACCCCTGAATTTTCAGTTGTGAAAGGCATTGTTATTCTTGTTTCAACTCAAATTATAAGCCAAATCATATAAGTTCCAAAAGAGGGAATGAGAGCTACAGGTATAACTTCATTTAGTGATTTAATTAGTCAGTTTAATGGTAATGAGTAGACTAGGACTTCATGTCTAATATATTCTAAGGGGAAATCAAAAGGGATTAGTATAAATTCACTTCCTAAACCTTGGAAATATATAGCTAAGTGGGTACTCAAGTATATCATTTGTGAGGGGAAACATAGTATTTTAGGAGGAGATACCATGAAAATATTAATACAGCTTATGCATGGGAGACAAAACCCTTAGTACAAAATTAACCTCCCATCGTTATTATATAGTTCTCTACAAATTGTGACTACAACCCCTAATGCTACTCTTAGGCACCATGGCCTGATTCACCTAATTATCCAACATCACTTCCTTTAGCAAGGATAAGAGGTCTGGGAGGAATTTAAGAACAATATATCATAATAAATTTCAAATCTATCTACATAAGAAACCTCAAATTTACCACAAGAACATTCATCTCCACCTACTGCATCAGTTGAGAAAACAACTCCAAAGAAGAAATCATAGACTGTAGTCTCTACAAAAATCCCTTCTTCTTCTTCTTTAATAAGAATCACAAGGTCTCAAATACCTAAATTTTCAAGGTCCCCACAAGAACCTCATGAATTTATAGTGCAACCAATTCCCTTGTCAAGAAGAAGAAAATTGAGATGAAAGGTTGCTATAGAACTTGAGAAGACCAAGGGTTTGATGGTTGAGAAGGAAAGCCAACCGAGTGTAGCTCAAAGAGTGACCAAAAGAAGGAGAAGGCTAATTCTGATAGATGAAAATGAATAAGAGGCTATAGACATTTTGGATAGTCTTAAAATGGTATCTCATTCCCCCATACATCAAATTATTCTTGTACATCTAGATGTTGAAGAAACTCCTTTTGAAAGGAACTCTCCAATCATAATGGAGGAGTCAATTCCAAGAGAAGAGCCCAATATGGTAGAGGAATCAAGTATGGAAAAACGACCACCTGTTTTAGTTGAAACTATAATAAATAAAGGGAAAAATGTATGCACAAATGAGAAAGGTGAGTCATCTAATTTAAATGATCCTATTATGTAGTTAACCTTGTAGCTTTCTCAAGCTCAAGCTCTTGAGCAACAACAAACACCTGATTTTGTTGATCTAATCAGTTAATTACAAAATAAGGATCATCTCAACTCATTGTTGGTTCAAAAATTAGACACATCAACTACCAATCATACAGCAGAAGTTCACAGATTAGAGGAAACAATCAAGGAAAATGAAAGTGAACAAATAAATCTTTGGATATATGTAGAAAATTTGAAGAAGGAAAATAGGAGATTGCAGAGTTTGGTAAACTCTTCCAAATCACCTTCTGATGTTGCAAATTCTCCTCCTAAGGTATTTGTTGACCACAATTGTCAAATAAGTTGTCTAGGTATTCCTCCCTTGAAAATACTACATCAAATTGAAGAATAATATTCCATAGTTAAATAGAAAAACAAAGATGCAACTTCTTTAAACAAACTCTTAGAAAATGAAAAAAAGAATTAGAAGCTAAGGTCTAAAATTTTGAATAAAATTTGTAGGATGCATGCAAATTAGGGGAATCTCTTTTGGCATGTAATAATCTTTCTCCTACATATAGTTTGTTTTTATTTAAATAATTTATAGATGGAAACTTCTGAGGATCTCTTGTCATCTTCCTTAGAATATTTTATAGCCAACAACTTTTTTGGAAATTTTTTATAGTGCTGAACCTGATCAACATGATTTGCTTTATGAGTTTTATTTGTATGATTTGATCCTAGGAGACCATGAGCATAATAAACTCTTTATAAAACTTCATGTATGAGAAGTTCAATTGATGGCATTACATTCTACATTCAAAAATCAACTAGCATGGAAAATTAGATTTGAGGACTATACAAATCATGCTAAGACTATGAGATTGTGTGGCTTCCTATTCTTAGATTGATCAAATAGAATTTTAACTGTGCTTGTTTAAGTGATGAGGTTAAAATGCATTATTTATAGGCTTTATATGATTGTGCTATTTATTTTGACTTATTTTCAAGATAGAGTTTTGATTCAGTAGTGACTGTAAGTGTGCAAAGATGGGACCAACTTTCAGTGCCCCTTAAAAGACGAGAGGTCATGTCCCAAAATAACTTAAGATGGAGTATGAGGAGAGATTCCTTAATTTTAGAAATCTTAATAGAGGTAATAAACCCTAGGGGAGAGTATAAATTGATTGGCATGAGATATAGACCCCCTTTATTGATCATACCTATTCCAGGATGGTAATGTTGGGCTCCACAATCAAAGGAGCAATTCAATATATGGAAACAAATGATTCAATAGCATCAAGGGTTTATAATTAATTTAGAAAAACATATATTAGATGAATTTGATGAATATGATTTGAGTCAGAGTGTGGAAAGCAGATGCCAGAGCTATAAATGCTAATAAATGTTTGTAATGGGACTTGTAAAAGGTAAACCCTGGGGGAGATGATGAGATCAAAATATGGCTCATTATTGACATGTTATTTCCCTGAATTCATCTCTCAAAGGATATTATCTTATACAAATTATAGATTTTTAGATAGCTATTACATAGAAAATAGATACTTGTCTTGTTTATATTGAAACAAAGATTAAACCTTTACTTTGTCATTAATGTCTAATACATAACATGTTTTAGTGATTTTTGTTGTGAAGAATGCTTAGGAAGAAGACACGGGTGATGTATAGTATAATTTCAATTTTGATCTCCATCTAGCAGAATTATGGACTCTACAGGCTTGTTTCTATGGACTCTACAGGCTTGTTTCTACAGACTCTGTAGACTTATTTCTATGAACTCCACAGGCTCATTCCTACTGACTCTATAGGGTCAATTATATAGATTTTATAAGGATGAAGCTACAAAGAGAGAAGATAGTGGATAGATAGGATAAGAGAGAATCATTCCAGTTGGAGTCAAATAAGGAAAATACCTGCTTGCTATTTTGTAGGATTTGCTTTTGATAAAATTGTATATAATTAGATCTTAGGACTATTATAGGATAGTATATCTATTTCATTAGAATAATTAGATCTCTTGGAAATCCAATCTCCTATATTTGGATGAATGTATCGAATAAGAAATCATATTTATTTGCATCTTATTTTGAGTTGATTGTAGTAGTATAAAATGTAAGACTTTCATCATTGAAAGATATTAGATAATAGAGAGTAGAGAATAGAAGAAAGAGATGTACAAGCATATTACATGTTTTAGCCAAATTGTAATCATTTCAATTTTATGAATTATTACTTCAGTTTCTAGCATTGATTAATATTTGTTCCCGAGTCTGAGAGGAGCAAGGGCCCACTCTCCTTAAAATCAAGAATTGTGTATGGTATTTATATTATGTTACATTAACTCTTTGTTATAACTAATTGGAATCTTGTTACTATTTGCATTTATTCATAAAAACATAAAAACAAATTCATAGTTTAAAAGGCATTTCCTTGTTTCAAAGTCATTTCCTTTCTAGTCAAAGTGTGTTTTCTCTTACAACAAATGTGTGAAGCAAATTTCCTTTTTTTAGTTAGGAGTGTGATTTTACTTTCCATGCAAGCATAAATAGGAGTGTGATTTTACTTTCAATCAAAATAGTGAATTGATTTGATTTATTACTTTTCAATAAAAGAGTGAATTAAGTATTTTAGGACACATGTCTTTCTTTAGTCAAAGTTAGAATAGGATAATCAAACACCCCCATAAGTAGACTTCTAGATCTACCATCATATACCTTACTGTAGACAACTTTGGACACTAACCCTGGTTGATAAGACATCAATTGAACATTGATTAAATAAAGAGTTAAATGACACTCATCACAAAAAATGGTAAAATTCACCTTAACTTCTCCAAAAAAGAAAATGGAACCTTATAGTGGCATCTTATGATGCAGACCTAGAAAGCCTAGATGAACTTAAGTGTTTATTTCACATGTTATAGACCTAAAAGAAATATCCCAACACTTGGAGGATATTGATAGATTGAAGTTTGAATTGGTGTTTGGCACATTCAAATTTATTTTAAAATCCACTAAGCTTTTAGGGTCAAATATCCTAAGGAAATTATAAAACCCTACAGTCACTACCTACAACCAATCTTGATTGGAGTAAGAGATATGTCAAGACCTATAGATAGGGTTAAATCCATTTTGATATGTAAATCCATAAGCACATCAGGGATTATAAGGAAAAATGAAATATAACCTTTTATAATAGAACCACCACCTACAAGGGTTTTTTAGTTTAGAATGAAGATCATAACTATACCATAAGCTCTTGAGATTTGATTGTGTAAAATGTCATAGAGTGAGAAAATGGATTGACTAAGACAACATGAGTAACCTAAGAGTTTTATAGAGTGAATTACATAAAATCATAAGTGATAAATTTATTAAATCACTCTCTTCAAGTGTAGAATATAGAGAACACATTCATTAGGCCTATAGGCCTAACACACTCCTCAAGGCATCCACACTTAAAGATTGATGTTAAGAGCATGAGTTGAATGGAGACCTAGGATATATGTTATATCCTTCCTAAGGTATTTTCAAAGGTGAGATAGTATTGATTTGTAGATAAAGACCTGTAAATGGTCATTTTAGCCTAGAACTAATGTTAGAGTGCATAGAATGCACATTTGCCTCCTGAAGAGTAATTTCTCCCACTCATAAATTTAACAATGACTTACATGGGACCTATTGGTTATTGGAGGTGATGTAGGGGTCCAATAAAAATAATCTTGTGGAATTAGGATAGATAAAGAGGATATGTTATTTATGAATAATCCTTAAGAATGAAATGTGCTTAAAACCCTCCTAAAACCTTGATTATGACCAATCAAGACAAAGGGACCTCTAAAGCACATTTGTCTCCATAGTTTTATCCTAAAAACTCATGGATTTTTTTGATGACTCCAATTAGGTTTTACACATGTACGTTTTTGTACTTGCAATTATATATACTATAATAAATGCCCTATTTTGCATGTTGTTTGGTGTTTTGTAGGGGTTTTGAGAAAGGGAGAACTTACCAATAAAAATATGATGTAATTTAGGATGTTTCCTAAATATTAAAGTCTAAAAACATACACAATATATTTTTTAAGTGGTCAAACAAATATTTTTTTCCAAGGCAGTCTCAAATAGGTCTAGAATGAGACTTGGTGGCAAGGTCATTTCATGGTTCTCACACTTACATAGGGTCTCAAGACCTAAAAATTGACATGGAGGTTTTTTATATACTAATTAAATTGAATCACATGAGTTTTTGTGATTTCAAATGTTTTGGAAATGTTTGGAGAAATAAAATAGGGTCATAGGCAAAAAGGCCTAATTGAAGAGAGAAAAAGGTAGGAAAAATGGACTTCCACTCATATTCAAAACATGAAACTTGACATGAAGTTTTAATGACATAATTGGTCCTGTAATATTAACTTGTTTTTTTATTACCCTACATAAATTATCCTACATAATAAGGTTTACAAGTTTTTAGGGCTATAAGGAAAATATGCCTATTGAGAGCTTGTTGAGTAAAAATGGAGTTTTGGGGGTTGTTCCAAGAACAAAAATGGTTTTTTTAGGTCTGATAATATATTTTAATACCATACATGGATAAAGAGTGTCTTTAATAAATTTAAATTGATTTTTGAGCCACTTGGACCAAACTAGGCGTGGGAAACGAAGAGTTTCAAGACACCTATGCATATGAAAGATGGAATGTCAGATAATAGGAGTTTATTAAGGAATGATAGGTGTCAAATTAATTATTATATACGAATTAATGGTGAATTTATGATTGAAAATTCCATTTGTCATTATTCTTATATAAACAAGGGCAATTTTTAAGAAGCTAGTCAAGGTGTCAAGCCAATTTTTAACTCCTATGCCATATGAAGGATTGGAACATCTCAAGAGTAAGACACATGGATTTTAAAGTATATTTATGAATGTTACATAACTCCATTTATTTTTTAAACTCATTATGACACTTGTAAATCTTTTTCTACTATGTCCCTCTCTCTCTCTCTTCATAATTCTCTATATAAATAACCACTTTTAAAGTTTATTTTTGAGTTTGTAAATAATCCACATATAGTATGGTGAAGCCCTACTAGTTTGAGTAATGATTTTTAAATTTAATAAAAATATTTAAAGTTGGTTTTGAGTTATCAACTTCTTGTCTAAATGTGTGAATAATGTCATATTTAATGACAAGTGATGGACATATCTCCTTGTGTTCATCTTACTCTTTCATGTTTTGTGCAAGTGGCTTGCTCTCTAATAGGTCTCATGAAGGGTATTTAGTTTTTTTGAATGTCCTTAACTATAAGTAAGAGTACTAGTGTATAAAATAAGGCCTCTTATTCATCCAAATTGAGAAATTCATTTCATCTTACATCCATATTGAAATACTTATGTTAAAGAAACCTAGGATGTTGAGATCAATTTTTTGAATCACCTTTCATAGTGCAAGTTCATGGTAGTCTTGTAAAGTTAAACTTGGTGAATCACCTCATTAGGTTAGATTTATTTCATGTTTCTCTCTTCCTTTTTATCCCAACAAGCTAGTAGCATAGGTGATGAGCTTAAATAGATATATCAAGGGAGTTATCCCTTTAATCTAGACATTTACCCCCACTATAAACAACCCATAAGTCTAGAGGTAATCCCATTATTTGAATCAATTGGATTAGGCTTTCACTACATGTCCAAGGGTAAATTATGGAGTGAAAACAAAACTCATGGTAGTAGCTTTACCTTGACTTCATGAAAGATCTTGAAGTGTTCAATAGTAGTGGACCTCTTGAAGAGTAAAATGAGAAGACTAATATGGTGGAGCATGAGGTACATCTTGAAGTAGTTGATGATGACATGGTTCTTTTTAATGAAGTTTTAGTTGAGTATGAAGAAATATTTCATGAAGATAATTTGGTTACTATCCTTATTGAGCATCATGAGCAAGTGGTAGAGGTTAAAGAATTCAAGACCAATCTAGGCCATGGCTCAATTATAGAATTGATGAGCTTGTTGACCCTAAAAAGAATGGCATGAATGAAGTTGAAATTGATATCCTTTCAAATGACCAAGAGGAGGCTAAATTTTAGGAAGAGCTTGATGTTTTTATTTGAGTTTGGATGACAGACCTATACTCTCATGTAAACATGATCAAGAAGAAGATGAACAAAGTACACACATTAAGAGGCATGACCCTAATGAGTCATCAAAGGTTAAAGTTGAATTTATAGTCACATTGGAGAGCTATCCTAATATGGAACATGATCATGAGGTAAAGGTTAAGAATAGAGATGAATTTGTATGCATTGAGAACACATTTTATGTTGATGATTGATTTGAAGGTCTTCCAAGAGGATTGGTGACCATGAAGAAACTAATCTCAACAAAGTAAAGATCCAAATGGTAACTATAACCTATTTTTTAGATTCACTCTATATTATTATTCTTAGCAATAAAAACCTAAAATCTAAACAACATCAAATAGAGAGGATAAAAGAGATAATAAAATTTTCATGAGAATTCTAACCATAATTTTATTTCTTTGTATCTCCTCTCCAAGATTACCAAATGGATTCTTGATGAAAAATAGATGGATGTTGGATTATTTATCTTTGCTTAATAATGGCTTCCAATGGACCTTTGAGATTAATAGTGGCTTTTGAAAAGGTTTATATGGATTCAAGAGAGATGATTGTGGATGTAAGATGGTAATATGGCTTCAATTTTTCATGTTGGTTTCATGGAGGGAGTTGTCTTAGTTATATAGGAGATTGAGGGAATAATCAATGGCTCAAATTTAATTTTAAGCCATTGAGATCAATGACTAGGATATTTCCAAGGAATTTTAAATTCCTTGGAAATATCTAGAATGGATAATTCTATAGGAAAAGGGGATAAAATAGAGGAGATTTATAGAATTATCTAATTCTAGAAACCTCTATTAGGGTTTTGGGGTTTAGGAATAATTAGTTAGTAGGGTGGTAGATGGGTAAGTAGATTAAATTATATTTTTAAATTGGCAAGTGGCTTAAAGAGTAGGTTAGTAGGTAAATAGGTTTAGTTAGTAGATTAATAAAGGGGATTAATTAGTTTTAAGATAATTTAAGGTTTGTGGGATGTAGGAAGGGAATAGGATATCAGCTAAATATCTAGTAAATATAGTTATAGGTTAAATTAGAAGAATTAGTGTAATTGTCAAGGTGAGCATATTGAGGTGCATACATTTTTCCCCTCTTTGAAATGGAATTGTGATTGGATAAGAGGGAGGGAGTAATGGTATTTCAAATAAGAACCATAATCATGTGTGGAAGCAATTTTAGATGGTTTTAGTAGATGTGATGCCCATAAGAAGAACCAACCCAGATGGTCACTTGAATAGAAATCTAGGGGGTTGGATGAGACAAAGATGATAAAATGGGGTTGGGATACCCCAAGTAATGATTCAACTATAGTTGAGATGACCCAAATTCAAATATAAGGGGATAATGTGTCTCAACTGTGAGATGGGTTCTAGATAAATGACTAATGTCTAGAAATGAATTAGATTGGTAAGACTAAATTCCCAAGATAGGATGTTATCTAGGAAATAAAAAGATGAGATGGATAAAATTTAGTGATAAGTCCTATAGCAAATGCATATTCTAGGGATGGTTTGAAGCTAATGATGGAGATAATTTTTTTTGATTAATGATAGGGAACCACTTTACATAAGATATATAGGTTAAAATAATGTCTAATTGTTGAATGATTAATTCAATCATGGGACTAGGATGAGGGATTAATAGTGACTAAGGTACCCTGGGCATAAAATTGTGACTATTTGTTGCCTACATAATCTTAGGAGAATGCATGATGATGTAGTTTTAACTTGAGATTAGGTTAAAAAGTGGGGAAATGGAACATCCATGTTCTAGATGATTTTAGAGATGATAATGAATGATTGATTGGGATATTAGAAGGATGTAACAAGATTTGGATGTGGCATGGTCACTATAAGAGGATTACTAGGGGTTAAGTGGGGTAAAAGAGGGGGGGTCAAATAGGAAAAAATAGTAAAAAGGGATTCTTTTAAACTTTTTACCTTGGTGAAAATTGACTCTGAGCTATAAACATGGACCAAATACATAGATCTTCCCATCGTGATATGAGAGTCTAAGAATTCTAGAGACCCAAGGATGTAGGACCATGAATTTTTGGATTTTTGGAATGTTAATTAGGTCAACAACATTGTATGTATAATACTACAACTGAGGGTAGTGTCATGAGTCATAATATTATAGTCATGACTCATGAAATTGTGAAAGAAAAGGTAGTATTACAATACCACATGTCTAGAGCTGCAATATAGTAATATCATAAGACTAGACTTGTATTTTTACAAGACCATGACTGAGGGAATTATGGTTTTTCATAACCATGTAGTTATGTAAAACTAGAGGATGTGGGTGGTGATTTTGTCCAAATCACAGGTTAGGGCAAACCCACAAGTTGTGGTTTACCCAATGTTAGGAAAATGGCTAAGGGATAAGGGATAGGATAAGGTTTTTAGGTGGGGTCATAATTAGGGTTAAGTAGTTTAGGTGGGTGTTAGAGATGATTAGGGTGTTTAGGATGTAGTTAGTTAGGATTAATGTGATTAAGGGGGGTTTAGTGATGGAGTTTGTTAATTAAGATTAGGAATATTTTAGGTTTAGTTAGTGAGTTAGGTTAGGATTGGTAAGTTAAGATGGGTTAGGGTTAAGAGGGATGAGGGTAATTTAGGTGAAACCCAAGGGTAGGAGGTGGATATATTGAATATTATTAGTTTAGTTTTATGAGTATGAATTTTAGGGCTAGATTTGTTTGATTTGAGATAGGTGAAAGTTTGGGAGGGGAACTCAGGTTATAGGTATGGGAGCTGATTTGTGATGTAAGTAGTGATAGGTTTATGGTGATTGGTGTAGGAGGACTTAGGTGTGATGTATTCTTCATTATGGTAACTTGAGGTGATATAAGAGATGCACCTTTTGATTGATGAAAATTATAGAGTGGTAGAGTTGATAGGGCTATGTTACCTTACCATGATGGAAATAGTATGATTGATCATGCCCTAATCACTATACTAGTAGAATGATGGCACTTGGAGATGATTACCTTTCACTTTATTATAGGAGAGATGATTGTTACTTTAAAGGACATCTATTGAATTATCCATCTACTGATGTTAGGGGATAAAATTTATTGGAAAACACACACTCAATGTGATGTTATAGAGACTAACAAGAGGATTGCATATGGGTGTATGTGAAAAATGTGTGGATATTGATATAAGCATTCAAGAGGGGAATATTGATTAGATGAACTTAGAAATCATGTCTCTTGTTATTGGAATACTCCTATCAGATAAGAGGAAGTAATGGTTTCATTTGGGTTTAGGGGATGTATCAGTGGATATGGTATAGGACTTTATGGGTTTTACATGAGGGCTAGTGGTATTAACCCATATATATTAAGAGATACACTTGGGAGAATATAGGGGATCATTGATCCTGGGGCCATCTTTATTATTACAGATCTAGAGCTAGGATCACATTACAATCTAATGTCCACTTGGGACTGTAGTAGTAAAGGAACCACATCAACCTATGGTGTTTGGATGGTATATCTTATTAGGTGTGTATAGGGGCCATGATGGGGAGATGAGGTTTTATTGATAGGCATTTGATATCTTAAAATCAAATCATATCATGTGGATGCCCTATAAGGGACTACAATTTGGATAGGATGATGAGGTTGTGGTGACTTGCTATATGCTTACTGAGTGTTATTTAATAGGATGTATATATTTTATTATATAGTGATATAGGTTTGATCATGTTTAAAGATAGTTTGGATTCAATTAGAACGTGCCAAGGAAGGAACATCTATTTATGAGGAGTGATCGAGAGAGGGCATAATGGGGTAGACTAGTGGATAGAGCCCTTACATGCACTTGATAGCATTACCCTAGTCCTATGGGATTTTTAGACTTTGATTCTTGATATAGGAGTGATATTAGCCTATAAAACATAGTGGGCATAAAGGGTGATATTGAGGTTACTTTGATGTAAGGTTGTGGTGTGAAGGGGAGTAGTGATGAGAGTAGTATAGGTGTAGGCAAGATTGTGGATGAGGAGGATGAAAGCACTAACACATGATAGCTAGGATGGTCAAGGAGATGGGGATAGTATGGATGTAGATGGAGAGGATGGGGATCAGGTAGAAGCTACACAATAGGGAGGAGGGAGTGGGGCCTTGACTAGGAATAGTGGGGCACAAGTTGATATATAAGATAGTGCTAGTGGGATTGGGGATGATGTAGGTCCATCTCAGTAGCCTCTAACTAAGGATGAGAGGTATTTTTTTTATCACATATAGAGATAGAGATACAATCTCAACTCATAAATGTAGTCGATATTAGTTGAGAGGGATCAATTACAAGTGTAGCTACAAGCCCAGACAATATAGAAAGATGGTTAGTTCGCCTAGGCTCAAGCAGAGGTGACTAGATTATAGGGTTAGATCATATCATTACAAGCTCAAATAGTCATGCTTAAAATCTAGATCTACAATTGGGATACATAGATCATAGGTTATCAGGTACATATTACCCAAATGCAAGCATAGATTCAGGTTCTGATAAGAGAGGTAGAGGTGGTTGAAAAGGTCAAAGAGGAGGTTGATACAGATGTGAGAGGGTGGGATGGTTGGGGTCATGCAGAACATTATGAGGTTGATGTGAGAGGCTGATTATTATAGGATTTTGTATGAGGTGGTAGTGGCATCGAGATAGTGTGTAACTTATCTTAGAGCTAGATCATTGCATTTAATCCATCAACCTTGAGAGGACCACCAAGAGTGCAACTATGACTTTGTGAGACATGATATATATATATGTGTGTGTGTGTGTGTGTGTGTGTGTGTGTGTGTGTGTGTGTGTGTGTGTGTGTGTGTGTGTGTGTGTGTGTGTGTGTGTGTGTGTGTGTGTGTGTGTGTGTGTGTGTGTGTGTGTGTGTGTGTGTGTGTGTGTGTGTGTGTGTGATTTTTCATGATGTATCACATTATTTCAAATGGATCCCACATATTTTATATATTTTTTGGCATGGACTCCATGTGAACATTTGATATATATATGATGATATTTTGTATGTGATGTGATGTGTTATGTGTTTTGTGATATGCATTGATTATGTGATTATATGGATTTTATGGATACATTAATTTTAATTAGATGATAGACTTATTGATTATATTATTAGATGGATTTGATTAGATATATGTTGTTTGATTTGCATGATGATGGAAACATGCATGTATTGGATTTGTTTATGTTTTAGAATAGTACGATTATGATGTAATGGAATTAGATATATACATTATTTCATGTTTATAATTATGTGATGGATGTGATTTGGATGTGATTTTTATTTATTTATATGTTTATGCTTACAATATGATGTGATTATCATGAGATTATGGTAAATGATGTGTTATATAAGTTGATGAATATGTCAGATATAAATTTAATTTGATATGACATGAAAATGGATAACTCGATGACATATTATGTAATGAGATGTTATGAGATAGTGGTTTATTTAGAGATGTACGGGTATAAGAGTAATGAGATATATAATGCAAATCAATGTGCTAAATAAGAATTAATTCATTTTTAATTTCTATGTCTCACAACTTGGGTTTGGGTAGTAATCTTTCTACACCAAGGAGGTAGGAAAGCAATAGGGTGGGGGATAATTAGGTTTAAATGGGAGGGTGATAGGTTATATGGGATAAGTGATAGGATTGAGGGTAATGGTATGGGTGGAAATTTTTAAGCCATTAATAATGTATGCAATGCATTTTATTATTACATTGACTAATAATTATGTGTCAATGACATAAAATAAGTCAAAGTACATTTAACCAGGGTGCATGGGGTACTTCATTTTGAAGTGATTTTCCCCAAAATAGGTTTGGGAGTCGCTTAGACTAGCCTTGTTCCCATAAAATTCATCAAGATAAAATATATACAAGACTATAAGAAAATTATTAAAAGAAACAAAACAATGATTAATCAAGTATCCACACATATTCAAAATATACACACATTTATATACACAAGATAAACATAAGATAAAGAGACTAAAGTCAGGGATAACAAAAGATATATACAAGTTGATAATCAGGTTAGTGTAAAGTGAATATAGACAATGGTCATAACGATGAGAGGGAGATATGTACATGGGGTATGTTGTGCCCATAATTATTATATATTGAAACAAAATTTCAACCAAATTTAAGAGCAACCATAAATGGGGATTAGGATGATCAACCAAGATTTGATGGTATAATGTATGTCAAACCCTGGGTTAAAAACTTATTTTTAACCCTTCCATAATGAAAATGTTAGTGTAAAGGTGTGAACCATGGTTTGAGGATAACAAGAGACAAATGAAGATAGGATTAATATTGAGGCTAAGAGGACACATTTGTCTAGAGGATGTGAGGGGGTAGAGAATAGATATGAGGATGTGATAGGATTGTGGGTATATATATGGATATGGAAAAGAGACTCCATAGGATTCCCTAATAAACATCCCCATCACACAAGTAATGAATTTAAATAAATTGTTTTAAAAACATTTATATCCTATTGCTACATAAAACCTATAATGGATGCTCACTTTTTAAGACCAAGGTCAGGAATGGGAAAATAGAGTGAAATGGAAAGAAAAGGATGAAATAGAAAAAGGATATGCCCCCAAGAGTGGGGACCCATAGATGTAGGTAAGCTATAACCTATCAAGTGTATAAATGTTTTAGATGCATTACATTCATTGGGTCATCAAGCTCTTCACCATATAGTATAGCTAACTTATAGGCTCCAAATCCAAACTTTGAAACTAATATATAAGGCTTGAGCCAATTGGATTCAAAATTTCCTTTCTTATCCTTGTTTGTATTGGTATTTTTTTAATTTTCTTTCAGGACTAGATCCCTAAATTCATAGTATTAGCATTTTAATCTATTCTAATATGCCCGTAAATGATTGAGGGCCCTTTGATGTATTTCATATAGAAGCTCCAATTCTTGTATCCTTTCTTGGAAAAAATTGTGATGGGTGATAATGCCCCATAATGAGATTCAAAAGGAGGGGAGTTCCAATTCCATAGGCAAGATAGTCTATGTTTCATACACTAAAGTATACAAAATGGCCCTAGTAGGTGTTCAAACACTTGTTTGATAAGACCAAAATATAGGATATAATTATAGGTGCCAATTACAACCTGTATCATTGACTAATTTCTGGAGAATCTTGATAAGGGTCTTATTTGTTTCCTCAACTTATCTATCTTCTTGGGGATAATAAGGATAAGAAAATTTTTGCTTGATGTGGTACTGTTAGTACAAGGCCTCAACTTCTTGATCTCTAAAGGAATTTCCTTTATCAGAGATGATGTTTGTAGGAATGACAAAATGGAAAATGATTTGATTTAGGATTACTTTAGAAATTTGGAAACCTATAATATAGGTAAGTGGCATTGGTTCTATCCATTTGGTGAAATACTACATAGCAGTAATAATGAGTTTATATCCATTAGAAGATGTAGGATTTATATTTCCAATAAAATCAAGTACCCATATATAAAATGGTCATAGAATCATAATAGTTTGTAATTCTTTTATAGGTGCATGGATAATAATAACATGTTTTTGACAAACTACACATTTTCGCACATACTGGTCAGCATCTTATTCTATGGTAGGCCAATAATATTTAGTCTAGAGAAATTTCTTAGCTAGGGCCATTCCATTGACATGGATGCCAAAAATACCATCATGGACCTCCTTGATCACAAGATAAGCCTATATTAAGGTTAGACATCTTAATAAAGTCCTATCATAACCTCTATGATAGAGCATGCTATCAAGGATGGTGTAATGGGAGGTATGGTGAGTGAAAGCCTTATGATGATGGAAACTGAGGTTTGGTGGTAAGATGTTATCATGGAGATAATTATAAATGTTATGGTACTAGGTAAGATTAGGAATAACACAAATTTGTAAGGATCCATAGATTAATGAGCTAGTAGGGTCAGATGTTCTATTAAAAAATTTCCTTTGAGGACATCTTTAGGGAGATCAATTAAAGATCCAATAGTGGCCATTGAATCAATGGATTTATTACTCCCTCTTGGCACTTGTTCAAATGTAATAGTATAAAAATTCTACTTCAACTGATCTACCAATTACTTATAAGGTAGTAATTTTACATCTTTAGTTTGGAACTCATCATTAACCTTATTAATTATGAGGTACGAATCACTGAATAATTTTAAATTTTGGATGTTCCATTGGATGTATAAGTGGAGGCCAACTATTAAAGATTCATATTCATAAATATTATTGGTAAATGGGAAAGTGAGGTAGAAGGCTTTCAAAATTAGGTCACCTTATGGGGTGACTAGGAGGATGCCCACTCCTAGTCCATGTGTGGTAAAAGAGCCATCAAAATATAGCTTCTAGCCATTAGATTCCAAAGTATTCATTATATATTTATCTGGGAAGGCTATGGTAAGAAGCTCAGTTGCAACAAGAGGTGCTTCTGCTAGTTGATCTTTATCACTTATCCCTTAATGGCTTTTTAATGAACATATTCAATATCAAATTCACTGAGCAACATAATCCACTTGTCCATTCATCCTATGAGGGTTGATTTGGATAGTAAATATTTTAGGGGATCAACTTTAGCAATGAGTTGGACTTGATTATTAAGCATATAATGTCTAAGTTTTTGTGATTCAAAGACCATGGCTAAATAGTATTTTTTAATTAGAGTATAATTTAGCTCATAAGAGATTCAAGTGTGACTGAGATAATCAATTGCTTATTCTTTTCCCTCATCATTGTTTTGTGTAAGGAGGGCACCTATCACACATAGAGTTGAGGAAATAAATAAGAGGAAGGGTCTTCTCATGGTAGGGGGTGATAACATAGGTGGATTTTCCAAATAATAATTGAGATTATTGAAGGCCTATTGACATTCAAAGTTATAATTAAAATCGGTCCCCTTCTTCAAGAGATGAGTAAAGGGGTGACATTTATCTATGAGATAAGAAATAAATCTCCAAATAGATTGCAACTTACCCTAAAGATCATAAGCTACTTCAGATTGTGAGGGGGAGGCATACCCATAATAGCTTTAAATTTAGCTAGATCCACTTTTGTGCCTCTTCTAGAGATGATGAAACCTAATAAATTACCTGAGGTTATGCCAAATACACATTTCTTGGGATTCAATATAAATTTATAATCTTACAACCACTCAAAAATCCTTCTTAAGACTTCATGATACTATGATATGAGTTTGGATTTCCCTAGGGTATATTGTCCACATAATCTTCAACTATATCATGCATCATATTATGGAAAGTAAATGACATTACCCATTGATAAGTAGCGCCAAAATTTTTGAGACCAAATGGCATGACTTGATATCAAAAGGTCCCCCATAGAGTGATGAAGTCTATTTTATGTTTATCTTTTTTGATTTGATTATAGCCCAAAAAACCATCCATGAGAGATAACATTTCATATCTAGCTATAGAATCCATGATCATATAAATATTTGGAAAATGAAAGTCATCTTTGGGAAATGCCTTGTTAATGTCTTGGAAGTTTGTATAAATCTAGATTCCTCCTTACAACTTAGCCACAAGAAAAATATTGGATATCCAATTAGAATAGTTAATAGGCTAGATAAAGCCAGCTTCCAAGAATTTTTGTAGGTCCTCCTTAATTAAAAAGGCCACTTTTTGGTGCATATTTCATAATTTTTGATTCATTTGTTTATCATTAGGGTGAATAGCCAAATGATGCACGACTAAAGAGGGATCAAGCCCAGGTATGTCAAAATAACACCATATAAAAACATCTATAAATTCCTTAAGTAGATCAATAGTAATATGATGCTCCTCAAGTGTGAGAGTTGCCCCTAGTTTGACAATTATGGGGTTTTATTCAATTCCAATGTTAACTTTGATCACCTCCTCAATGAGAGAGGGTGATTGATCTTTGAGATAAGGGGTAGTGACTGATCTGGGATATCTGAAGCAAAACCATTTAACAGTTCTATATCTATTTTGATGTATTCTTTTTATTTTTATGTAAATTCTTCCAGACTTTGAGGTGGCTCTTCTTCTTTAGACTACTCTTCTTCACTTTAGTCAAGGGGATGTTGTTGTTCCCTGAAATAAGCCAATTTACAAATATTAATAGAAAAGCCTTTTTTATGGTCACTGGAAGGCATGAAATCTTGAGCTCCTATAAATTCCAATATTGCATCATCATTTTGAAACATATTAAAGGATGGCTCTTGATGTTGATCCCAATCGATCAAAGAGGGACATTAGAGGGATATGTTGATGGTGGAAATAGTGGTGTCAGGAAAAAGGTTTGTGGTAGTAAGCTCCTTGTAGTGACTATAAATGGAACCCATTTCAAATTATTCATCAGAAAGATACTCCTCAAGGATTGAAGCAATATCCATAATAATATTATTTAAGTCATTATCAAGTAGTTTATACCCTAAAAAAAGATATTGTGGATGTTCTTCAATTATTATGGGTTCAAGCCTACCTTGCTTGTGTCTTCTTAGTCCCTTTCCTTGATAATGCATATTTTTTAACATTTTTTGGACATAGTGATATCTCTTTCTAGGAGATGTGAGGGCCTTATCTTCTAGAATAAGCCATGATTCATTTAATTCATTAATATATTATTTTCATAATAATCCTACACTAGATAAGGTCATCGATCCAAATTGATAGCTGATAGTATTAGTTTTCTACATAGTTGGGGACCCATAACATGAAGTTGGGTTTGATGTACCATGGGTTCCATAGAAATGAGAAGGTAGATGGTTCCTACAAAATGCCATTCATTTTCATCATATGTTTTTATCATAAGTAGAGTAGACCCTGAAGAATCTTTGGAATAACCCAATTTCTTTAAGAAATCCAGATTACATAAGTTCAATACAGAACCTCCATCTATGATTACCTAGGGTATGTGATGATTAGATATGGAGACTTTTATGAATAATGGGTAGTTATGATGGGATCCAATATGATGCATGTCCTAGGTACTAAAGGTGATTTATTGAGAAGGGGATAAATGAACCACTAATGCCTAAGATTGATTGGTGTCAATATCTCTAAGGACCTTTAGGTCATTTAAAACCTAATTGAGTATCTCTTGATGCATAGGGGATGTTTTGAGAAGGTCTCTTAATAATATTTGAGTGGGTGTCTTCTCAAGTTGTTAACTTTTATCATAAGATATCAAAATTTTATTAGATATATTTGCCTTTTGAGATGTAGAGGTGGATGGGTCCTTTGGGGGTAACCCAAGAACTATGATATTGTTGTGTCTGGTAGTAACCACATAATCAGAAGTGACCTAGTTAATCTTTAAAATGGTGGGTAATGGTGGCTTAGGATCTTAGGGGATACAAATTTTGATGGTGTTTATGTAGTGACATGGAATAACATGATATTTAGTGTGATTAGAAGAGGAGGCTTGACCTTGGTCTCTTGGTGTCTTCTTATTTATATAATCATGTTTGGGTAGGGGGTCTTGATAAATGCCTAGCTACTGATTTGTAGATTTATGTGGAGTACTCTCCGCTTCTATTTTAATATTACCCTTTTCAAGGAGGTCTTAAATAAAATACTTTAATTGCATACACCTCTCTATGTCATGACATTTAACTTTATGATATTTGTAGAATTCATCCTCATGGTACTAATCAGGGTAAGGTTGATGATCATCCAAAGGTCAAATTTTAGGAAGAGTGATCATGTTAGCAATAATCAATTATTCAAGGACTGTTTTAATGGGCACTCTAAGGATGGTGAGAGGTTTTTTTCTAGTTTAAGGCTTTGGTTTACCTCATGGTACTTGAATATAATATATGTTTTGTTAATCTATGAGATTATTTTTTTACACTATTTGAATATGCTACTTGGAATATGTAACCCCATCTCCCAAAACATTCTTATTCTTGTTGAAGATTTTTGACTTGCCTGAAAAGTAATTATCTTGGTTTTGATTATGTTCATTTTGGGAATATAACATAATTTTTCCCTTTTCAATAGGCGCTCTTTTAATTTTCATCTCCTTCTCAATAACTTAATCAAAGGTTCTGGCACATTAGATTTTTAACCGATATTTTAGCTCAGCATTAAGATTATCAACAAATATTTTGTCTAGATCTTTTCTGATAATATGCATTGAAGGTAGATTACTAAGCTTTTCCATCATTACAAGAAAGATGCCAAGATTTACACACTTATTTTTTTAGTGTTATAGAGGTCTATGATGGAGACATCGTGTTCAATATTTAATGATAAATTACTTACAAATTATTTAATTACTCTCCAAAATTAGATATAGACCCCTTCGATAGATGCATGAACCATTCTAGGGCTAGTTTAGTGAGGATTTTTAGGAAAAGTCTTAATAAATAGGCATCATCATATGAAAATTCATGGAAAGCCACATAAAACTCCTATACATGGTCTTCAGGATCACCTTTCCCTCTATATTTTTCAAATTTAGGTACCTCAATGTGGGTGGGAAAGGTATTTGAAAAATTCTCATATCCAAGGGGGAGGAGAAAAAATCTTTGTACTTACATTTCATTGCTTGTGAGCATGGGTCAATTTATTATAGACTCTCCTTCATCACTTTCCATTCTTATGTAAATATTAGGTCCCCAAGGGGATTAGAGGTTTGGTCATGACTATTATGGGGTATATTAGAGTTGTGGATATTTTAGCAAGGGGATGATGGTTACTAATTTTGTGCATAGAGTAAAAAATTTATTTATTGTGTAAGCTGATCTAATCGATCCTCTATGATAGTTTGCCTCCTATTAGCCTCAATACAATTATTTTGGAGTGGTAAAGGTTATTCTTCTTCTTCAAATTCTAGGTCCACACCTTCCTCCTCTTCAGGTACTTGATTGGTGTGTGTATGTTGATGTGTTGTATTGGGCCAGGTGGAGGGACAAACTAAGTGTTGTAGGATATTACAGTCAAAGTTTGAGGGTAGTGTACCCCCCATTTCAATGGCTCAAGTTAGAACTTGCTTATGGTTTTTGTAGATGTATTGGTCAATTAGGTTCCTAACATCATTGTTATAGATGGGATTGAATTAGTTGTCTTCTCCCCTAGGAGTATGGATATCACTATGTGTATCATCGTGATCTTAATTTTAATCACCTAGATTCTACAGTACATTATTGTCTTGGTTGGAAGCTTGTGTTATCCTATGTTGTTTGGCATAGGTTTAGATCACCATATTAGATGAGGAAAGTAGAGAGGTGTGATAGGTGATGTAGAAGTTTTTAAATACTAGCTTGGACTAGGAATCAAATATAATAATGGTCAAAGAATTTGGAAATTCTTAGAAAGGGATGTGAATATTAGAATGACTAAGAATTACCAAATGTGATTAGATGGGTGATAGGTATGAAAAGGAAGTGATAGGGATAAGTGATGGGTGCTAGATTAAAATCTTCATAAGGCTATATATGTGGATAATACATAGTCCAAGGATTTTGAAAGTGATAATGAGGATCAAAGGGATGAGTGATCATTATAATTTGGTTCCAAGATTAAATATAGTATTTAAGGATGATAGATGGGAGAATATGAGATGGATGGTGATACAAATATGGGGTATGGACAATGGTGGATATCAAATGTTGTTTAGGGTAGGGAATTTGAAGATATAAGATATATGTTGTTTAATATATTAAGATGGATATGAGGGGAATGAAAGATATAAGATGGGTTTTATATGGATGGAAGATGAAATATTAAGATAAATATTATATGTTGTTTAGAATAGGGAGTGAAAGATATAAGTTGAGTGGATGATATATCATGGGTATGGTTTAAGATGATGGGATGATGAAGGGGTCTAAGAATGTATATTAGCATAAGGGTATTTAAGTCATAAAAAATAAAAAGGGTGTGGCTAACTCAGTTTACAAACAACATGGGTCTAACACAACACAAAAATAACACATGCAACAACAATCCCTAAGCTAATAAACTAAAAAGGGTGTGTAATCAGACACTCACAACATATAATATCTTTGTAAGTGAGGCTATAGGTTGATGACCCATTATATAATCAAATAAAGCCTCTCTACCCCATATGCACTTAATAGCTTCTTAGGAGTTGATCCTGACTCTGATAGTGAAATGCCTATAATGGCTGAAAGGGTCCTATTCTAGGTTTACACAAGGGTTTCTAAGGGAGTCCCTAATATATGTGTAGGTACAGTAGGGATGAAGTCCATATAATATGTTTTCTAACCACTTTTCACATTAAATATTGAATGTCCCTCACTCTATGGAAGCCTTTATAGGTAATTTTGCTTTAACACCTAATGATAGCTCTCCTAATTTTTATACTCCATTAGAACATGAAGTTTAGTCTAGCACATGGTGATGAAATCCACATAATCGACCCATAATTACTAAACCCATGCATGGAGATGTATTCCATGTCACGTTCTATCCTCAACTCAAAAGGGGGTAGCAAACATGCAAGCACAATTGATTTTTCACAATTAATTACCTATGTGAGGAAACATAAATATACCACATAATAAGCAAATATATACAAGTAATGAAACTAAAATGTTATGTTTTTGGCACCCCACCTATAAACAAAAAGATTAGGAAAAAAATGGGGTGCCTTGATCTTGATAGGTCATACACAAAGGGGTTAGTAGTTTTATTTACTTCAAAATCACAATTCCTCTATAAAACCATAATTACATAGTTAGTTAGGATTAAAATCAAAACCAGAAACTACAAAACTTCAACTCCAAAGTAAATTCATAGATTATGACTTGTAATATTGCAAAAATTAACTAATCGTGATAGTCATCCTACAAAACCATGATTGTTATACCATAATCATAACTGCTAAAGCAAAATCATAATTACAAAAATTTCAAAATTAGTGGTTTTGCACCAAAATGGAAAAATTATATATGTTTTTTAATTTAGCTAATGAAGATGAATATTAGCAAGATGATTAACTTTTAGAATGTGCTAAAAGAGATAGTTCAACTTTTTTTAGTTATAATAGATTGTAGATTTTAGACTATATTACTAGAATGTTCAATATATCCTAGATAGAATGATTAAACTATTCACTCTAATGATTAGCTAAAGATCAAGAAAAATGACTTAGACTACACCCTATTTCTTCTTAAACATAAAATTTCTATTTATACTACAAAATTGCTAATATCAAGTCAAAATTGTAGATCTAAGAGTTATGGTATTATAATAAGGGTTTAACCAGGTTAATGTTGTATTATTTTGTCTTATTTTATCCTTTCCCTTCCTCTTCTACCTATTGACCTGCACATTAAAAAAACTCAAAATATCCCTTTAAATCACATGGTTAGGCCAAAATGATCAAATTCCAAAATAGTTAAGATGGAAAAGAGATAGTCTTGGCTTATCAAGGAAGTCCTATAACCATTTTAAAAAAATTGAGAAATATTTGTCTAGAAATCAAAAACTAATAGGTCAAATCTTTATCAGTTTAGCCAAGATATGCAATACCATAATTCATGATGATAATACCATGATTACTAGTCAAGCCTACAAGTAGGAAAGTTACGATATTATATTTTTCATACTAATGGTCAAAGGCTTGATTAACTCTTCCTTTTCTTGCACATAAGAGATAAAAAACCCTTATAGACAACACATATAGAAAAAAAATAACTTACAGAGAATTCAGTGATAGATGAGAAACATGGATATAAAGCAAATCAAAAACTTGGAAAAACCATGACTCCACCTATAAAACCTCTATTACCAGATCAAGGTCACTACTTTACAAGTTGTGATATTAAACTTAAATATATATGAACTAATTCTCAAGATAACCTAATTTTTCCATACACATAGAAGATAGGCAAAACCAAGATGTTTTTGTATAGAGATTAAACTTAGAAGAAGGAGATGAATGATATGATGTCAATCCGATAGCACAAAACTATGATTCCTCCTATAAAACTGAGATTAACAAGGCATGATTACTACTTTTAAAGTAATAATTCTATGTAAAGGTAAAACCCTACAAAAAACTAAACTTTTAGTGGTTAAGACTAAAATGTCATGCAATATCACTACTTTATCTGTAAAACCATAACTACAATATCGTAGATACCAGTGCAAAGTTGTAAGTCACCTGTATGTGATAATTTTTTAAAAGCTAATGTTCAATTCACATTTAGTTGTTCTTTCAAGCTTCCAAATCACTTCCAACAAGCTTAGAGGTTAGTTTAGGGAGTAATGTCCCACTATGGTCACCAAAATGTACCCTAAATTTTAGATTCACTCTATATTAATATTCTTAGTAATAAAAAACTAATCTAAACAACATCAAATAGAGATGATAAAAGAGACAATTAGATTGTCACGAAAATTCTCACCATAATTTTACCTCTTTGTATCTCCTCTCCAAGATTGTCAAATAGATTCTTGATGAAAAATGGATGGATGTTGGATTACTTGTCTTTGCTTGATAATGGATTATAATAGACCTTTGAGCTTGATAGTGGATTTTGATAAGGGTTATTTGGATGCAAGAGATATGATTGTGGATGCAAGATGGAAAGATGGATTCAATTTTTCATGTTGGTTTCATGGAGGGAATAATCAATGGCTCAAATCTAATTTTGATCCATTGAGATCAAGGGATAGGATATTTCCAAAGAATTATAAATGAAGGAAATTAATTGGTTGTGAAGTAAGATAAGGTTTTTGGGATGTAAGAAATAGGGAATAAGATATTAGTTAATTATCTAGGAAATATAGTTACAGGTTAAATTAGTGAAATTAGTGTAATTATTAGGGTGAATGAATTTAGGTGCATACAATAACTTATTTTACATCCTTGATAATCACATGAACAATATGATATTAAAATATTCCCTTTCGATCTAGGAGGATCAATCTTGGCAGGTTGCTTTGTACATAAGTAGTTTTTTTATGTTTGTTGTGTTCTTTAAGTGTTTTGTAGTACATGTGTGCATTTTGTTTCTTTTGCTTTCTATGTGTTGTCCTTGTTTTATGTGGTTTGGAGGTCAAATAATTTTTTTTATCTTGGTCAAGGTCTGATCAAGTCTGTATTTGAGTATAAATGACTCCATTTCCTAATGGAAGGATAAGGTTGATGGCATAATTAGGATAGCAGGCATGCTACCCCTGTGAATCACTAATTTATTGACCATTTTTTACCCCAAGTCAAAAGGGTCAACCCTTATAGGTTTAAAATTGAGTTGTAATGTATTACTATATTTGTTATAGTACTTTCCATGCCTTAATATTCTTCAAAAGGTCTTCTTAAGGTCTTATTAGCATTATTTAAGGTAAATTTAGAGAAATTAAGGTGATGGTTGTTCTTCTCTTAGACTAGCCTAGTCATGTCATGGTGAGAAAAGTGGTGAGTCAAATAGGTGTCATAGGTCTTGGGGTTGCTCTTAAATTCATATTTTCCCTTTAATCAACTTGTATAAACATTTCACATGTGTTTGTAAAGTTCAAGGTTAATTTTTAAACTTTAAGGTCAAGTTTATATGAATGGAAAGTGATTTTAACTAATCCCCACATATGTCAAAGTGAAATGTCCATAAAAATACCTTTCTAGAGTTCTTGGATGAGTTACATAACTACCATATATGTCAAGATGTTAGAAACATATCATTTTCTTGTAGTTCAATGCCAAATAAGGGAGTTTCACTCACTTGTACGGACTTGGGAAATTCACTTTTAGGTGAAAATAGTTTAGAAGTGTCTCCTTAGCTTCCAAAGTTTACATTAATGCCTAGAATGAAGTTGTAGGCCATAAAAATGTAGAAGTTGCTCCAAAACCTCCATCACTCTTTTCACAAACTAGTAAGGGTCAACTTCAAGTGCTCATTCTATATAATACGATGAGATTCAGGGTCTAAGATATTTTCTAAAGGAGTGGGTCCTAATGAGATTTATATTCATGTTAATATTAATTAGATTGGCGGCCTAAGCTTTATGAACAATCATAAGACTCCAAGGTGGTATAAAAGAGCTAGTCAATCCCATAAGCTCAATTTTTCCCTTTGAAATGATAATTTAAGATTATTTGGATGTATAAGAGAAATTAGAATAAATGTATAGGGTATTTTAAAACATTTTATGTGATTATCCAAGCCACATTTGGCATGTGTGGGTTCAAAAGGGCAAGAAATCTCTTCTTTTACATAGTTTACAAGGTGAATACCATGTTTTATTTATGTTTAAAATTTTTAAATAGTCAAGGAATGTGAATGGATTTATATCATCATGTATCAATATATTAAATTTAATTACAATCCCATCAATAACTATCCATTCTTGTTCCAGCACCATTCTCTCCAAGCAGTATACAGTGTTTCCTCACTTTGAAGACTATGTGAATATGATTGCCTACATAAAATGGTTTGTAAAGGTATTATATTTCATGGTTAAAGGTGTATTATAGTCTTTACCTCATGATATATGTGATAAAATAATTTAAATATGTCCTTAAAGTCTCAAGATATTATGTTTGCACCAAACCAAGGCCTAAAATATAGGAATGCATACCTATAGGTTTGTATTTTAATAAAAGTTGTTGATGAGTGCACCAAGAGGATTTTAAATACCTAAATCATGATTTAAATCTGTTTTTATAGGTCTTATATCAATGGATAGGGTGTGTCTTCAAAATACAATGCCTAAGACACCTAAATGAGAATTTATAAACAAAATTGCAAAGTGGACCATTTTGAGGCTTTGAGTTAGCATAGATATGTCTAAAAATGTACATGAATGATGAATTAATAAGTTAACTTGTTAAAATATATTCCAAACCTCATATCAATGATGTGATTATCAAATACATTGAGAAAGTGGAGACCTAAAAAGATCTACAGGCAGGGTTGAGGTTGACTATTATGTATGGCTAAAAAAAAGGTGTTAAAAAAATTGAAATGGAATAAGTTTGAATTTGAGAGTCTTGAATGGTTTTAAAGCAATATAAATTATAAATATCCTAGTTTACAAATGATGACTTCAAAACCTAATACCCAAGAAATCTTAATTGTAAACCTACATGCAAAATGGTGATACACAGGTCTATTTGAGGTTTCAAGTTGATTTCCATATTTGAAATAGAATATACAAAACAAGACAATGAATAATTAGGTGATGGTGATTCATTATAATTCATATAAACTTTTAAGGATAATAATATCTTGAGGATATTAGAGAATGAGATGAAAAATGCCCATCTCAAGTTGTAGTCACATAGGTCAATCTAAACCAAGATGAAGAAAGGTTGTTTAGAGACAAAAGAATTTGAAGAGCATGTGAAAACATGGGATATCATTATAAATATTTGAATTTTCCTCAACCAAAATAATACACCTTAAAAATCCTATATCCATAGGGCCTTCCTTTTAGGCTTAACACCCCTAACTAAGCACTCATAAAAACGCATGCCTGTATGTGTTAGATTATAATGAGAAGGTTATATGAAGGTGAAATAAAGAAAATGAAGACCCCAAGGAATTTATGAATATTTAAATTAACATTTTTAATTTTTATACCCTTTCAATAGGTGAATGTCTTTCTTAAAATACAGTCAAAACCTCATAAGTAATCACCTACAAGATTGCATGAGCAACTTAGGATGATTTCAAACTTGGAAAGGAGAAAAAATCAATGGTAGTAGAATGTGAGTTTAGGTGAGTGGATTATCAAGATACAATATTAATTTGAGGTTAAATATATCAAAAAAATTATTGGATATGGATGATTAAAACAATCACTATAACCCTATAGATATACAATCATTTTTAGCTCTTATAGTCATGTGTGTTTTTATTTGATGAAGAATAATCTATTGAGGGTTATATGAGAAAATGAAGAATTTTATAAGAATTTTATAACTTAAATAAACTTTCCATTAAGGTTTGACCCCTTAAATAGAGAGGAGATAGTCCAAACATAGACCCTAGGGTCACTACCATTGATTTGCTAGAGAACTCTAAGCATGGGAAAATAGAAGATGTAGGATTATGGAGAGAAATGGTTAATATTAAAATTATAATAGGTCAATATATATTTTAAAGACCTAAATGGGTCATTTTAAACTTATACCAAAAACCAAAATAGCACCCTCAGACTTTTTTTCTTTCTATACCTCACAAATTGATAATCTGCAGGCCTAAAGGTCTCCTATACTTGCTCACATCTCTCAGGAGAACATGCATGCTAGCAAGAGATATTAGGGGAAGATATAAGTGTATATTTAATAATATTTAATTGCATTTTTTTTTCATCTAGGGCTTGTACTACATGAATCATCCTTAAGACTCTAGATCACTCACAGGCTACTTAGAAGACTAGTTTTGACCTGATGGAAGAAAAGACCTCTCAAATGCATCCAAATGGATTGATTGGAACTTGAAATGACTTTAGTGACCATATCAAGTATCATGAGAGCCTAAACATGGTAATGGTTGGAATTTACAAGTATATAACTATACATAATAGGTCTAAAATCTTGGTTATATATTTTTTTGTGAAGAAGCAAGGTGTGGATTGGCTCCCAAACCAAGTATAGAGATTTAACAAGACTTGACAAATGTTCTAAAATCCTAATAAAAGTGTAATATGACTATTTTAGACTAATGAATCACCTAATAAATATAAATATACATGTTTATGGATAATCCATTTAATAAATAAATGGAAAAATAAATATCCTACAACAACACCCCCCCCCTTAAGTGTAGTTTAGGGGGTGGAAAAGAAAAAAGGGTCATAAAAACATGGCTTGATGAGGTACACACATACAATTAAACTCTAAAAATTATATTAAAATTAGAAAACCCAATAGGAAAAACTCCCTCCCCCCCCGCAAAAAAATAAAGAGAGACAAAGAAGAGAAGGTGTTTCAAAAAATTTCAGCTTATATTCCGACAAAGGAAGAGGAAAGAAATTAGATATGGGTATTATTGAAAAACATGTTTGGTTATATGTAGATTGAATCAGATGATTGTAGAGAGATCTTATTTATCTTGGGAGGATTGGCCTATAAATAAGATAACACTAAATCAAATGGTTGGTTAGATAGATAGCTAGGTGGATTACTTAACGCTAGCTAGGTCTTAGAAACAAGAGCTTCCTCAAGGGCTGCCAATCCACATGATTTAAAAAAATTAAGTTTAGAAAATAGAAGATAAATTACTTGCATCAATAATCAAAAGGTATTGAAATAAAATAAAATAAATGCTTTATAAATAAATAGACTTAAAATGACTAATATAATAATAAGTGAGTCAATACTAATGCTAAATAGTTTGGGTGTGGTTAAGAAAATAGGTTGAGGGTCTGTGAACAAGTAGACAAAGAGAAAGTTGGATTTGGTTGAGGGTAGGTGGGGGAAAATAAATTACTATTATTTCTTACCATAGTGACCATCGATGGTTGATGTGACTGTCGATGGTTAAGGTGATCATCGGTAGTTGAGGTGACCATCAACAATTATGGTGATGAAAATTTAGATTGATGGGATCATAAAAGGAAATTTTAGGAGATTGGTTTGTGCTAGGATGAATTCAAAATGGAAAAAAAGTAATTAATAGATTGAAAACAAATACTTAGCTTACCAGATATTGATTAGATGAATGGTTGAGGTGGTTGGATCGTTGGTAGAGTCTAGCATGATTTTGATACATTAATAGTATTTGGTTGTCAACTGAGGGGCAGTAGCAAGTTGGCTCTCTGATGTGATGGCTAGATTATTATATTGCTAGAAGAATTGACCTATAAAGAAACTCTAGATTCAAAATCTCTTGAATTCATTACCCAATCTCACCTCTTACTCCTCTCTTCTTATAGGCAAGGAAGGAGAGGTGAAACAAGATATTAACAAGGGGTACAACTTGCTATCTAACTTTAACTTTTACATGCATGGGCTCACATATGAATTAGACATTCTAATTATATAAACTCAAGTCAAATTGAAGGGTTAATTGAGCTAGTTTAGATGATGGAACCTGACCATTGATGGTCAAGGTGACCATTGATGGTTAAGGTAACCATTAGTTATTGAGGGTTAAGGTAGATTTAGGTTAAAAAGGTGGGTTCTATCAATAGGTTAATTTAAATAGGGTTTGGTTTAGTTGTTAGCTAAAAGGGGGTCCTAAGGTGGTCTAAGGGATTTACAACATTCAAAACTATCATGTGTTGACTTCTAGTGTCTACATTTTGCCCCCTTTTTGTTATGTAGTTTGTATCAATGAGCTACAAAACAAAAATAGTTTACTGATTGAAGATTCAATTACCTTGAGCATGGGAAGAGGTATTCCCCCTCAAACTGGGAGTTAATGAGGTGAAACAAAAATGGGTGTGGGTTTGATAAGTATTGAAGGTGATGATAAAAAGGTGATCATCATAGGTTGGGCACTATAACACAAACATATGCACAAAGTGTGATAGCTAATATCACGCATTGACGACGTTACCATAGTTGGTAAAAATTAAGGTTAGTGATAGAAGGATAAGTGAAAAGTAGACCACGTGACCACAGTTAGGTGTGGTAGTTGGGAACTTTGTAAACACAAGTATCCTAGGTAAGGTTAGTGTTTCCATGGGTATCCAAGGTAGGAAGTACTCTTGGGGAAACTACAAACTGGTCAGGTGGATTCATGGGTATTTGAGGTAAGAAGTGATCTCGAGAAGACACTAATTACTCAGGTATTCTTAAGGTAGAACAAGTTTAAAAATTAGTCAATATGGAAATTTTTATCATTGTGGTCAAAAGGACCAAGTAAAAGTCATCACAAAATGCACACTAGGTTAGGAAAAAATAGACCAATGGTGAGGTGATGAGGTGGTTGGGGTGGGTGGAGAAGGTAACTCCTTAGGTGGGTGCTAGGTTCTATTTTAAAAGGTTTGGGTGGAAAGGTAATAGGCAAAATTCCAAGATCTTGACCATCGATGGTTAGGGGTCATAGAGGCAACCATCGATGGTCACCCTAATTATCAATGGTGAGGGTGTAAACCCTAAAATCATGGAGATAAAAGTGTCTCTTCTTATCATTTTGTTCATTAGAATAATTGGAATTTAGATCTTTGGTATTTTTTCATTTTGGGTGAAGAGACTAAAAGTCAATGTTTAGTGGGTATGGTTGAGTGCTAATTTGATTGAGTGGATTGAGGGTAGACTGATGAGGATGTAGGGTGGACATGGATGAGGATGGGAAATGGGTCCTTGGATTTCTCCTTGATAATGATCAAGAAATGAGGTAGGTGGTATCATTCAATTGGTAGATTAGTGTGACTTTGATAAAAGGCATTTGGATGTGGTATTTACTTGATTTATTATTGTTGGGAGAGGTTATTTTTAGTGTGACCTAGTTTTAGGGTTTTGATGGTTTTGGGTTGAAATTAGTAAGTAAAAATTTAAATTGGGAGGGTAAATAGGTGGGGAATAGGGTATAGGAAAAAGCTAGATTAGTTGGTTGTTAGATTTAGGTGTTTGGGTAAATTTTTAGGTGGGTAAGGTTTGGGGGATTTTCACCAGTGGTCACACATAATGACTGGTAGTGGTCATCCTGGCTGTTGATAGTTGCTGACCCTCAGTAGAATGGCTACCTGACCATTAGTGGTCATAGTGACCATCAGTAGTTGACCAAGTAGTAAATTTTTTTAATAAATTTTTAAAGTTAAGTTATAGGTTTAAATGTTTATAAAGTTAGTTAAATGGGGTGTCAAACATAAAACCTTAGGTAGAAGATAAAAGTTTAGAGTGATGGATGAGGTCAAGGGGGTTGTTACAATCACTAGATAAGGGGTAAAGAGAAAATAAATAATTATGAGGGTGTAGGGTAATAGGCCATGGTTTAAGTGTTAAAGGTAGATAAGATAGATTAATAGGTGAAGTTCATAGGCAAAATAGTATAAGGGACTAAGTTGTTTATTGTCAAACATTTATAGGTACAAGAGTAGATTTATATGCATGATAGGGTACCACACATATTTTTAGATATTTATCAAGGTATGACTATCTATGGCTAGTCACACATAGAGGAGGTAGGTTTTAGAGTGATGTTGCACTATCAATATGTGTTTTGGGATGTGGTGATGATCATGGACCTCATCGAGAGAGGGGATCTAGTCATGAACACCTTCCTTCTACCGACTAGTGAGATGAATATCTTACCAAAGGATGTTCATAGGATTACTCAGCTACCTATTCAAGGGGAGCTAATTTATCACATCAAGCTGTAAGAGAGAGATGAATTGATGGAGATAGTATACAATGATGACCATGATTTTTCTATGTGGTATGTTGGAGATACTATACTACATTTTATTACAGGGTGAGGGATTATAACAGACTAATGATGATGATGATGATGATGATGATGATCATAGTATCATGATTTGTTATTCTAGATTTGAGTAGTGAGAGGTTTTTGTATCTACTATTATTGGTTTTGGTGGAGATGTTGCTAGGTTACATAGTGTTCAATTAGTTTCTTGTCTTATTAGTCTAGATATATAGGGAACTATGGGGTTTTAGAGCTCACAAGAGATATGGCATCAACATTGGGTTTGTGATACACTACTGGGCATATGAACACATCTAGGTTTTATGGCAGATAAGGCTATCATTGGAGGGGTATGCCCAGATGAACCCTATAGTTGGATTCATGAGGTGGAGGTATGATTTTTATCTATTAGGATCAGGTGGAGGGGTGCATGATATTGATTGGTTTAAAGGTATACTAGAGGCATTGGTTATTGGTGACATGATATGGAGGCCATATGTCAAGTTTCCAAAATGGGCTAAATATAGGAGGTATACATTATCCTTACAAAGTTATAGGTGGATCCTTCATAGGTGAGATGGGGAGGTAGAGCTCATTCCATTTGACATGATTTAGAGATAGTTTGGCCTAGTATAGGGGATTCCAAGTCCATTTCCTAGATATAAGTAAGAAGACATAGAGATTCTACTACATAAGCCACAACTAAAGCAAAATTTTCTTGATTATGAATATCTACCAACTAAGGCTAAGATATATGATGTATGTTATGTAGATGGTTACCCTACATTATACCAAGCACTGTATGTGGTAGCAAATTTTGGTGGTAATGATGTTGGTATCCAACCTATGGATGTTGACCCAAACGGGAGAGGTTAGTAAGTATAATTAGAAGGGGTTACCCTAGCTATATAGGTAGGAGAGGTGTTATCCATAACATAAACTTAGGTGGTATCTTTATAGGGTCAGCTAGCAATGACATAGGGTCAAGTGGCTATAGTTATGAGTGAGAGGGATCAAGCTAGAGCTTCATTATTGTTGGTCACCTAGGAGAGAGACTCCTTAAGATAAATTGAATGAGGAGTTGTAACATCTATAGGACCACCAAGCACTATCCCCATGTCACAATATCTAGCCATAGTAGAGGAGATACACTATTATAAAGCCATAGTCTTGAGATGTTGCCTTGATGAGCCCCAATGGGGTGAGTACAGAGCTATTTTGGTAGGTTGTGTGAGCATGGTGACACCAAGTCAGTGGCTTGCATCTATAATTGGTTAGGCAGGGACCTTAAGAGGATAGGCACCAAGAGGTAGTGGTGCCCCTGGGGTAGAATCATGACATAGTTATGAGGCACTTTATTTTGTTATATATTATTTTGATACCGGCCTATGAGCTGATGTATTGAGATGTACATTTTGAGAGAGATATGTATATTATTATATACATTATGATGTTATGGATGATAGACACATGATTGATAGATATGATCCTCATTTATTACTTATCATTCATGGTTTGATTTAATGTTTATGATGTGATGCTCATATTGATGATGTTATATTGGTTATGCTTATGTTATGGATATGGATACTAATATAGACTCACCTAGCTAGGCATGTGATGATATTCATTTTTTTATGTTTATGATGATGTTTATGACATGTATGGTTATTATGAAATTATGATATACTAAATTTCAATGAGTATATGTTTTCTTATTTAGATTTAGACATGTGGTAAAAATGGTTTTATTACCTAATTGTTCATATATGGTATGATGTTAATATGATGTTTGATGGATATGCTAATGATGTGTGCATTTGATTAAGATACATGTTGATATGATATAATGATTATGGTTATCTTGTTTAAGGTATAAAACACATAAATTAGGTTGAATAACAACACTAGATGTGAGAAAAAATAATAAATTCAAGATACAAACATCTTCATGAATATATCAACCAATTATGATAAGATAAGAAGAGGGTGTGATGCTTCTTCTTTGGTAAGGACTAAAACAATACCAAAGTTATTTTGGCTTAATAAACATAAACCCTTCAAATGCTTCACATTTAGTATTTATTAGTTGTTAAAAAGGTGCCATGATCACATTATGTCAAGTGAGCTTGAAATCCCTTGTTTTATAATGTATAGAGGGAAGATGGATGAAAATTTAACGTTCTTGTGAGACTAGCATGCCTCTTTTGGAGGTTACCAAAGAGTTAGTATAAATAAGTCTATGTCGTAAAAAGTGTAGATTTATTGATGTGGGAAGTCTATTCATGAGATTTAATTTTGGATTTTAAAACTATTGCATATGAGAGCTGATTGCTACTTTCAAAATTTTCTTATTTTTGCCTTTGATTGATAATGGGTCTTTTGCTTATTATGTTATTACTTAGGAGGGTTGGGGAAGTTGAATGATGTGGGAAGCTTTTAATAAATTGTAAGGGTTTGACAAATAATTTACTTATCCATCCTTTAAGGGAGTGGTCTAACTTTGTGTACTTTGCTTAATGCCTTTTGATAGTTATCCTTCAAGGGAGCAATCCACCTTACTTGTAGCAATTTTGATATGTTATTGGTAGTTGTCCTTCAAGGGAGTAGTTTGTAAATGCTAGGGATGACCCATCATTTATGACTTTGCTTTTGATTATTTATTTTTCTTGACATATACTTGCTTATATAGGCTTAAGGGTTGACCTTTATGAAGGCAAAACCTAAAAACACAAGAAGGTTATTTGGGTGTAAAGAGGTTTTAGGTGACAATGATCATGGGAATTTATCCCATAAAGGGGTGAAAAGTACCATGAAAATCATGCCATGGGTAGAGCCATGGTACCCATTATTTAATATTAGGCTATGATTATGATGGATAATCACATTATTCAATTTTAATCAGTTGCCCCTAAAATAGGGAGATGAATGCAGTTTGAAAGAAAGGGATGAGCTTAAGTTAAACAAAAGGTGATTTTGATCATTTTTAACAAAAAAAGTGCATAGATGTGAAGCATTAAGGGGCTCAAGTTTTGGGTGGTCTTCCAAAGAGGATAACCAATAAGCTCTAGATCCATACTTATGGGTTATGATATAAAGTCCAAGATAATTGAAAGCAAGCTTATCCTACTTATTTTTATCCATATTGGTGACATGCTAATTTTCCTTTAAGATGAGGTCTCTAATGTTGAATTATCATACTCTAAGGTATTTTTTATAAACATGTTTAATGTGTTATTGATAAACATGAAGATGGGTAATGGTGGCTAAATGATACTCATCAATTATCTCAAGTTGGGATAAATAGTGTTGACAATAATCATCTTTAGAGATGATATCCTATAAGGATATGCAAAGTGAAGGAATTTAGACTTTGAGAGGTAAGATAGCCTCTACTCCAAACATAAGAAAGAATGGGGTAACACCTATAGGGGTTTTAATGCTAGTATGATATGCCCATAAGGTGAAGGGAATGTGTAAATGCCCATCCTAACTAGATGCATTGACCATTTTAGTGAGCATGTTGTTAAGAGTTTTGTTAGAGGCTTCTACCTATCCATTTACTTGAGGGAGATAGGGTGATGAGAAATTGAGGTTGATGCCAAATGTGTCACAAAGACCTTGGACTTTCTTGTTTTTTAATATATTTTCCATTGTCAGTGATAAATTTATGAGGAACACTAAAATGATAGATGATGTGATGATTGATAAAGTTAATAATCTTTTTGACTTTGGTCATGATAAGAGGAATAGCCTCTACCCACTTGGTAAAACACTCAGTCATGTGATGATAGAATGGTGTTGTTGTGAATAATGGGGGTTAATTTCACTAATAAGGTCTAAAACCTATTGTAAGAAGGGCCAAAAATCCATGGATATGTGAAGACTATGGCTAGCTATGTGATGTAAATTGAAGTGTTGTTGACACTTAACACACTTTTTTACATAATCATAATAGTCTTGGTCAAGGGTAGGCTAATAATAACTAAGGTAAAGGATGCACTTAGCCTAGATGAGGGCACTATTGTGTCCCCTATAGATCCCATCATGTGTTTCTTTGATATCATAAAAGACTTCATGACTGCATAGGCAATGAAAGTGGAGACCATCAAAGCAGTGTTTATAAATAATTCCCCCCATAATGGTATAATGTGAGGTACTTTGGATAAATGCTCTTAAAGAATTCTTAGAAATTCTAGAAGGAATGATGTCAAGGTTCAAATAGTTAGAAGTTTGCTAGCACCAAAGGTTAGGTTGGGTTTCTACCACATTAAAGATGGTGGGAGAATCTAGTTTGACATAAGAGGGATAGGTAAGTCTATGGATAATGAAAAATAGCTTAGAGTTAGAGGATGAATCTAGGGTCTGAGAGGTGAGAGAAGTCATGGTGTCGATAAAATTATTGGAAGACCATAGGGTTGATTCGATATGGTAGTGTTTAAATAATGTCAAGATTTCATCAACTAGTTATTTGTACTACTATAAAACATCACTCTTACACTAGTAAGAGACATTTATTTGATTGACCACTAGTTGAGAGTTGTTAAAGATGTTGATCATTTTGACCCCCAAAGACAACATAGTCTGAAGGCCTATGACTAGGGATTCCTACTTAGACATATTATTAGTACATTCAAAATATAACTTAAAGGATAAAGGAAGAGGTTTACCATGAAGGGGAATAATGGTAATTTTAGCTCCCCCACCACATTGATAACTTGATATATCAAAGAACATGGTCACATGATAGGTTAATTTTGCCTAAGAGAGGGTCATGATGGACTCATCTAAAAACTCAAGAGGAGGAGGTTGGTTGTATGCTAATGGTGATTCAACCAATTGATCAAAAATGACTTGCACATTAATTAAATAATGATAAATAAACTCAATGTCAAACTTAGATAAAAACATGAGCCTCTTGGCCATACGTTGCTTTTGGTATGGCTTGGAATGCATATACTTGAGTGGGTTGGTATTGGTTATGACATATGTTTTGTGGTTAAGAAGGTAGTGTCAAATTTTGGTGGCCACAAAAACTAAAGCTAAGAAAAGTTTCTCATTATGGGTGTATCAAGTCTCATACTCTACAAGCATGTGGATGATGTAGTAGATGACTTGATTTTTGTGTTTTTCATCTTAATGAGTAAGATTTCCCCTGAGGAATGATTGGTGGTAGAGATATAAAGGTAAAAAGGGTGGTCATCCTTTGGAGGGGTGAGGACAGGTGGAGACAAAAGGTATTTTTTTCATAAATTAAAGGCCCTTTGATAGTTATCATTTTAGTTGAAAGAGACATCCTTTTTTAGAAGGTGATGTAAGGTTTAACATCGATATGAGAGTAGGGAGATAAAGTGATGAATGGATTAGAGATTCCCCTATAATATATAGATTTATTTAAGGTTGATCGAAGGAAACATGTCAAGGATGGATTTTATTTTAGAAAGATTGACTTTGATCCCCCGAAGGGAGACAATAAATCCAATGAGCTTTCTTGACAAGACCCCAAAAATGTACTTCTTGGGGTTAAGGTAGACATGGTAATAGATGAGGTACTAAAAGATAATTTTGAGAATGGCCAAATGATCCTTATGATATTTGGATTTCCCAAGAAGATCATCCATATACTCCTTGATAATTTTGTGGATAAGGTCATGGAAGATGAAGGTTATTACATGTTGATAGGTTGCACCAGAATTATTTAGACCAAAGGGAATGAATCTATAGTATAAGATCCCATAGGGGTTGATAAAGGTGGTTTTGTGTTGATCTTTAAGGGCAATTAGAATCTTCTTGTAGCCCAAAAATCCATTTATGAGATATAACATCTCATGGTTGGCTGTAAGATTAACTAGTTAATCGATGCTTGGTAGAGGAAAGTCATCTTTTAAGAAAGCAAGGTTAAGGTCACAAAAGTCCAAACAAATGTGTAGTCTTCATGTGGCTTTAGTGATAAGCATGATGTTCAAGACCCATTAGGGATAGTTAATGAGTTGAATGAAATTGACAAATAGGAGACATTGAAGTTCTTATTTGATGAGAAGGGCTATGCGAGGGTGTATTCATCAAAGTTTCTTCTTGATTGGTTTGGTATCATGATTGGTGACAATGTTGTGGGTATCTATAGAGGGGTCAATTCTTGGAATGTTGTTAAAAGACAAAATTAATTCTATGCCATGACCTTGTAGGAAGGAGGGGAAATCTCAAAGTTCCTCAAAATTCAATGATTGGATAATTTTTATAATGTGAGGGTTGTATAGAGTTCCCAAGTTAATATACATGGTAGATTCATTCAACATAGTTGAAGTCTCAAGAGGAAGAGATTTGTGGATGGAAGAATTTAGGGAACCAAAATAGGTGAGAATGGAATCATCATCCTGACACTGAATGGTATCAATGGCAGGAGAGTCATCTCCTAGCATCTTAAGGTGGGTCATAGGGATGGTTATGGTTTCCCCTTCCTTGTGATAAGTTAGAGGTCTGAGACTGATCATGTTGATGAAAAAAATGTTAGGTGGGATAATTTCATCATCCTCACACTCAAGTGGAGAAGAGGTTGGTAAGGGAGGGATCTCTTCCTCAATAATGGTGGTGGTAGGTGGTTTGGTGTTCTTTTGGTTGGGAAGAAACAAGTCAAGGCCATTTTTATCATGAGGTTTTATAGTCTCAATTGAAATAAACTCATGAAACCCATGTTCATATCATATGAGACCAAATCCTTTTCAAACACACTTGTGGAAGTATATCTTAGCAAAGTCTAGGTTGTCTAGACATGAGAAGATAGAGGTGAATGGTCGAGGTAAAAATGAGGTGGTAGAATCATCAGGTGGTTTGTCAAGTCTCTCATAGACGAAATGGGTTTGATATTTGAAAGGCCTAATGGGAATAATGGCTCTAATATTGGGGTCATAACCTGTTAGTGGTCAAGTTTCCCATACTCTTGGGGAGTAAGGAAATCATCAATGGTTAAGAGGCAATATTACCCAATGAAAGACATTAGAATGTGGATTCCAAGGGGTCTATGGTAGGGATTTGGTTTGAGGGGATCAATGAGATAGTAGATGCCTCATTGGAAGAAGATGAAATGACTTCCTCTTTTGTGGTTGAAGGTTTTTCCTTGGTCAATAAGGGTGTGTTAGATGGAGGTAGAAGGACATCTTTGGGTTGATAAGTCATGTTACATGATCAAATGGGCTTGGGTCAGCTTGTATGGTGATAACCTAACCTTCATTCTCAAATTTGATACAACGATGAAGGGTATAGGGTACACAACCAATGGAGTGGATCCAAGTTCATCCTAGTAAAACATTATACTATAATTCACCTTCTAGTACATAGAAGAGTTTAGGTAGCATGCGAGGTCTTAAATGGATATGAAGGAAAATAGCCCCTAGAGTAGTGGCCATGGTGTCATTAAAGGATCAGATGATCACCAAGGTTTTATACATGGCATTATTGGTTATTTTAAATTGATCATAGGCATGGGAGGAGATGATATTAATACTAGCACCCCCATCAATCATGACCTATTTGATACAAGTTTGGTTGATGTAGGCAGTGATGAAAAGAGGGGGATCTGGGTCATCAAGATGGATAGACGGTATTTCTAAATCCTTGAAGATGACAAGGTTATAAATTTGGAGAGCACCAATAAATGTTCTCATAGGTTAAGGGTCTTTAGGTTAGACCTCCATTGATTATAATGCCTCTATCATTGCTTGGCAATGATGAGGCAAGGTAGAAGTCAATTTGTATATGCTCATCTTTGTTGAGGTTTGGTGAAGTTGTTTGAGCACTACTCTCCTAATTGATTCAAAGGGGTTGGATTGAGAGGTACCCAAGATAGATTCCTTGGGTTTGGATAAAGGTGAAGGTGCCTAATTTTGACTTGGTTGGGGGTGGAAGATGGGTATTTCCATGGGATGGATACTTTAGCCTTCCCCTTATCTTTTTATTGAGCATGTGATTGTGTGACCACATGGATAATATGGATAGAGAGAAGAGTTCAGCTATGAGATTAGTTTGATTCTTCATATTTTTGAGGTGAGATTAGGGGAGAAGGTAGGTGTTGGGTAGTGGTTGTTGTTTGTTGGATTATTAGTAGGCTTGTGGGAGGTTCATCTTTTAATAGATCCTCCTCATCATAGAGCTGATAAATTATGGTTTGGAGAGATTTTTAATTATTTATGTCATGCTTGGGTATCTTATGAGAGGTGCATACTTGGTAGTCATTATACTAGGTTGGTTTTGAACCAAGAGGGTCAAATGGTTTGATAAGAGGTAAGGTCAAGAAAGAATCTTGTAATAACCTTTGGAAAGTACTTGAGTAAGACTCATATAAGGGTGGTGAGGGTTTAGAGGTTCTAGTTTTGGTTGGTGAGATAGAAGTCTTTATAGAAATGGGCTTAGCTAGAAAAGGTTTGGCTAAGGTGGTGTCCTTAGTTGATGATTTTGGTTTTGGTAAGGTGGAAGTTGAAAAGTTATAGGTAGGACGTTTTAGGGTAGGTAGTTTGGTTATTTATGGCTCAGTGAAGATGGGTGTGTTAGAAAGCAAGTGTGTCGATGTAACCAACAAGGTGGTTGGGTTTTAGTTGAGACACTTGGCTTCCTAATAAAAGTGGAGGGATGAGGCTCCAAAATAGAGGTCAAGGTTAAGGGAGGTATAAGTTTGGCCTTTTATCCTTTTGATGGCTCTGCTTCTTTAGTCAATTTGGTTTGTTGTTTGGTTGGTGGGTTTGGTAAGGTTAGATCTAGTTTCAAGGATGGGTGATTAAGGCTCAGTGTAAGGAAGATGCCAAAGGTTTTAGATGGTTTGGTTAGTTTAGTTAAAGAGGATGATTTGGTTTTTTGGGACTTGGTTACATTGGATGGTTGAGAAATGGTTGGGTTGGTAGACGTTTTTATTAGTTTGGTTGATATGATGGTAGGCTGGATAATAGAAGTGTTGGGTTAGTCTATCAGAGAGGTGGTTAGAGGTTCCTATTTGGTGATATAAGGGAGCCCTAATTTCTTCCAAAAGGTGGCTTAGTCTATGTCAAGTTTGGAGATAAATTCCAATCTTTGAACTAATCAAGATAATGGTTTATAGATTGGTTTTTTATCCTAGATAGTGGGATTAAAAGATAAACCCATAGGTTGAAAATAGGGAGTGGGGACCTTTCCCTTTTCCTCAATAAAAGGATGTAAGGTTTGGATGGGTGGTTCCTTTGTGGGAGGTGTAGACAAGGTGGTTTCTTTCTTGGGAATGATCTCTAAAGTGGAAATGAATTGTTCAATAGTTGAGGGAGAAGGTAAAGTGGTGATAGTTGTTTACTCTAGTATGTCAGGTGAAGGAGGGGTTGATGACTCCACTACCTTAAGAAGTGGAGGAGAGGAAAAGGTTACTTCTTTAGTTTGGGTCTCTAAAGGAAGATGAGGTAACTACATTACCTCGATAAGTAAAGAGGGTGAAGAATCGATAGATTGGGTGGTAGGTTCTTCAGCAATGAGCATGCTAGGAGCCATATTGATGGTATGGGCATCATGAGAACACTCATCTTTATTGCTCTCAGTTTTGGTAGGTGCATGATTGGAAAAACTTTGTCTCTAAATTTCAAGGGCTTGGTTTGGAGGTTCATTGGGGTTATCCAACACAAGATCTCCCTTGTCAATGAGGGTTTAGACAATGTTTTTAAAGGTATTACACCTACTAACGTCAAGCCTAACTAATCGATGGAAATCACATAGGTTGTTCTCATTTTACCAACTAGGTACAGGGTGTGAAGAATAAAATTATTGAGGGGGTTTGATAGGAGGAAGTTGTATGATATTGGATTTCAATAACTATTCTAAGACCAAATCATAAGATTCCCCAAGTGGAGTAAATTACTTCTGATTGTTTCAATTTTGGATTCTTGTGTTTTGATTTGAGGAGTTAGAAGAGTTTAATTGTTTAATAGATGGTGGGGGAGCAGTCTTAAGGATAACCACATTTGCAATTCCCTTGATTTTAGCATTGGTATTGGTTTGGCTGCTCATTTTATAGGAAGAGGCCTCATTGGTTTTATAGGTAGATTTTTTGTTTTTCAACTTTAACTTTCCTTCATTTATGGCTCTATTTTCTAGATTATGCACCATGGTAAAAGCTTTGTCAAAGGTTCTAAAGCTTTAGATATGAAATTTAGAAGAGATGTTCTTGGCACATACCCAAGAAAAAATTTATATCAGATCGGGTTATGGTAATGAGAAGGAAAGTTGATTGATTAGGCTCCTCCAATAGGCTACAAAATCAACAATAGATTCATCATCAAATTTCTAGATAGATTAAAGGTCAGTGATGGAGACTTTCTTGGAGATGTTTATTGAAAAGTGATCCAAGAAAGTTTGGGCTAGTTGGGTGAAGTAGAAGAGAGTGTTTGGTAATGGCACTATACCAGTCTAATGCTAGACTAGATAGGGACATGGGGAAGGTATAAAAAGGGAGGGCATCATCATATGCTATCAAATAAAATGCATGCCTAAATGCTCTGAGGTGCTGTTAGGGATCTTTCTTACATTGAAATTTAGAAAACTTAGGAAGTTCCCACTAAGGAGGATATGGTCTGACAGGGATAGATGGGTGAGTGGGTTCTTTACAGATCTAGTCATATGATAAGATGTTATGAGCACTAGAGATGGATGAGTCTAAGGTAGTCATTTTATCCATGATCATTTTAATTAGATCTATTTGGGTTTATGTGCTTAGGAGATTATAAGGCTCATATTGTTATTATTGTTGTTGGGTAATATATTGATAATTAGTGGGATGTTTAGAAGCTACCACATATTGATATGTAGACATAGGTGGTTGGGTGGATGCTATGTAGGGTTATGTGGATGTAGGTTGTTGGGTAGTGGGTAGAGGTACATGCCCTTGCGGGTTAGGGATGTAACCTAGGTTGGGTGTGATGGGTACATGTTGAGAGGTTAAGGTGGGTTGAGTAGGAACTATGGTTGGGTTTTTACTGAAAGGAAAGGTGGTGACCTTTGTATTGATTGATGGTAAGGTTGTATTGGAGGAGTTTTTTCCTATGGGTTTTCTCCTTTTCTCTATCTTATGGGAGATTGCATTTGTACATGGGTACCTCATCAGGCCTAGTTGTCGGGACCCATTTTATATTTCCACACTTCTTACCTAAGCTATGCTTATGGGGGGTGTTAGTGTAGGTTTTTATTTTTCCCTATTATTTAATTAGGAAAACTCCATGTATGCACAAATATATAATTTCCCTAATTAAATAATAGGGAAAAATAAAAACCTACACTAACACCCCCCCATAAGCATAGCTTAGGTGGGCAGTGTGGAAATATAAAATGGGTCCCGACAACTAGGCTTGATTAGGTACCCATGTACAAATGCAATCTCCCATAAGATAGAGAAAGGGAGAAAACCTGTAGGAAAAAAACTCCCCCACAAAAGAGAGCCATAAAATAAATGAAGAGGTTAGTGGGCCCCTCCTGAAGATGATGTTGTTGCAAATGTGGACCACACCCCAAGAAGAGCTCATAGATGAATGAACTTGCTCTCGATGAAAGGTTTGGTGAAGATATCTACAACCTGCTCTGAAGACTGGCAAAATATCAAGTCAATGACTTGACTATAAATAATCTCCTAAATGAAATGCATGTGAATCTCTATGTGCTTGGTCTGTTGGTGCTGAACTAGATTCTTGTAAATCTGAATGGTACTCTAGTTGTCACAATAAATGATGGTGGGCTGCCTAATAGGAATGCCAAACTCAAAAAGTATCCCCTAAAGCCAAATAGCCTCAGTAGTTGCATTAACAGCTCCCCTGTACTCTACCTCTATGGATGATATAGCAATAGCATTTTGCTTCTTGCTAGACCAACTAATAGGACCAGAACCTAGAGAGAAACTATAACTAGAAATGGATTTGCGAGTCTGTGAATCACCAACCCAATCTGAATCTATATATCCAACCAAATCAACCTCTATGCCAAATCTGTAATGAATCCCTTATGTATGTGAACCTTGTATGTAATGCAAGATCCTCTTAACTGCTTTTTAATGCAGCTCATAAGGTTCCTACATAAATTTGGAGACAAGTCCCACTGCATATGATATGTCAGGCTTGGTGTAAGTCAAGTAGATGAGACTACCAAAAAGTTGTTGATATCGAGTGGCATTAACTAATGGTGAAGAACAGTCAGCCTCAAGCTTGACTCCTGATAGAAATGGAGTTAGAAATGGCTTGCAATCAGCCATGTGAAATCGAGACAATAAATCAAAAGCATACTTAGGTTGTGCAAGATAAATCCCTGAATCTGACTGTGAGATCTCGATGCTAAGGAAGTAGTGCAACAAACCCAAGTTTGTCATCTCAAATATATCTTGGAGAGATGCCTTCACCACTGTAATAGCTGATGAAGAACTCCTAGTGATCAAAAGGTCATCAACATATAGAACCAAAATCAGGAGAGAATCATCCTGCCACAAGAAGTAGACATTGGGGTCAGAACGGCACCTAGTGAAACCCACTGTGAGAAGGAAGGAATCCATCTTGGCATACCAAGCCCGAGGGGCCTGTTTGAGGCCATAGATAGATTTCCTAAGTCTACATACTAAGGAAGAATCTTAAACAAATCCTAGTGGCTGCTCCATGTAGATCTCCTTCTCTAGGTCTCTGTGAAGGAAGGCACTCTTCACATCCATCTGGTGCACATCCCAACCATGTGATGCGGCAATAGCCAAGGTGAGTCAGATGGAAGTCATCTTTACAATGGGTGCAAAGTTCTTTAAGAAGTCAATGCCTGCCACCTGTTAGAAACCCTTGGTGACTAATCATGCCTTGTACTTATCAACTGACCCATCTGCTACAAAATTGGTCTGATATATCTACCTACATCGAACCATATTCCTTCCCTTAAGAAGTGAAGTCAAGTCCCAACTGTGATTTTTTATTAAGGAATAATATTCTTCCTCCATAGCACTATCCCACTCAGGTACTCCCAATGCCTATCAAAAAGTCTATGGATCTAAAACTGAGCTAAAGAAGGCATGTAGATCTCTCTGAAAATGCCTCCTAGTATGTTTGTCATCTATGGGATCTCCTACCCAAGTGCCAACACTCTCAAGTGTCTATCCGGCCCAAAGTGGCCCAAAAGTGGGTGAGTCAAGTGCTAACTCCTCATCCTCTGATTAACTAGAGGTGGATGACACTACATCACTATCCTCATTGTTTGAACTCAAAGAAGAAGAAGAAGAAGTTTCTGGCTCAAGAACCTACTGTGGCTAATTTGAATCTGAGGAATCATCATAAAGAAGTAGATCTGATGAGGGAGAAGAAGTACCAAGTGTTGAGTCTCTAGGTCTCTCCTAAAAGTGGACACTTCTTTCAATGAATAACTCATGAGTGGTCAAATCTAGAAGGCGATACCCCTTAACACCATCTGGATATCCAACAAAGATGCAAGGCTTGGATTGATGTTCCATAGTTTTGCATTTCTTCTTTGGTATGTGGGTCGTGGCTAGGGATCTAAAAACCCTAAGGTGCTCAACATCAGGTTTCCTTTTATGCCAAGCTTCAAAGGGTGTTATCCCTTTCAAAGCTTTGTGAGGAACCCTATTTTGAATGTAGCAAGCACAATTAATGGCTTCGGCCTAATACTGTGGTGCTAAGGATTTGGCGTGAATCATACAACTACCCATCTCTTTCAAGAACCTATTTTTGCATTCTGCAACCCCATTCTGTGAAGGACTATAAGTGACTGTGCACTATAAATCAATCCCCTATGTGGTGCAAAGCTACTCAAACCTATTGCTGACATACTCCCCTCCATTATCAGTTTAAAGAACCTTGATGGATTTCTCACTTTGTTTCTCAATAAGAGCCTTGAAGTCTAGAAAAATTTCAAACACTTCAGACTTTTGTTTGAGAAAATATATCCAAGTGTACCTAGAGAAATCATTAATGAAAGTGAGGATGTACTTGGCCCTTGTGAAAGATGGTTTGGGTAAGGGTCCCGATACATCACTGTGGACTAACTCCAAAGGTTGTGAAGCCCTCCAAGATTTGCCTTTGTCAAATTTTGCTTTGGGATGCTTCCCAAGGGAGCACCCCTCGCAAAGTCCTTTTGAGAATTGGACACAAGGCAAGCCAATGACCATGTCATGTTTGCAAAGTTACTCAAGGAAGCAGTAGTTAAGGTGGCAAAACCGCTCATGCCATAATTTGCTAACTCCATTTGAATGAGTGAGCAATGCTATTGGAGAAGAATCAGGTGTAAAATGTGAGAAGGTGTATAACCTTGTTTGGTGATCTGCCCTATCCACTACCACTATAGTATCACTATGAAACTCCCTAATAGCCACTGAATCTGGTGAAAACTCAACTCTCATGCCCCAACCAATGTGAGTGATTTGGTACACTGATAGGAGATTGGTTAAAAGAGAAGGAACACTTAGAACATTATTGAATGTTCCTCCTTCCATTTCAACTGACCCTCTCCCTATAATAGAAATTGATGTGTCATCACCCAAACTAATTAAAGTCATGCTATAAGGCTCTAAAGATGAAAACTTAACTAGGGAAGAGCCCATGTGGTGAGCAGCACCTGAGTCAATGACCCATGATTTTGTAGAAGCTATAGTTTCTACAAGGGTCTTGCCCTTTTCTTTCTCCTTACCCTTGCCTTTTGCCTTGGTAGAATCTTGGGTAGATGAATTCTGCTTGATGGACTCAGGAACACCTATGTTGTGCTTCTCTAAAAGATGAGTTAGGTGATCTATTTATTTCTTCATGCATTTGTGTTCATCATGCCCTATCTTCTTACAATAGGCACACTTAACCTTCTCCTTCTTAGGTTTAGCATTGGAGGAGGAAGACACAGTGTTGTTTTTGGTAGGATTGTTGTTTTCTTTCTTCTTCTCCTGGTCCTTATTCTTTTTCTTCTTCTTCTTTGTTGAAGTCTTATCCTTACCATTTCTAGCTATCAAAGCTTGGGGTTGAGTAGAATTCATTGTGCCCATTTGGATTATTTTATCTTGCTCCCTAGTCAAGTCGCCAATGAATGAATCCAAAGAAGGCATTTTCCATGTAGTGCCAAGGGCATTTTTTGTGGCATGGAAAGTGGAGACAAAGACTGAATAGCTTGGACCTAACTTTGCAAGAATAGAAAGGATGAGTTGGTCATCTTTCTTCTCTATCCCATATTATCTCAATTTCAATCTAAGAGCCTTAAACTTAGTGAAGAAGTTCTGTAGGGTGTCAAAGTTGCTAAGACTTAGACTTATGAGTTCATTTTTGAGCTCATGACCTCTCATCTCATCAAGCTTCCCAAATAAGGTTTCTAGTGTGTCTCATATGTCTTTTGGAGTCTTGGAGGTTTCTAAATGGAAGAGAATTTCTAGAGACATGGACAAACTCAATAATCCATAGGCTTCATTACTACGGTTGTACCACTTGACCTTTTCAGCATCAGTGTTGGGTTCTACTTCAGTACCCATGGTGATCCTATACAACCCTTTACTTCTAAGAATGATTGACATTTTAACCTTCCATTCATGATAGTTGAAGGGTGTTAGGAGTTTAAGTTGAAAATAATCCATTTTAAGCTGAATTTAGGTGAAGTTGTGTTGATTGCAAGTTGTAAAATTATGCATAAAGGAGAATGAAAACAAAGATTGCAAGTGCTGAAAAGCAATCACACCCCCCAAAAAATGTTGAACCCCCCCAAAATATACAAGTGCATGCTCAAAAGACATTGGGATCAGCCAAGAATGTATCTTAGAGCAATCAGTGCAAGACTTTAAGCAAACAAGACGTCGGACTCAACCGAAAATGCATCCTGGGAGACCCAAATTTTAGGCACTTTATAAACTAGTGCATTTTTAACAAATAACAAGACTAAATTGTGGAGAATTGAAATACAAACACTTTTTCAAAAAAATTCACCTGAATCCAAGCTACTGTTTGCAAGATATTAAAGACTCAATTTCTCGTAAACTAGTGTTTTTGCAAAAAATAACACTAAAACATTTTTAAAATGCCTATTTTGAGAGAGAAAGTGGCCTTCCAACCACTCGTTAGACTCAGAATAGAGAGAGAAATCCAAAAGAGGTCTTTGTGAGGGGGAATTGGCCTTCTGCCAACTTGGGCCTCACCCTTCGTCTTCAACAAGCGAAGATACAAGTTTAAATTTAAACCCCCAAATTAACAAAACTTAAAAATTGTCTAAAATACTCAATACTCAGTCAAATTGACTGATTTTCTTTTGGACAAGTCAATTTTAACTAAAAATTAAAGTAAAAGATAGAATTTAATGGATTTCCAAGTATTTAAGGGCCCACATGGGATGCCAAACAAGGAGAGGGGCGCCAAAGTTTGAGGAAAGAGCAAATTTAAATTTATTGGGCAAAAAAGATAGTAGAGACACTGAATTCGAAGCAGATTATAGGTCCAAGGAAGGCTTGAATTTAATGACTTTGTCTTGAAAGCATACCACAACCAATGACTTACGTGGAGAAGGAGAAAAGGGCACAGAGCTGGATTGAAAAGTTTCAAGGAAAGTGCGCCAAGGTGGACGTAGGACTGCGTTTTACCATCATGCCTTTTTTGAAAGCTCCAAGATTGGCATTTTATCACCATCAAATGACTTAGCTACGAACCCAACAACATTATTTCCTTCTTCCTGCACAAACTCAGCCTTTATGTGCTCAGATTTCTTACTTGTTTTGGAATGCCATGGTTGTAACTCCACACTTCTACACTCGGGTCTGAGACAAACTCTTATGTAGATCTTGAACACTGTGAGACTTTCAACACCGTGTTGAGAGGATCATGATCACAGGCTTGCATGTATATGGAGAGACCAAACAAGCCATGGAAAGAACAATAGCACAGAGAACTAGCAATATCTCCCAAAAATTTTCAAATTTCACAAAAAAAATGCCTTAACAAAGCTCTAGATTTCAATGAAAGCAATAGCAAAATAGACAACTAGTTATCGGGGTGGCTCTGATACCATATCAGAGAATTTGCCAAGGTCTAAATAACGAGGATGCACAAGTCGTGGTTGCACAAGATGAAGTAAGTGAATACCACAAAATGCTAAAGTAAATGAAATCAAACAAGAGACAATTGCATAGACAATTTGGAGAAAAGCCAATATTCCATTAACGTAAGATGGCCAAAGTGAAGAATACATATAGGAGATCACGTAAGTAACTCCTCCACAAAAGGTGGTCAAAGCACCCCAAGAATAGACTGTAACTCCTCCATGAAAGGTAGTGACAGGGTGCTAAAAATAGAGAAGTAACTCCCATACCCAGAATAGCCAGTCAAAGGAGTTACTTATGACATTATTACGACACCTATGACACATCTATGACACACATCTCCACATAAGCTATCCTATCCCACGAATGTAGGAAAACTCCATGTATGCACAAATATATAATTTCCCTAATTAAATAATAGGGAGATATAAAACCTACACTAACAGGTTGAAGGTATAGACACTCTAAGATTCTAAAGTGGAGTAGTGACTAATGGATTGGAAATAGCTAAAAGAAGGTTGAAAATGCTAGTAGTAGGTGATCTCATGGTGAGGGGACTATATGTGTTTAATGGTTAGGTTGATCCTAGGGTAGAGGAGTTATTGGTGGGGGTAGAAGATGTAATTGTGTTAGTCAATTAGGCAAGTTGGATTTCCATGGTAGTATCAAGGGGATTATTGGTGGATGAAGATTCTTGAGTAATCAATTGTTGGGTGGTGATTATGGAAATATAAGTATTCCCCATAAGGTGGGAAGGCATGCCATAAGGTGGGTCCATAGGTGGAATCGAAGCAAGGGTATGGTGGGTAAGGTGTTGAGATAATGTTGAAGGGCCACATGATTGTTATATTAGAATGTGGAAAAATATATCTCTCCTTGGGAGACTACCTGAGGGAAATAATAACTTCCCTAAGGGTGAGGAGGGTCTTCTAGTTTAGAGACATACTCCATGGGTGAAGAGGTAGAAGAGCTTGATTAGCTTAGTGATGGGTTATGCTTTACTATATTCTTTCATTGTTGGTGAGTTAGAACCATGTAAGATAAGGGGGAGAGAATACAAAAACAATCTCACCACTTAAGTAGAGAGAAGACAAGAAATGAGCAAGGAAATCAAACACACACTAAAAAGTGCATCAAGTCCTAGAGTTATTTTTACTCTCTCTTTTGGCTTATGCCTTAAGATTTAAAAACCATGTGACTAAAATTGGCTTGCAGAGTGGGTACTAGAAAAGAATTCTATGGTTGGTTTTAGGTTGTGTTTAGGATCTTAAAAGGATATGTATTGGAAATTGATATATGGCTTGGTATTGGGGCCTACCCCCTAACTTCACACACTACAATGATAAGGGTGTTATGTGCTTAGATAATATATACCTATTTTCAGAGTTTATACTCAACCAAAAAGCTGGGTTGCTTCTCCCCTTGGTAATAACCTCCAAGTAGGATTGCTAGGAAATAGTAAGGTGACTGCTAGGTGATGAAATCCTAATTAGGAATTATATCAGGTTGTTTATATGTTTGATTGATGTAGTGTGTGCAACAAAAGTGATGCTATGATTGAATTACTTTACTTTAATTTAACTAAGTGAGCTAAACTTGCAAGCAATCAATGTATGTATTTAATTTTAAACCTAAAATAAATTTTTATTTCATTTATGAGCACAAAATAGAGAGAAGAGCATATAGATGAAAATAAATGAGACCCAAGTAGAGACTCAAGGGTCCCATCAGATGTGCCTACATGTTTCAAATAATTTTAGGTTATATTTTGAGAAAGGAAGAAGAAAGAAACTAGTTATGGGTATGGTTGAAAAACCAGTTTGGTTGTGCATGTATTAAATTAGATGATTATAGAGAGATACTCTTTATCTTAGGAGGAATTACTTGAAAATAAGACAACACTAAATCAAATGGTTGTTTAGATAGATAGCTGGGTGGATTTCTTAGTGCTAGATAGATCCCAAAAGAAAGAACTTTATTAGGGATTGTCAATCCATACATTTTAAATAATTAAGTTTAGAAAATAGAAGATAAATAACTTGCATCAATAATCAAAAGGTACTGAAATCAAATACAAGAAATGTTTGATAAATAAATAGACTTAAAATGACTAATATAATAATAAGTGCATCAATACTAATGCTAAATAGTTCGAGTGTGGTTTAAAAAATAGGTTGGGGGTCTATAAATAGGCAAACAAAAAGAAAGTTGGATTTGGTTGAGGGTAGGTGGGGGAAAATAGCTTGTTTTTATTTCCTACCATAATGACCATAGGTGGTTGATGTGACCATCAGTGGTTGAGGTGACCATCAGTAGTTATGGTGATGAAAATTTAGATTTATCAAATCACATAAGATAATTCTAAGAGATTGGTTTATTTTGGGGTGATTATGAAATGGAAACAAAGTAATTGATAGACTAAAAATAAATACTTATCTTACCATAGATTAATCAGATGAATGGTTGAGGTGGTTGGCTCATTGTTAGAGTCTAGCATGATTTTGGTAGAGTAATGGTATTTAGATATTGGTCAAGTGGTGGCATCAATTTGGCTCTCTGATGTGATGGCTAGATCACTAGATTACTGGAAAAAGTGACCTAGAAAGAAACTATGGATGAAAAATCTCTTGAAGTCATCACCCCATCTCACCTCTTGCTCCACTCTTCTTATAAGTAAGGAAGGAGAGGTGCAATACGATGTTAATAAGGGGTCCAACTTGTTGTCTAATTTTAACTTTGGCATGCATGGGCTTGTATGCAAATTAGACATTATAATTATATAAAATCAAGTCAGGGTGAAAGGTTAGTTGATTTGGTTTAGATGGTGGAACCTGACCATCAATGGTCAGGGTGATCATTGATGGTTAAGGTGACTATCATCAATCGAGGTTCAAGGTGGATTTGGGTTAAAAAGGTAGGTTTAGTCAGTAGGTCAATTTGGCTAGGGTGTGGTCTGGTTCTTGATCAAAAGGTGTCATGAGGTGGTCAAGGAGATTTGTGAGATTCAAAACTATCGTGTATGGATTTCTAGTGTCCATAGAAGGTAGGACAAGAAATCCCCACTTGAAGCTAAAAATACTTACAACCACCCTATATCCTACAAAGCAACCTCCTAGAGTGATTGTGGATTAGAATTAGATGCAATGAAGAATGGACCACCATGAAAAGGTGAATGAGTATGCCAAGTATTTGATGGATCTTAGACCAAGGTGTGGTTCCTATACATGAAAAAATTCTCCTCATTCAAAGTAAAAATGGCAACTCCTCCATGAATTGATGGTGTATTCGAAGTAGAAGTGAAGGAGTGTGGAAGGTCTTGAAATTATGTACAAGATTACCCAATTTATTATGTGTCCTGAATCAAAGAGCCTACTCCCAAAAAAAATTTGGTGGACCAAAAGTAGGTGGAATAAGAAATAATTATTTGATACATGAAAGGTGACAAGAAGATGAAATAAATGCATCCCATCACTATTATATTCATTTATGGTAGAAGAGAAGTCATCAATAATGTGCTCAAGCTCTAAAGTTTCATCAACTACAATTGAATCTAATGAAGAATTTGAAAGAGGGACAAAGTGGGAAAAATAATATAGCCTAGTCTCATGATCAACTAAACTGAATGCAATAATACTATCACTGTGCAAATCTATGACATATACTGAATCTGGAATGAACTCAACTCACATGCCCTAACCAAGGTGAGTAATATGATAGATTGATAAGAAATTAATTGATAGTGATGAACTATTTAGAAGATTGTTAAATGTCCCACCACTCACATAAATAGACCCTCTCCCAAAAACCTTTATAGAAGTATTATCACCTAGTCAAATATAAGACATGTCACATGGATCCAAAAAAGTGAACTCCACATGTGAAAAAACCATATGATGTGATTCACTAAAATCAATAACCCATGTAGAAACTACAGGTACCACTACAACTAGATCTCTCCACTTTGGTTACTCTTATCTTGATTTTTTCCCTTTCCTATTATCATTTTCCATAGATTCATGGGTTTTTGAAGATGGTTTGATAGACGCATAAACACCTATATTATTCTTCTTAAGAAGACTCATGAGGTTATCAATCTACTTTATAAAACACTTAATTTCATCATGATTTCCCATGAAATTGCCACATTTAATCCTATATTTTTTGGATTCAACACTAGAAGAGGAACTGTCAAAGTTTGATTTGGTGGTGGGTTGATCCTTTTTGCTCTTGTGATCCTTGGTGTTCTGCATCTTCTCTATTGAAACCTTTTTGATGTCATGTCATGTAAGTAGATAAAGTGGTTTAGTGGACTCTAGTGCACTAATATTAATTAGTTTATCTTGTTCCAAAGTCAATTCAATAACAAAACTCATCAAAGGATGGAATAGTCCATGAAGTACCAAGTGCTCTCTTGGTTGCATGGAAGGTGGAGATGAAAATAAAATAGTCAAGTCCAAGTTTTTCAAGGATAGAAAGGATGAGGTATGATTCCTTCTTTCTACATTTATTCAATTTGTTACAAATAAACTCACATTATCTACAATGGATCCTAATTCAGTTAATTTATCACACCCTTCAACTATCATGAATGGAAGGCTTACATGTCACTTGCCTTGTGAAACAAAAATCTCTATAGGATAACTATGGGTATGCAAACTGAACCAAATACAAATAAATAAAAATGGTTTGATAAGTGTGATGAAGCTTTTGGTTTTTTATGTCTTTCCATGTAAAAAAATCTACACTTTCACATTGAATCAACCAAAACACCCAAGGAAGTATGGAATACCCTAGAGAAACATTTTTGGGAACTTGGATTAGATGATAGGGCATGAACTAGAAAATGAGCTAATTAGTCTTAGCACTGGTATTTTTGACACAATTTAAGATTATTACAGCAAATTCAAATCATTGAGATTGTAACTAAAATAATGTAAAATTGATAAGAAGGATTCAAAACTCATCCTTTCAATCCTTGCAAAACTTAGAGTTGACTATTTTGTTTTCATCTCCACCTTCCATGTAACCAAGAGAGCACTTGTTACTTCATGGACTATGCCCTCCTTTGATGATTTTATTACTAACTTAACTTGGGAACAAGATAAACTAAATTATATTGGTGCACTAAAGTCCATTAAACCACATGCTCTGCTTGTAGGACATGACATCAAAAAGGTTTCAAAAGAAATGAGACAAAACACCAAGGATCATGAGAGCAATATAGATCAACCCACCACCAAACCAAACTTTGACACTCCTCTTATAGTGTTAAATATAAAAAGGAGAGAATTAAATGTGGGTATTGCATATCAACCCTTAAGCATAGCTTAGGTGGGATTTAGTTTATGATAGTTATCTACCACTTATCTTAGTTAAGTGGTTGTTACACATTAGTTTCCACTAGGCTACTATCAGTTAACTCCATGATTCTAAGCAGAAGTTGCATGTTATTTATCCTATATAAGACACCTATTGTAAATATATTTCTTAATAGAGATGAATAAAAGTCACATTCTTATGTTATTAAGAGTAATTTCTTTTTGCATTATATTTATTTTGCTATTCTTAGAATCTATTCAGCTATTTGTAGCCTCATGCTTATCATTTTCTTGGCACAAATCCAATATTTGGAGTCAAAATATCTAATATATATATTTCTTATTCCTTTCCTATTCACATCCCTAGATTCTTTTTCCTTCCATCCAATAGTGTATAAATCCTATTTCTAGTCAAAACACCTTCCCTTTGAGCTTCTTTAGTATCTATCAAATCTAAAAACAAGTATATCATTTGAGAGCAAATTTGACCATGACTTGAGACAAGGAAACACTATTTGGACCTTGTAATTTATCAAAATAAATACTTGTGTAATATTTATTCCCCTAGCCAAGGTTTAATGTGCTCCCATTCCTCTGTTGCAATGCATATCTAATCGTTTAGGATAAGATCTTCCTTATAGCAGAACTTCTCTATGAAAAAGTATAAAAATATTGTTCATTCCCTATTATTATTTTTAAATTAGCTATTTTTTTCAACTAGGAATTTTACTCAAAAGAGGATGGTTAGTATTGTGTTAGTTGTAAAATGAAAACAAAATGAAAGAAACACACTAACTAACATAACATCTCTAGGCTTAGACACTAGGGGGAGCTTAGTGAGGAAAAACCATTTGACAACATAATTAAAAATGGAGAGAAATGAGAAATATGAACACAAAACACAAATTTCTCACCAAATCCTTGATTATTCAAAAAAGATCCTTAGTTGGCTTGCTCAACTTATGCTTCAAGATATTTTCTTCAATGGAGTGTGGCTACCTTCATCTCCTCTTGGCACCTTTGGCTTTGGCTTGGCTTGGCTCAACAATTTGGCATTATAACACTAATTGCAATGCCTTTTAGAATTATTTGTGCATTATAACTTTCAATTATCCAAAATTATTGAAGATATTTGAGAATAATAACTTTGCATTAAAATAGCTTAGAAATGATGTTCATGGCCTCTATATTTATAGATTTTAGAAAATGGCTAGAATCAACCTGAACAATCCATCTCAAGATTGAGATGTGTGGCTAAGGATAAATATAAATTTTAAATTAATTATAAAAATATCCCCATTAATATTTGGAATAGAGGGGAATTTAAGAGGCATGGGAGGGATTTGATGAGGCATGGGAGGCATGAATCCTGATATTTGTGCCATTTATGACCTAGGGATGTCTTTTCAAGAAATGATGTCCCCTAATGATGCATATATTCAATATTCATTTCTAAAAATAAGTATTCAACAAGTTTCTATGGAATTCTTAATTAGGCTCTAATTTGATTTAATTAGCTCTTAAGCATGATTAAGCACTTTGTGCACAAATTACTCAAATTGATTAGAATGCTTTGTTATTGGTCTAAAATTTTATTAGATTGGAATTAGAAGTTGATGTTAGATTAATTGGATATGTTATCCCATTTAGGGTGTTGCCAACACAAAATAACAAAGGCACATGTCTCTTGAAAGAGATTTGATAGAAATGAGCAATCTAGGGCACCCAAGTGAAAAATTGGTAATTTAACTCAAAATGATCTAATCAAAGTTAGTTGGTCCATAAATTAAAATTTTCCATTTAATGATATTCTAGCCAAAATTGACACTTAACTATATCAGGTTTAAAGCTTTTAATGTGCTTTAGTATTTTTAGGCCAAATTGTGCATTTTAGTAAGAATTGGTCAAAAGTTTGATTTGAGGTTATCAGTGGCTAGATTTAGGTGTCTATAGTTTGCTCTTATTTGGGAAGATGTTAAAAATCATAGGCATAGCAATGCCTTTTCAAATAGTGAGAAAAAGCATGTATGCCAAAAAAGAAGATGATGGTTGAAGAACAATGCTCCAAATGGTGTTTGGGAAGCCTATGATGATGCCCCCTCGAGGGAGTGGCCATGACATTTGTTGATGGATGGTCCCTCAAAAATAAATAAGAAGACAGATGGAAATAACCCATGGTTGAAATTAATCCAAATGAAAAAATGCTTGCATGCATTGATTTAAAAATATTACTAATTTGCCTAAATGTGGTTATAATAAGGAATAAAAGTCAAAATAATTATTTACCCATAGGTGGTTATAACCATTAAGTGGACCTAGATTTGATAAAAGATGATTGTGCCCTAGTTAGGGTTGATTGGCAAGCGTAACTCAAGGATATAACCTGGAATATAGATTAAATATGAGCAGGTGCAAAGTGAGGAAAGAGATGAAAAGAAGAATAAGATTGATCATTAGAAATGATTTAGTTATACCTACCAATAAGGAGATGCTCATCCTTATTAGAAATAATAAAACTATAAAGGTCAATGGGTTGATTCGATCAAGATGGGTGGAAGGATTTTCTAATGTGCCAAGGATAAACTTTTGTAGCTCCATTGATTGTAGACCTTCTTGAAACTGATTTTTATTGTAGCATGTGATGCTAGGCATCATGATAGAACACCATGAAGATTTGGCTAAAAAATGCATAAAGACTGACCCCCAATCAAATAAACACTTGAAAATAATGCACCAATGATAAAAACCATGATGAAAATGTTGACATATGATTATAGATGGATTCAAGTGTAAGTGTGGGTAAGGAATCACCTAATAAACATACATAGATTGAATCAAGGCAACAGTGTTGAAAGCAAACAAACGGACAAGTGAACAAATAGAAAAACAAATAAACAAACAAATAGAAAGCCTGAAAACAAAAGTAAAAGAAAACATCCTAATAATGAACATGCCCCAGTAAGGTAGATCGAGGATAACTGACTAGGCTTAAACAAGACAAATGTTTTTGGATTTTTGAAATGTTATGATTTTTTTTGGTATTTTGAGGTATCTCAACTAATTAGATAATGACAAGATACCTACTCACAAAATGTCTATAGCATTTGGCTTAGGTTGCTCACAAAATGGTGAGAGCGTATGGAAAGGTAGACAGAGGTAACCTCAACATGAATTGAGTATGACCTACATAGTCCTAAAATGATCTCAAGTCACATTAATTCCATCCACATAAAAGGTATGGAAAAACCAACTAGGCCCAACAAGTTTTCAAATCTATCAAATGGTTAGTCAAATGAAAATAACAATGGCAAGGTGATGCGACAATGCATGGTAAACAAGTGTTACCCCTAGTTTTTATATAGGTGGTTATAACTAGGATATAATGACATAGATCAATGATATTAATTTACCCATAGGCAGTTATAATTAGTATCAAGACCGGTGAAACACTAATTTGTCCATAGGTAGTTATAATTAGGTTCACATAAACCAACTTTGATATAAGATGGAAAATGAAATATATCTTGTTAGATCAATTATCACACTAATTTCATAGACTATCATTGTAAACATGGATTTGATAAGAGTTGAAACTTGATTGGAATATCCTCATGAAAAGTTTGGGAAGAACCAAAGAAACCAAGATCAAAATAGGATTGGGTAGGATGACTAAAAATGGGCTTTGGTCTAGATAGGAATGATATGGTAAAATGGCATAGTCTTGCTAAAGATAATGATAAATTGGTAGGATGGTAGAATGATAAATAAGGATGTTAAGAGGGTTAACCCCAAGTGATGGGTTGAATGGTTGGGTATGCAATAATGGCAAACAAGATATGTAATAATGGTAATGAAATGGTATGGTACATGTTTTTAGCCTAGGTGTGGTTTTTGATTATGTTGTTCTTGTTGAAGTGGAGATGCACATTTTAATCAACAAATGATATAAATAAAATAATTATTCATGTTAATTTATACCCCACACCTCATCTAAATAGATATTATATCAAGAACTGGATATAGATTTGGATGTCAAGAATGCTTTTATGATCTTCATTGGTCATTGATTCTGATTCCTTCAAGTATTGAGACAAGGTATCTTTATAGCCTCTATAAAAGAAAGTGTGGTTGTGGATGGTAAAAAATGACAAATAATGGATAGTAGGTTTGTTTATTAAATGTAATGGTAGATGATAATGGAATGTATAATGGTGGGGAAACAAATAAAGATAAAGACTTTTAGTCACACATAATGTTGTTGATGCTAGATTCGACATAATTTTGGTTGTGGTAGTGCCGAAGACCTCTTAATATTCTTTTGATAAGACCACCAATTTTTTTTATTGTTTGACCTTGAGAATAACTACCATCTAATTAGGTTGTAGATTGGAAGTTATTTTGATTTGATCTTTGATATTATCTTCATCAAGTAGTGAAGAACTTTTGTGCTCAGCGATCAGTATATCGATGAGGTTTTCACCAATGAAGTTGTATTGATTGTTCCATAATGCCTTTGAGAAGGTTTCACTAATGAACATTGGATTTTGACTTTTATTTTCTTCTAGCGCTTCCAAAAAAATTTCACCAAAAGATGTTGAGTTTAAAATTTATGTGTCCCCTAATGCCTCTAAAAAGGTTTCACTAGGAGAATGTTCGTCTACTACATGAATGTGGGCTTGGCCCCCCTGATCTTCTTTAACTACTATGTCTCCATGGATGTAGTTCAATAAATAATGGTTTTATGGATCTAAATTGACACTTGTGGTAGATGGAATGTCAATAATATGGCTATGGTGTTTGATGGTAATGGCTTGTGGAATGGTAATGGATTGGGGAGAGGCTGCACAATCCTCATAGAAGATACTAGGATAACTTGTGTCAAAGCTGAAGTACTCATCATAAAAAAATATAAAATGATCACAAATGTATGAAAATTGATCTTTAAGGCATGCATAACCAATGTTATAATAGTCATGAACATATTATGTATCTCAATCTAATTCCAACTCAATGGAGTCTGAATTTGACGTTAAGACTGATGTTGATTTTGATTTTGATGTTAAATCTCATGTTGATTCAATAATATAACCTAACTCTAACTTGATTATTCATCTAATGGATACTCTATTACAAGGATTATTGTTGAATGTTTGGTATTAAACAAGAAATGGCCTGTGATGGCATGGTGGGCTCCACGAAAATAGGTTTATCAAAGTGAAGCTCCTAAACAATGGGAAAAAGGTCAAGAGATAACTCCTTAGAGACTATTTTGTCAATAGGAGGCTCTTGAAAAATAGGCATATGGTTGAGATAATGATTTTCCCAAAGGTGTTTATAATAGTTAAGAAGTGACTCAACAAAGACTAGATTATTAGAGTGAGACTCCTCGATAACTGGTATATGATCAATAGGTGATTCATCATAGGTCAACTTATCACAATTGATTGGTTCAATAAAAATATCTTAGATTGATTGTTTATTTTGGACTTGGTTTCCAATGAGTTAGAAAATACCAGTTTTGAACATAGCTTGGTCTTTGAATGATTGAATCAGTTGAGGTTTGGATGGGATTGGTACTAGACATGGAAGGGCCTATGGTTGGATAATGATAGGGTATTGGGGAGCATGATTGCTCACATGAGCCAAAGGACAAAGTAATAAAATGGTAATAATAGGGTGGTGTGGAGCTTGATTTCTTACACATTCCAAAGGATGAGGTCCTAAAAGGACAAGTCTGGGCATTTTGGAGCTTAGTAGCTCATGCAAACCAAAGGATGAGGTCTCAAAATGGTAATGATATGGCATTGTGGACCCTAATTACTTGCAAAAGCCAAAGGATGAGGTCCTAGAAGGATAATTTTGGGGCATTATGGAGCTTGGTAGCTCATGTAAGCCAAAGCATCTAAGTCTTCCTCATAAACCATATCATCCCAATCTTGAATTGGATCATAAGTTGGTTCTTGACTGTGTTCCATGTAGTGATTATCGTAAAGAGGGTATGGATCTGTATCCCAAACAACATTATCTATAGTTGGCTCTTTAAAGTCCTCCTCACAAGCCTCTTCATACTAATCAAGGTCTCGAGTTGGATCGTAAAGGTCTTGAGTTGGATCATAAGTTGGTTCATGACTTTGTTCTCTTGAATGATTATTATGAGGTGGATAGAAATCCATCTCACAAACCATATTAGCATCATTAGGGTCTTGATTAAAGCCATAAAAGTCACTTTATGCTGCCATTCTATCATAAGTTAGATTATATGTGACTCCACCATAGGTGTAGCTAGACATATCCACATAAATGATGAAAGTTTTGAAAACAAAAAGGCTTAGAGTTTTATAAACTCTAAAAAACTACGTCCAAAGGAAAAATGGTTCAAACTTGGTATAACTTGGTTGAAGGTGGAGTTGTATCTCTAATGTGGTCTGAAAGTAGAGTTGTATCTCCAAAATGGTTTGTGTTAAGACATAACATAAAATAGTCTAACATAAAATGTCATACACACAAAATGTCAAGTGTCTAAATAAAATTTGGCATGTCAAAGGTCTAGGTCAAAGTGTTCCAAACAAGGTCTAAACTATAAAAGGGAAAAGTTGAGTTACTAGGTCTTTTATCCAAATGCAGAGTCAAAAGCTAAGCTCAAACAGGCTATGCTAGGATTTTTGGCCAAACAACATCAAAATCTAGACTTGAAACAAAGGCATGATGTGAGCTTAATCTAACAAGTTTGGACATAACTTTGACATAGACCCAGTTAGTATAAGGCATAAGACAAAAGGATCTTTGAAGGAAGGTTGTGTTCACCCAAATAAAGGCACAAATAATGATGAGGATAGGCATTAAACAAACAAACCATCAATAGTGTTCAAATTTGGGTAATAGATTAACCAAAGTTATGTAACCCAAAAGAGAAAGATCTATGTATCAACCCCACAAATTGAGGCCTAAATAGAAATCAATCAATGTTTGAATTCAAACTTATCAAGATTCATTGAAAACTCAATGTTGAAAACTAAGATTTTACCAAACAAGCTAGACAAAATTGGACAACATGATGACACATAAATGAGGTCCAAATGGCTAATGTGACATGGTTTGAAAAAAATGGTTTTTGATGTAATGATAAATAGTTCTTGGAAAAAATTGAGTAGCCTAACGGCATAAGCATGCTCAAATGATGTGATCCATGTTATGTTTCAAAAGACTCAAAGGTAAAAATGGTTTGACATGATTTGGGCAGCATAACGCTACCCTCCTCAAGTCAAATACATAGTTTTGACATGGTTTATAAACAAAAAAACAATTTTTAGTCTCAAAACATATCAAGAAAAAAAAGATAAGTGACCAAATACAACTATAGTCATCCAATTCCTAGCAAGGGTATGGCAATGTGAGGTTGACTAAACTAGCAAGTTTTCCAACATTTCTAGGGGGATCAATTGCACAATGACTTTTATGTTAAATGATGAAAAAGAAAATCATGGAAATTAGGTGTCTATAGTACTTGGATTATTTTAAAAAGGTCTAGTCCTTTTTATAACCACTACATGATTTTATTCATTCAGTGTAGTGCGATGTCTAAAGTGTAGATATGTCCCTTGTGTAACTTAGAAGGAGTGGATGAAGTCAATGCCAGGAGATGAAACCCTAGGTCAAAGCTTCCCTAAATAAATTGAAAGAGGTAATGAAGTCCCCCTCACAAGCCAAGCTTGCATGAAATAAAAGACATAAAAAGAAAGATTTTAGGGTCATTTTCAAGGTCACCTAAAATTTGATGAGTTTTTGGGGAGTGCTTTAAATGACATTCTTTCTAAGCCTTGGACTAGAATTTTTGCAATAAGGATGGAATTTTTGATTCTAAGGGTTCCCTAAAGGGGAAAAATAGAAGAGCATACATACACAAACCTTCTCTTTTCTAAACAAGTTTTAATTAAACAACTATTGAAAATAATAATTGGCAAGTGTGTTTAATTTTAAAACATAAATGAAAGATGCAGTGGTGTTCTTTTGACTTCTTGGTCTTAAGTTGTAACTTTGAAAGAATAACAATCAAAAATTAATTTTAAGCACTTAAATGTTCCATTAAGTAATAAGAAAAAAATCTTAGTTCATTTTAACAGCATACAAAATATGGTATAAAACATGTTTTAACAAATTTGAAGTCCGTTGGTTACCTGTTTACCCTTAAGGCATTACCCCAAAAGCAAATGTGTTAGATTAGAAAAATTTAAGGATATTTTAAAAAATTTATGAAAAATATATGTAAATTGAATCTAAACTAATATCAAATTCTAAAATTTTTAAAGAAAACATATGGTTTTAAAAAAAATCATCAAAAATGGAGTCCGAATGACCCCAAACCAAGCATTTTAAAATGCCAGCTCTCATGTAAAAAAAAAGATAGTGATTATTGATAGTTATACCTAATAGATGATGGTTTATCTTAACCATCGATGGTTTAAAATGATTGTCGATGGTTTACTTAACCATAGTCAATTCTTATGACTATCGATGATTACCTGTGTAAACCCATGAAGATAAAATCTGACTAAATGAAGTTAGAAAATCACTTAAAAAGAGTATTAAGCATCCAAATTGAAATTTTAAAGTTGCCTCATGATCTCCTTCATACATGGGATGCATCTTGTCCCATTTGGTGTTCCATTAATATGAACTAGGAATTTGACTTAAGAACCAATGGTTAGTATTGTGTTATTTCCAAAATGAAAACACAATGAAAGAAACACACTAACTAGCATAACATCTCTAGGCCTAGACACTAGGTGGAGATTAGTGAGGAAAAACCATTTGAAAACACAACTAAAAATGGAGATAAATGAGAAATATGAACACAAAACATAAATTTCTCACCAAATCCTTGATTGATCCAAAATACTCCTTCGTTGGTTTTCTCGGCTTGTGCTTCAAGAGATTTTCTTCAATGGAGTGTGGCTACTTTCATCTCCTCTTTGAACCTTTATCTTTGGCTTGGCTTGGCTCAAAAATTTATCATTATAACACTAATTTAAATGGATTTTGGAATTATTTGTGCATTATATAAGCTTCTTGAAGATATTTGAGCATAATAACTTTGCATCAAAATAGCTTAGAAATGATGTTCATGGCCTCTCTATTTATAGATTTTGGAAAATAGATAAAATCACCCTGAACCATCCATCTCAATATTGAGATGTGTGGATAAGGATAAATCTAAATATTAAATTCATTCTAAAAATATCCCCATTAATATTTGGGATAGAGTGGCATTTAAGAGGCATGGGAGGCATGAATCCTGATATTTGTGGCATTTATGGCCTAGGGATGTCTTCCCAAGAAATGATGTCACCTAATGATGTAGATATTCAATATTCATCCTAAAAATAAGTATTCAAAAAGTTTCCTTGGAGTTCTTAATTAGTCTCTAATTTGGTTTAATTATCTCTTGAACATGATTAAGTACTTTGTGCACAAATTACTGAAATTGATCAGAATGCCTTGTTATTGGTCTAAAATTTGATAGGATTGAAATTAGAAGTTGATGTTAGATGTGTTGGATCTATTATCCCATTTAGGATGTTTTAAATACAAAATAACAAAGGCACATGTCTTATGTAAGATATTTGATAGAAAAGAGCAATCCAGGGCACTTAGGTACAAAATTGACAATTTGACTCAAAATGATCTAATCAAAATTAGCTTGCCCATAAATTGCATTACCATTAATGATACTCTGGCCAAAATTAGCACTTGAATATATCAAGTTCAAATATTTTAATGTGCTTTAGTGTTTTTAGGCCAAATTGTGCATTTTAGTAAGAATTGGTCAAGACCCTAATGGAGGTTATTGATGCCCAGATTTAGGTGTCTACATTTTTTAATCATTATTTTTAAATAGATGTTTTATTTTACCTTAAGTGGCTTGTATTTTCCAAAAAATCACATAGGGGTAAGTACAAGGGATGTTTTTAACATTATTTTATGTGAAGATGACCATGTTTTCATGTCAAATATAATTAGTATTTGGAATTCTAGGTTCACTCTCATCATGGGGCATTTTTAAAAGTTTTAGTGCACATGTTTATTAAATAGGCATCATTTACGAGAAATTGATTGTATAATAACTTTTTATTGATAGATTAAAAAATTTCATTGTATTTTTAATTTTTTTTTTAATTTCCTATGCATTAGACCTATTTACATTGTAAAATTCATTAAAATATAAAGTGCCAAAATTTGGGAGGGTCAAACATAATTCTAGGGGGGTGTACAAATTATTATAATTCCTTCTTTCTACATTTATTTAATTTGTTGCAAACAAACTCACATTATATGAAATGTAACCTAATTAGTTTGATTTTTTCACACCCTTAAACTATTATGAAAAGAAGGCTTCCATGTCACTTGCCTTGCAAAACAAGAAGATTTATAAGACAATTATGGGTATGCAAACTAAACTGGCTATAAATAAAGAAAAATAGTTTTTCAAGTGTGATGAAGCTTTGGGTTTTTTATGTCTTTTTTTGTCACTAGATTTGTGCTTTAACATTGAATCAAACAAAACACCCAAGTATGGGATACCCTAGATAATGTTTTTGGGAACTTAGATGAGATGAGGGGGCATTAACTAGAAAATGAGTAGATTAGTCTTAACCCTAGAAGTTTTGACACAATTCAATATTAATTCACCAAATTCAAATCATTGAGATTGTAACTAAAATAATGTAAAAGTGATAAGAAGGTTTCATGACTCATCCTTTTTATCCTTACAAAACTTGAACCTGACTATTCTATTTTCATCTCCACCTTCCATGAAACCAAGAGAGTACATGGTACTTCATGGATTATGCCCTCCTTTGATGATTTTGTTTTTTATTTGACTCAAGAACAAGATAAAAATAATTTAGATGGGTGCACTAAAGCCCACTAAAACACATGTTCTACTTTCAGGACATGACATCAAAAATATTTCAAAAGAGAAGAAATAGAACACCAAGGATCATGAGAGAAATAAGGATCAACCTACCACCAAAACACAATTTGATACTTCCTCTTCTAGTGTTAAATCCAAAAAAGGGAGGATTAAATGTGGGTGTTGTACAGGAAACCATGATGAAAGTAAGTGTTTTAAAAACAAAATTAATCACCTCATGAGTCTTCTTGTGAAGAATAATATAGGTGTTTTTAAGTCTATCAAACCATCTTCATCAACCCATGAATCCAAGAAAAATAGTAATAAAAAAGGGAGAGAATCAGGAAAAGAGAAACCAAATGGGAGAGCTCTATTTGTAGGGGTACCTCCAACTCCTACATGGTCTATTGATTTAGATGCATCACATTATATGGCTTCTTCGCATGTGGATTTCACTTCCTTGGAGCCATGTGACATGTCTTATATTTTATTAAGTGATAATACTTATACACAAGTTTTTGGGAGAGGGTCTATTTATGTGAGTGGTGGAACATTTAACAATGTTATAAATATTCCATCATTGTCAACTAATCTCTTATTAGTCTATTAGATTACTCATCTTGGTCAGGGCATGTAAGTTGATTTCACTCCACATTTAGTATATGTCATAGATTTGAACAATGATAGTATCATTGCAATGGGTTTCGTCGATCATGAGAATTGGCTATATTCTTTCTCCCACTTTGTCCCTCTTTTATATTATTCATCATATTTACCTATAGTTCATGACACTTTTGAACCTAAGCACATTTATGATGTTGATGACTTCTCTTTAACCACATATGAGTATAATAGTGATGGGGATGAACTTACTCCATCTTATTGTCACATTTCATGTATTAAGGAGTTATTTCTTGATCTACCTACTTCTGGTCCACCAAAGACTTTTTAAGGAGTAGGCTCTTTTATTTAAGATACATCAAAAATTTGGCAATATTCTACATAGTTACAGGGCATTCCACACTCCACTTATGATTTAGATGTGCTATTACTTCATGGATTAGTTGACATTTATACTTTTCATGAGGATTATATAGTAACCACACCTTAGTCAGATATCCATTATATACTTGGTGGATTCATTCACCTTTTCATGGTGATCCACTTTTCACTACATCTACTTCTAATCCACAATCACTCTAGAGGATGCTTTGTAGGATACAAGGTGGCTACAGGTAGTTCTAGGTTTGAGTGGGGATTTTTAGTCCTAGATTCTCTTATTTGTCTCTCTTTGGTGGGGGGGGGAGTTTTTTCCTACTGGTTTTTCTCCTTTTACTCTACTTTTAAGAGTCACATTATATGTGGGTACCTCATCAGGTCATGTTATCGGGACCCATTTTTATTTTTTCGCCACCTAAGTTATGCTTAAGGGGGGTGTTAGTCTAGGATATTTATTATTTCATTTATTTAGTAAATTGATTATCCCTACACATTTAGCTTTAGTTTGCTTAGTTGATTCTTTAGTTTATCATAGTAGCTTCCACTTGTCTTAGCTAAGTGGTTGTTACACAATTTTTCTCCCCTAGCCTAATGTCATTTATCTCCATGATTCTAGGTGGAAGTTACATGTTTTTATCCTATATAAGACACCTATTATAAAGCTATTTCTTAATAGAGTTGAATACAAGTCACATTTTTTGTGCCTTCCAATCGCATTGCATGCCACCAAGGTACCCTATAGCTCACAATTCATATAATTGCCACAAGGAGAAGATACCACATCATTATTATCACTGTAAACCCCTATAATGGAATTAAGTATGGAAAAGATGACAAATATGAAGGTGATAGTATAGGCTCCAACACCTCTAGAGTGAGCATATCCATCAACAATGTAGCTGGTATTAAGATCATTACATCAACCTACCAATTTTAGGTGAAGCTCAATGATCAAATGGTCTAGTAACATTAGATTGAAATCCCTAGTAACAGAGCCTAAGACTAAGTTCTTCCTTTTTGGTTTATCATTATTATTTTCCTGCTACCACCCCTAGTTTCTTCTTCCTTCTTTCAATGGTGCACAAATCCTATTTTTGGTCAAAATACCTTCCCTTGGAGCTTCCTCAATGATTGTTAAAGCTAACATCAAATATATCATTTAAGAGCAAGTATGACCACACCCTAAGATAAGCAACGCTATTTAGACCCTAAAATTTGTCAAAACAAAAACTTGTGTTAGATTTTTCCCCTTGTTGAGGCTTAATGTGCTCCCATTCCTCTATGGTGGTGTTCATATAATATTTCATGCCTAAATATTATTATGGTGGTGATTCTCTTTGAAAAAGTATAAAAATACTATCCATGCCCTAATATTATTTTAAAAATAGCTATTTTTAATCATTGTTTCTAAATAGCTGGTTTATTTTGCCTTAAGTGGCTTGTCTTCACCCAAAAATCACATAGGGGCAAGTGCGAGGGTTTTTTTTAACATTAGTTGACTTGAGGAGGACCGTGGTTCCATGTCAATTAAAAAATATAGTTTGAAGTCTAGATCCACTCTCACCATAGGGTAGTTTTTAAAGTTTTAGTCCACATTTTTATTAAATAGGCCTCATTTACAAGAAAATGATTGTATAATAACATTTGATTGATAGCTCAAAATTAAGAGTCATCTTTTGAAAAAGTTCATGTTTTTTTATTTCCTATGCATTAGACCTATTTACATTATAAAATACACTAAAATATAAAGTTACAAAATTTAGGAGGGTTGAACATAATTTCATGGGAGGCATACAAATTATTGTGATTCCTTCTTTCTGTATTTCTTTAATTTGTTGTAAACAAACTCACATTATCTATAGTGGATCCTAATTCATTTGATTTGATCACACCCTTCAACTATCATGAATGGAAGGATTCCATGTCACTTGCCTTGTGAAACAATAAGCTCTACATGATAATTATGGGTATACAAACTTAACCAACTACAATTAAAGAAAAATAGTTTGACAAGTGTGATGAAGCTTTTGGTTTTTTATGTCTTTTTATGTCATCGGATCTTCACTTTTACATTGAATCAAAAAAAAAACCCAAGGAAGTATGGGATACCCTAGATAATTTTTTTGGCAACTTGGATGAGATGAGATGGCATGAACTAGAAAATGAGCTAATTAATATTAGCCCTAATAGTTTTGACACACTTTAAGATTACTTCACCAAATTTAAATCATTGAGATTAAAACTAAAAAATGTAAAATTGATAATTAGGATTCACATCTCATAATTTCTATCCTTGTGAAACTTAGACCTGACTATTTTATTTTCATCTCCACTTTCCATGCAACCAAAAAAGTACTCGGTACTTCATGGACTATGCCCTCATTTGATGAGTTTATTGTTGACTTAACTTAGGAACAAGATAAACTAATTTATAAGGGTGCACTAAACTCCACTAAACCACATTCTCTACTTGTAGGACATGACATCAAAAAAATTTCAAAAGAGAATAAACAAAACACCAAGGATCGTAAGAGCAAGAAGGATTAACCCACCACTAAACCAAACTTTGACACTTCCTCTTATAGTTTTAAATCCAAGAAATAAAGCATTAAATGTGGGTATTGCATAGGAAACCATGATGAAATTAATTATTTTAAAAAGTAGATTGATCACCTCATGAGTCTTCTTGAGAAGAATAATATAAGTGTTCTTGAGTCTATCAAGCCATCTTCATCAATCCATGAATCCAAGGAAAATGATAATAGGAAAGGGAAAGAATAAAAAAAAAGATAAACCAAAGGGGAGAGCTCTAGTTTTAGTGGTACCTCTAGCTCCTACATGGGTTATTAATCCTGGAGCATCACATCATATATCTTCTTCACATGTGGAGTTCACTTCTGTGGAGCCATGTGACATGTCTTTTATTCTACTAGGTGATAATAATTCTACATAAGTTTTTGGGAGAGGTTTTTTTGACATGAGTGGTGGAACATTTAACAATGTTCTAAATATTCCATCATTATCAACTAATCTCTTATCAATATATTAGATTACTAACCTTGGTCAGGGCATACAAATTGAGTTCACTCCAAATTTAGTATCTATCATAGATTTCATAGTGATAATATCAATGTAGTGGGTTAGTCAATCATGGACTCAGCTATATTATTTCTCCCATTTTTTCCTTTATTTAGTTTATTCATTATATTCACCTATAGTTCATGACACTTTATAGCCTAATCATAGTTTTGATGTTGATGACTTCTCTTCTACCACAAATGACTATCGTAGTGATGGGGATGTTATTCCTCCATCTTCTTGTTACTTTTCATGTATTGAGGGGCTATTTCTTGATCCACATATTTTTGGTCCACCATATAATTTTCAATGAGCAAGCTCTTTGATTCAAGACACATTAGACATTGTGCAATCTTTAGCATAGTTATAAGGCCTTCCACACTCCTTCACTTATATTTTAGATTCACCATCACTTCATGGAGTAGTTTCCATTTATAATTTGCATGAGGAGCATAGTTCCTTAAATAAGAACCATGATTTGGTCAAAGATCAATTAGATACTTGTCAGATTCATTCACCTTTTCATGGTGATCAACTCTTCACTACATCTACTTCTGATCCACCATCACTCCAGGAAGTTGCTTTGTAAGATAGAAGGTTGCTACATGCAGTTATAGGTTTGAGTGGGGATTTCTAGACCTACCTTCTCTTATTTGTCTCTCTTTTAGGGTAGAATTTTTTTCCCACTGGGTTTTCTCATTTTACTCTACTTTTGAGAGTTGCATTGTACGTGGGTACCTCATCAGGTCATGTTGCCAAGACTCATTTTTTTATTTTCTGCCCACCTAAGCTATGCTTAAGGGGGGGGGTGTTGGTGTAGGATATTTATTATTCAATTTATTTATTAAATGTATTATCCCCACACATGTAGCTTCATCTTTCTTAGGTGATTCTTTAGTCTATGGTAGTTATCTTCCACTTGTCTTAGGTAAGTGGTTGTTACACATTTGTTCTCCTCTAGTCTACTATCAGTTAACTCCATGATTATAGGTGGAAGTTGCATGTTATTTATCCTATATAATACACCTATTGTAAAGCTATTTATTAATATAGAGCTAAATAAAATTCACATTCTTGTGTTATTTTGAGTTATTTCTTTTGTCTATGAATAGTTGCATAGATTCCAAGAAGAGCAAAACAAATATAATGCAAAAAGGAATAATAAATGATGTCTCTTCCTTTTGGAAGAAATAAATCCCAAGATATCAAAATTTTAAATTCCCACTCAAGTGGAAGGCAGATATGAATCATGATGTAGATCTTTGGAAAATTATCAAATGTCTCGCTAATAGTGCTCAAATGTGCCAAGGTCTGATAAGGAATCACAAGCCTAACTATAAAATATGTCAATAAGGAAACATACAATGAAGGGGAGAGAACAGGAGGGTTTATAAGTACCCTAATTACATCCATATAATGAGAATGGCATGAACATACACTAAAATAATGTCCATGGGAAGAAGAGATAAAGGTTCAACAATCATTGAAACTAAATACTATTCTGTAAATTTAGCACTCAGATCTACAAGATGAATATACACATGAATATATGAGTTGTCAATACTCTTAATGTGTATGACACTATGTCTAGATCAAACACCAACATTAGAGGGACCAACATTAGAGTGTACCTCCACTATTTAGAGCACTCTTCGAATTCTTTTTGGGCAAAGACAAGCCAATTAAGGCAAAATAAACTAGTTATTTAAAAAAAATTAAAAAATAGATAATTTTAAAATAAGATTAGGGTATAGACATTATTTTTATACTTTTTCAAAGAGAAGCACTACCATAAGAATATCCAAGCCTAAAATATTAGATGTATGCAACCATATATGAATGGGAGCATGTTAAGCCTCAGTCAGGGGATGAAAGCTTACATAGGTCTTTGTTTTAACAAATTATAGGGTCCAAATAGTGTTTGCTTGTCTCAAGACCTAGTTAGACTTGCTCTCAAATGATCTTCTTGTTTTTAGCTTTGATGAACACTGAAGAAGATCCAAGGGAAGGCATTTTGACCATAAATATAGTTTGTGCACCATTGGTGGAAGGAAAAATAAACTAAAGCTAGTAGAAGGAAAATGTCAATGACAAACCAAAAAAGAATAACTCAGTGATGGGCTCTATTCCTAGGGATTTCAAACTAACATTGCTAGACCATTTGATCACTGAGCCTAACCTCAAATTGGTGAACTGCTACAATGAACTCAATGTCAGATATGTTTTTGATGGTTATGCTTGCTCCAAAGGCATGTGTTATCTATTTATAAAATATTAGGCCTAGTTTACATGTTTTATGAGTTAATGTATTGCATGTTAATGTAAAACCACTCTCACATAAAACATTTTTTGTGAATCTATAATATCCTACATGCCTTAGGATCATCATGATATATCTAATTGTTCAAGGGCTTGTTTTCTTCTATTTATTTGAAATTATTATCCTTAGCTCTTGTGTGTTTTATTAAAACCCAATGTTTTTTCCTTTCATGTTGTTGAAACCTTAGGGTATATAAATTTCATGTATGTTTTTATCTTATGCCACCTAAATTAATTATATTTAAGAGCCTAATTAAGAGGAATGCTATAATAAATTACAACCCTATTGGTTATTTTTAACTCCTTTCATTAAATTAAGAACTTATAAAAAATATATATGTATTTCTAATTGATGTTAGTTTTTCTTCTATTATTATATGTTTTGTTTCAAATGATGTCGTGATTCCTTTGAATGATGATGGTGTTAATAGATCTCAAATTGATAATAATTATTATGGTGATTAAAAAAATGAAGACAATAGTGTATAAATATTTCTAGACTTGAGGAAATATATTATAGATAACCCTAAGGAAATAAAACATTTAATGTATGTATTATAGTTTTTTCAATGATAAACCCTAGGTCAAGAGGCTTCAATTGAAGTTGCAATACAAAATATAACTTATAAGGTAAAAAATGGATATTTGAATGCTAATGATCTGGATCAACCCCTTAGGGTATCACTTTCCATTCCTAAAAATGTGTTCATTTACCAACTTTATTAAGAAGTTTTTCCTCCTCCTCTTTCAATTTCTTTTTTACTTTCTTTCTTGTTAAAGGGTTTAAAAATTCTTTGATTTATTATAAATCTCTTAAATAATTTTCAATTTATTCAAAATTCTTGGCATGCTTCTAAAATATCTTCTATTATTCACAATGCTTCTCAAATTGCTCCTTTACATAATGCTTCTATTCAAACTTATTTCACTACCACCCTTCTTTTAAATATTGAAGTGTCCACTATGATGAGAGTCTTGTGATGTAACAAAAGGTATAATTAATTTATCAAGGGTTTTAAAATGTAAGTCATAGTTTCACTTATAATAAAATATTGTCTAATGGCATTACCTTATGAAGTGCTTGCCTACCCTTTTCCAATAAGATTTATTGCTCCAATGTTTAGAATTGGAAAATGAGACTCTTCTCAAAATATTATATTATTTTATTCATCTTTCCTATATTTTATCATAATTATAAGATATAAATATTAAATTATCTCCAAGGATTTTAAAATACTATGCACTTTATTCATATTATGCATTGTCAATTAGATTTGTACTATATTTTACAACATTACCTAGTAATTTCTTAGCTCATTTTTCAATTAACATTAGAATGAAAGTTACATTTTCACAAACTATCAAATAAATATAGGAAATAATGAGATTGTTATTAAACATGTGCTTAGATTCAAGATAATGGCTATGAAAATGATTCACCAAATACCTAATAGTGAACTTAAAAGTAGATTCACTCAAATATTACTTTTTCCTATTGAGAAAAAAAGTGGTCTTCATTACTTTCCAATGTTCAATGATATTTTTCATACGGTTTGAAACTTTGAGATCAATATTTTTGAGGCCAATGTACTTAAATATTGGTCTAAGTCCCTTACCTATGTTGGAGCCAATTTCCAAAGTAAATCAAAATTCAAGGACAAAAGTAATGACAATAATTTTCAAAATAAAAGTAAAGCTAAGAATGTAATCAATATTGTGGAACAATTATTTACCAAAAATAATATTATATTAATAAAGATAAAAATGAAAATTCATAAGGTTGAGTGGTGGTCCTCAAAATGTAAATAAATGATTATTTGAATGCCACATGATTGATTTTCCTCCTATTATAGAATTGCATCCATCTAGGTGGAAATGTCATCATCTATATTAATATTTAATGCTAAAATAGTGAAATTAGGACCATCCTCTTACATCCATTTAATTCATGCCAAAATTATATATATATATATATATATATATATAAGCCACTATTCCTCTATCTCTATGCATAAAATCCATACCTTAAAAAAATATAGATACATAATTCTTCATATTATTTAATCTAAATAACCTAAGCTCAAGCTCAAATTGATTTACACTTCAAAAAAAATTGTCTCTACTTCCCAGACAAGGTCATTCCTTTAGGACTATCCTACTCACTAGTAGCATCTAATTCTTTCAGATGTATCCTCCCTCTAAATAATAGCTAACTGATCAAATGCAAAATAACTTAATTGGTTCTCCCACATTTTTTTCAATACCAATTCGAGGAATTTCCCAAAATATCACTTTAAAGCCACATTTTAAACTATTTTTCATATAAAAATATCATGCAAATAAAAATAATAGAACATCTAGCTACACATTGAGGAAAAATCACCTATTCTTCCCAAATTTAGAGTCCACACAACCTTATTAGCTTTGAGATAAGTTTGCATACACCTCAAATGTCACAAGTAATGATTGAAACACATTAATTACACTAGGATTATACTAGCATTTAGCATTTCACTAGTCTTTCACACACACCACTATAGCTTGGGAGAACCACATGGAGTTTTATCCCTCTTCAAAGTATTAGTATGTAGGCAAAACTCAACATATGGGGTGAGGTTAAGAACAACTTCAATCACTAACCTCCTTTTCCAATTAATTTAATTTATCCATCATTGCCTATCAAGATAGGGTTTCAAGTGAATAAGAAGATACATAGTGACTTCTATAGGATATCATGCATTACATAACACACACAAGAATAATAATAGACATTGCATGAACATAAATTTTCATTTAGGGAAAAAATACTATTGGACATTGATGTTCCTTATGGACTACAATGTAGGTTGGCCTTGTTTGATTAGCACAACCTTGTCTAGAGATTAGATAAAGTCTTGTTCTCGATTCACAATCATCTCAGATAGTCACATAGTTAGTTCTATGATCTTTATCTTAGTCCAACACTATTGGATTTGAAATTAATTAATTTTACCATATTATTTCCTCTTTTAACATATTTATATATTTAGTAAGTTCCAAATCATAAATACTTAATTTATTACATATCATAATACTCTAATTTTACATATAAGTTTGTCTTTAAATTTTTATTAGGGTAAAAGTCAAGCTTTGAAATGCCCTTAGAATATTATATAAAGGATAATAAAATAAATACAATAAATATATAATGAAGCACCTCTACTAGTTATATACTAAGAACAATCAACAAAGAGATAACAAATAGTTTGTTGACCTTTAGACTCACATTTGACAAATGACCAAGTCCCTCCCACACCATCGCCTTTTTGGGAGTAGAGAGTCATGTTGGTTGGTTCATGGATTTTTTTATGATGTCTTTTTTATTGTTTCTCACTATAGTCCAATCTCATTATCTCTAAGAATGTTATATTATGTAAGGAAAGGAATAGATATTGAAATTAATCTAATTGGGTGGAATCTATCAATTAAAACTAAATCTAATTTACCTTTGGTTAGATCAGCCTTTGATTACTCAAGGTATCCATCCACATCATTTTACCTCACCTTATTATTTTAATTCACGATATCCTTAGTGTTGTAGTTTGAAGCTTGATTTTTAAGGATTTTTAGATCAGATGTTAGAGCTTCTAAAAATGATTCTAGTACCTTTCCCTTAGATGCATAGTCAACTCATTTCACTATAATATGATGTTGGATGCTTTTCACTGATGTTATGGTGATGTAATGGAGGTTTACATGTGAGTGGATGAAGTGCCTTGATAGTCTAAGTGTCAATAACAAAGTGTGTAATATGTTTGTCATAGTATGCTTGAAGAAGGCTTGGTTGATCTTTAGTTTTGGCATGGTTAGAGATGATAAGGGATGATTATGGTTATTTAAACATGTGAAATAAATATTATAATAGGTTTTATATGCTTTGAGTGCTTGTGTGCTTGATTAGATTTCATTTTTTTGATCATTGTTGCTTGTGTGCATGATTAGATTTCATTTGTTTGATCATTGTTTCCATCTAGACATTTTTGGGTCTAGTGGTAGAAAATCTGAGTAGGTAGTTTGTTGATGTCACCATTGCCATGTGTGGATGAGTCAGGGGGAGTTGGTCATATGGTTGTAATCACATTTATGCCTAGTTTTTATGCACTAAATTTTATTTCATGTAATAAAGTGTAACATAATATATGCAACTGAAAAGTTGGGCTCCAAGGCAATTTGATAGTGTTTTCCAATTCTTAGCCAAATTTGCTTGTGGCAAGAAAAGTTGAGTAGGAATTTTGATGTAATCATATTTTTAATGTGTGGAAATTTTAGAATGAGTTGATCATATGGGTTTTTTCTATTTTTATTCCTAGTTTATTTTTGATAAATTTTAGGTCAGACAATGAAGTGCATCAAAAGATATGCATGTGCAAAGTTAGCCTTCCAAATAGTTCTTGACATAGTTGGCTTTGTGGCAGAAAAATCTGAGTGAGCAGATTAATGGAGATATATATTGCACATGTAAAGGTTATAGGACTATCTTGATACATGAATATATTATCCTATATGATTATATTATATGGCTCAAGTTTTAGGTCATGAGATTAATCAGGGTGAACGCTATTATGGAGCAAAAATGGCTTTCTAGGCAGATTGAAATAGTCCCCATAGCCAAATTTACAAATGGTAAAGACCAAGACCAAATGGAGATCCGAAAACTCATAGTAATTTATACATATCAAGATATATGGTGTGTGTTGAGATGAATGATTCAAAGTGTTTATAGGTTAATGAATTTAAATATCAAGCTTCTCACAAAAGGATTAATAGAGTGTGTTTGTTCTAAGGTGTCAGGAAGTAATGAGATGAGGACAATTATTCAAAGTTTAACATTGAGAATAGGTAAAGATAAGGATTCTTATAAGATCTGATTGTGTGTGTGTGTGTGTGTGTGTGTGTGTGTGTGTGTGTGTGTGTGTGTGTGTGTGTGTGTGTGTGTGTGTGTGTGTGTGTGTGTGTGTGTCAATAGTGTGTATTGAGTGAGATGATTTCAATGTGTCAATATTTAACATAGATAAATAATGAGCTATGTTTAGGAGATCAATGGTGTGTATGTGGTCAAGATTGTAAGATTGCATGAGATGATGTCAATTTCTCAAAGTTTAACATTTTGAAAATGGTGCACTATGAGTTAAATTTTGAATAGGATCAATGGTGTGTATTTAATCTAAGATGTGAGGGTATGAGATGATTTTTAATTGATCAAGGTTTAACTGTGACCGTTTGGATTTAAATATTGAACTTTATGAAGGAAAAACCAATGCTTAGTTTTTATGCTATATATTTTGATCTATATAGAATTTTCTCATGATGTAAAAAGAAATTTCTTATAGGAATCCAAGATGCATCTAGACATATAGATTTAAATATTTGAAAGTGTGTACATTAAAATATATTTAGTTTCAAATTTGACTGTGTGTTAGTGCATATTCTAAAAAATAACTCAAGAAGGGCATTTGAGCTATGCTTATTGCTATCTCGATGTTTAAAGGTGAACTAGTTAATGGAGTATGTTTTAGACTCCATGAGGACCATATATGTGCATTATGAAGGTTTGAATAATCATATGTAGTATGAATAAATAGTTAGAAGTTGACTGTGTTTTCATTCATAATGACTGAGTGGATAAAGAGGTGTTTGAGTTAATTAGGGGTTAACAAAAGAGTGTTATGATGGATGTTTGATCTTAAAGGGGACATATATATCATATGGAATGGGCTCATATGATGGAAAGTGTTATTATTTTCTTTGTTTTCTTGAAGAAGTGTCAAAGAGGTGAATGGGTCATCATAAGACCTAAAAAGGTGAGTTAGGCTTATTTAAAAGAGATGTGTGCTTAAGTGTGACCCATGCAAGATGCCTTAAGGGTGAAGTCATGTGTTGTGGCTGAAAAGGAATATTTTGGACATGATAATTCATGAATTATCTATAAATAGTGAAACCAAAGGAGATGGTTTCTAGGCTTGTATGTGTGGAGAATATGTTGAAGTGAAGAAAAGAGGATAGGTAGTGTGCCTGTTGGATGAGATGATGAGTAGAGCATTTTTTTGACTGAGTGTATGACTTTTTGGTCATATTTTTGATGAAATAAAATTTATATTATAGTTTTGAAGGTTTGATATGTGTGAAGAGGTCTAAGTGTGTATATGAGGATAGTTTGAGTGAAGAAGGAGAGAGATTTTGGCATGCCTATGTGAGAGGCCTGCATGAGAGAAAGAGCGAGTTTATGCAGGGTTTAAAAATCAAATATCCATCATTAGGTGTTAAAAAAATAAATTCTAAGGTGAAGGTATTCACTTCAAAGGAGGTCCTAAAGGACTTGATCTTCCTTAGGGTTAGTTGCTTCTTGTGAAATAGGTGTTTCCCTAAAGGCCTTTCTTTAAAAAGACTTGATCAAGGTTTTGGGTCAAATGACTTGACAATAAAGTGGTAAAAAAGACTTGAAAATAAAGTGGTCAAAAGGACTTGATTATCTTAGGGGCTGGTGCTCCTTCTACAACTTTTACTTCACTAAATTTTATTCTAAAGGACTTGACTAGTCTCTAGTTTTTTAATACCTCTTAGGACAAGTAGTCCAAGTATTTTTAGGTTTGAGAGTGGGTTTTATTCCCCAATAGGATTTCCCACATATATCTTGAATTTTGTGTGTGATCTTGCTTTATATTCAGTGTTCATTGCTATAAATATCATGTATGCTTCATAAATGGTTGTATTGAAATCTTAAGTGTTTGAAGGGTTAGAAAACTGGATTAAATTATTTGCCACCACTGATTCACCCCCCCCCCTCAGTGTATTATACCTATAACAATTGGTATTATTTTAGTACCTTTAGTAAAGGCATAACAAATTGAAGGTGATCTAAGGTACAATATGGATAATCATCCAATGCAAAGAGATTTATCTACTAAGCAAGTACTAATGTTCAATGGATCCAATTATGGTTTTTAGAGTGAAAGGATGAGAACATACATTATGTCCATAGGGTTTGATGAATGGTAATCTATTTAGGATGGTTATGTTGTTCCTACTACTCCATCTAGTGTTGCAAATAAGAAGTTATTTGAGAATAATTCTAAAGCAATGAATGCCATCACCTATGGTCTTATAGAGATTTATTTCACTAAGGTAATCCATTGTAAATATGATAAAGAGATATGGGATAAAATGTAGATCATTTATGAAGGAGATTCAATGGTCAAGATTGCTAAGTTGTAGACTCACATAAGGAAATTTGGAAGTCTCAAAATGAAGGAAGAAGATTCTATGGCATTCTTTCTATAGAGAGTTGAAGATATTATGAACATCATCATAGTTCTTGGAGAGAACCTTGAAGAGTCTTATGTAGTTCAAAAAGTATTAAAGTCTTTATCCCTCATGTTTGATCCAAATTATTTGCTATAGAATAAAGTCATGATCTTACTCAGTTGAAGATGGATCAATTACATGGCACCATTACTGCCTAAGAGATGAGAGTAAGTGATGATATACCACCAAAGAAAGAATAATATTTCAAGATTGAAATGAATCCAAAGAAGAAGTTCCAAGGTAAGAAACCAAAGGAGGATGGAATTTATGATATAGATGAGGATGAAGTAATTTCTTTGATTTCAAGGAAATTAAAAATAGGTTTAGGAGAGTATAAGGGTAAACTACCCCTCAAATACTTCAATTGTGGAGAAGTAGGACATTTTGCTAATAAATTCCCTCATACGTATAAGAAGGAAGTTGATGAGGATCATGATCAAGGTCATGATGATAACAAGAGATCATTTAGGTTTGATAAAATGAAAAAGGATTTTAGAAGGTTTGATAAAAAGAAGTACTTAAAGTACAAGAAGAGTCTCTACAGCAAATAAGATTGCAACTCATTAGATGAGAGTGAATTTGGTGACTTAGAGTATGATCATGAAGATGATGGTCCTATTGAAGATGAATCCCACTCATGGCTGAGGAAGGAAGTCATTCACATAAAAAGGAGTATAATTGGAGTGATTCAGATGATGATGAAGATGAGGTAGACTATGAGACTGAATTGACAAATTCTCTTGAAGAACTAGAGATTGAAAATGAAGATATAGTCAATAATGAATGAAGACACCAAGGAATATGAAGATATAGTTAAGCATCTCAGTTGTCAATTATAAATCATATCTCCAAGGCTAAAATATAAAGAAAATGAATGTTTAAGGTATGTAATTAAAAATGAGTCATTTAGATCTAAGTTAGAGAAGACATCTAGTAAGGTCAAGTCATTTGTAAAAAATTAAAAGAGCTCAAGTGATTTAGACAATATTCTGAATGATCAAAAGCATGTAAGTGATAGAAATAGTCTTGGATACAAAGAAGAATAAAATAATGTAACTCAAGACAAAATTAAGCCTAATGTGAATAAGTACATTCATACTTTGAAGAAAAATCATCAAACAAGGAATGAAGGTACTAAAAAAATGAAGACAAATCAAATTAGACAACCAAATGCCATGAGGTATGTAAATTTCAATGGTTACTTCTATACCTGTAATCACTTTGGGCATAGAGATAGATAATGTAAGAGACCTATTATAAATGTGTTTTCATGAAACTATAATGGGGGTCATCAGTCAAAATGTTTGAACAAGGTTGAGTGTTTCAATTATCTTGATAAGGGACACTTTGCTAAGCATTATTCAAATAAGATAAGATAAGATGAGTCTTCTTCAAAAGTAGTTTGTCTTAGTTGTTATGACATAGGACACTTTGTAAGATTTTCTCCATATCAGGTAGGGAAAGTTGAGTTCACTTCAAGAGGAATGGCTTACTACAACTATGAACAGAGAGGTAAAACTGCTAGATTCTATGAGTAAAGGCCTATAAATCAGAATAGGTTTAATCAGGCTCCTATTGTGAAAGGAAGAAGGAAAGTTTACTCATGGAAGCCAAAGGTGGTATGAAACATGATGAGACTATACTTCCAAGTAAATTTTTTGCTATGAAGGATAATGTTATAGAATTTAAAGAGTGTCAAGGGCTCTCATTATATTCTCATGTTGTGGATGAAGAGATCAATCTCAAGGAGAAGACCAAGGTACTGGTTGAGGGTAGTTCTAAGATGTGTATGGATCCAAGTGAACATCTTGCCATTGTTGAGAATGTATCATTAAAAGAAAATCAATCAAAAATTCCTAGTAATGAGGTTCCTAACTTTAAGGTGGATTATTTAAATGAAAATTTATGTTATGAATCTTTGTTGTCTCCATGTATTGTCAATTCAATCTTAAAAGAGTAGGAGAATGTTGTAGTAGTTGAGCATGTTGTTTCTCTTAAGCCTAAGAAGAATAAGAACTACAAGTATCAAATGACCGAGAAGAATAATGAGGAGTTGTAGTAAACTCATGGTTTCACACTATTATAGGACATTGTGAAGTAGGGTGTCTCTATCTATCCTTCCTAAGAGACTCCTTTCAGTAGAGAAGCAAGTGTTGTTGTCTATGCAGTGTTTGTAAGGATAGAATGCATGTTTCCAAGTGACCTAATGAGAATTCAATGTCAATAATATGTTAATGATTAGAAAGGTTTGTACATTTCCTTATGATGTATTATAGGTGATTTCAAGCTTTGAAGATCTTTTGTGTGCAATTGAAGAATTTTTGTTTGCTCTTGAGTTTCCTAGTTTGTGCTTAAGAGTATGTAGGTCCTAAAATGGATCATAGGATGTATGGGTTACAAAATATTTGGAATCTAAAAACTCAATACATAATTGTTTAATGGTGTTCTCCAAGTGTATAAGAAGTTTCAAAGGTGGATGTTGACCAGAAGGAGGTTTGTTGACTCCATTTGTTTTGAGATTCTAGGGTTTTGGGCTATGCTAAAAAAGTGGTTTTACTTATGAATTAAAATTTGATTCTTATTAATATGTTGAATGGGCCAAAGGGGTCGTAAAATAAAGATTCATAGAGATCTTAAGGTTAGTGGTTTTCAAATTATTCAAGTTTTTGTCAAAATGGAAGCTCAATTGGCTAGTAGGTTTGTGAAGGAAGTATGTTGCAGAGGATGATCTAGGTAATGAAATTTGGTTTGATTAATGGTGCATATGAGATCGATCCATATATGAATTTTAAATTCTTTAAGTTTTATCTAATGAAATTTGTGGTCTCTGCAAGTTCTTGGTAGGGCTATAAGGAGTTTAAATATGTTTACTCATGAACATGTGATGTTTTTATTTAGTGTATCCAAAAGAGAAAAGAATGAGTATTTAAAAGAGATTTATTATGTTGGTTGAGAGCATGTGTCTTATTTTTTTAGTGGCATGAAGTTCTTTTGGTGGTCCTTAAAGTGATTTGAAAGAGAAGGCTAGTAAACCTTGTATGGTGGTTCTTCATGGTGTGTGGAGATCTAAAGATTCTTAGGAGGTGAAATTAATTATAAATATTATGGGGAGTCCATATCAGATGTTTCTTGGTGATTTAAATCATATTTTATCATTTTTTTATCTTCTATCTTCATTGGTTTTAGTGCTTGGTTGAAGAGAGTGTTGGCATGGAACAAGAGGAAGTTGTCAAGACAAGAATAGGTAGACTCAAGGTAATGGGGAGTTTGTATCATATTTATAAGATGGTAATATATTTTTGGTAGTATTTTTAATTCTTTAGGATCAATTGGTTCCCACTTTTTCAATTTGTCAAAGGGGTAGAAAGTTCCTATTGTGAGAGTACTTGAAGAGATATAAAAAAGGTGAGTTGTATATTAATAGGTGTTGACATCAATGAAAAGGGGGAAGATTATTGGAGAGATTTTAATTATGTCATCGAGGTGTCCAGGTGAGTGGATGAAGTACCTTTATATGCTAAGTGACAATGACAAAGTGTGTAATATGATTGTCCTAGTATGCTTGAAGGAGGTATGGTTGATCTTCAGTTTTGACATGGTTAGAGATGTTCAAGGATGAGTATGGTGATTTTAATATGTGAAAGAGTTCATATAAGAGGTTTTATATGATTTTATTTCTTGTGTGCATGATTTTATTTCATCTAGTTTATCATTGTTTTCATCTAGACATTTTGGGTCTACTGGCAGAAAATCTGAGTAGACAATTTGCTAACATCACTAGTTCCACATGTGGATGAGTTAAGGGGAGTTTTTAATATGGTTGTAATAAAATTTGTGCCTAATTTATATGCACTAAATTTCATATCATGTGACAAAGTGAAACATAATATTTTCAAGTGCAAAGTTGGGCTCCTAGGCAGTTTGATAGTGTTTTCCCATACTTAGCCAAATTTACTTGTGGCAAGTAAAGCTGAGTAGGCATTTTGATGTAGTCATATTTTATACATGTGGTAGTTTAAGATAAATTTGATCATATTTTTTTGTTCATTTTTATGCCTATTTTATTTTTTTATAAATTTTAGGTCATGCAATAAAGCGCATCAAAATATATGCATGTGCAAAGTTGGCCTTCCAGACAGTTCTTGACATAGTTGGCTCTGTGGCAGAAAAAACTAAGTGAGTAGATTAATGGAGTTATATCTCATATGCACAAAGGTTTCAAGAGAAAATTAATACATGAATATATTATCCTATATGAGGAGATCATATTTCTCAAGTTTCAGGTCATGAGATTGATTGAGGTAAAAGTTATTAAGGAGTAAAAATGGCCTTCCAAACATATTGCAATGGTCCACATACTTAGCCAAATTTGTGAAGGGTAAAGACCAAGACCAAATGGAAATCTAATAGCTCATGGGAATTTGTATAGGTCAAGATATATGACTCATGTTGATTTGAATGAGTCAAAGTGTTCATTGGTTAATGAAGTTAAATATTGATCTCCTTACAAAAGGATCAATGGAGTGTGTTTGTTCTAAGGTGTTAAGAAGCAACAAGATGAGGAAAAGTGTTCAAAGTTTAATGTTGAGCAGAGGTAAAGATTAGGATTATTATAATATCTAATGGTGAATAGATGTTTGTACACACACACACACACACACACACACAAATGGTAAATATTAAGTGAGATTATTTCAAGGTGTCCAATATTTTACACATATAAATAACAATCTATGTACAAGAGATTGATGGTGTGTATGTGGTTAAGATTTCATGAGATGAGGTCAACTGTTTGAAGTTTAATATTTGGGTAGTGGCACACTATGAGTTAAATTTAAAATAGTTTTAACTATGCATATTTAATCTAAGATGAAAGGGCATGAGATGCATTTTAATTGACAAACGTTTAACTGTGATTGTTTGGATTTAAATATTCAAATTTGTCAAGGAAAAACTAGTGCTCAATTTTTGTGATATATCATTCCATCTATATAGAATTTTCTCATGATGTAAGAAGTGAATTTGTAGAGGAATCCAAGGTACATCCATAAATATAGATTTAAAGATCTAAAAGTGTGTACAATCAAAGATATTGAGGTTCAAAGTTTACTGTGTTCATGAATATTCTGCAAATTAACCCAAGAAGGGTATTTAAGTTGTGCTTATTGGTATATTGGTGTTCAAAGGTGAACTAGATATTGGATTATGTTATAGACTTGATTAGTACCATATATGTGAAATTTGAAGGTTTGACCAATCATATACAGTATAAAAGGGTTTATAATTTGACTATGTTTTCATTTATAATGACGAAGTGTATAGAGAGGTGTTTGAGTTAATTGCAAGTTAGCAAAAGAATGATATAATGGATGTTAGAACTTAAAGGGGACCTATAGATCATGTGTCATAGGTTAATATGTTGTAAAGTGTTCTTGTGTTCCTAGTTTGCTTAGAAAAGTGTCAAAGAGGTGAATGGGTCATCATAAGACCTAAAAAGGTGACTTAGGCTTATTTGAAAGAGAGTTTTGCTTAAGTTTGACCCATGTAAGAGTGAAATCATGTGTTGTGGCTGATAATAAATATTGTGGACATGATAATTCATGAAGGATATATAAATATCAAAACCAAAGGAGATGATTTTTAGGCTTGTATGTGTGGAGTATATGTTGAAATGAAGAAGAAAAGATAGGTAGTGTGCTTTTTATGTGAGTTGATGAGCAGAGAAATTTATTGACTAAGTGTATGACTTACAGGGCATTTTTTTTATGACATAAAAGTGATCTTATAGGTTTGAAGGTTGAAGATGTGCAAAGATTTTTGAGTGTGTATATGAGGAAAATTTGAGTGAAGGAGAGAGATTTTATCATGCCTATGTGAGATTTTTGTATGAGATATAGAGAGAATTTGTTTAGGGGTTAGAAAATCAAAGATATATCATCAGGTGTTGAATACATCAGTTCTAAGGTGGAGGTGTTTACTTCAAATGAGGTTATAAAGGAATTGATCTTCTTTAGGGGTAGTTTATCCTTGTGAAATATGTGTTTCATTAAATTCATTTAGTCAAAAGGACTCGATCAAGGTTTTGGTTCAAAAGGACTTGATCATATTAGGAGTTGGTTCTCCTTATGGAACTTTTGTTTCACTAAATTTTGGTCTAAAATACTTGACTAGTCTCTGATTTGTAATACCTTATAAGACAAGTAGTCCAAGTTTTTTTAGGCTTGAGAGTGGGTTTTATTCTTGAAGAGGGTTTCCTACGTAGATCTTATGTTGTGTGTGTGATATTGCATTATCTTCATTTTTCATTGCTCTAAATATCTTGTATGCTTCATAAATGGTTGTATTGAAAGCTTAAGTGTTTGAAGGGTCTAGAAATTGAATTGGATTGTTTTCCACCATTGATTCACCCCACCTCTAAATGTATTATACCTATAATAGATGATTTATAAGGGTGTCCTTCCACCAATAAGTATCCAAATTTTGTTTAAAACTAGGACAAGTCAAATCCAAATGTACTATTTCAAAACATCTACTACAATAGAAGAGTAAACTGATTGAAGTTACATTTACCTTATCAATTGAAGTTTGTCATGATTAGGATTTAAATTTTTCCCTTATTTATCCAACATTTATAAAATATATTGGTGAGTCCATTTAGTAATTGAATATTGCATTCTTATTCTTCTTGTTTTCAATTGTTATGTTAGGGTTTTTAGATTTGATAAAATATTTGTCAACAATAATATTCTAAGTTTCTATTTCATATTTTAAATAATCTAAGAATTTTTTTTCTACCTCTCTTTGAATAATTATTAGATTAAGTGTTACTCAAGTTGTGCATACTTAGATTACTCTTGATATGACACATAAAATGGATAGGAATAAGGATATATCATAATTTGTAGATATTAATGCATAAAATAAGTATGTATAAGTGCATGAAAATACATCAAATCATGAAAAATATAAGCAAGATAATCTTTATTCTCAAGATAAGCATCAATAAGTACTTCCACCTCTATGTGATGAACAACCACTAATCAATATATGAAAATTATTAAGAACTTTGTAAAAGGAAATCTATGATCAATATCATGATTATCATATAATTTATCAATCTCTTCTGGAAATAAAAACTGAAATCATGGCTAACAGATTTTATACTTATACTTTTATGGGTTTTTTGCCTTTATCTACCTCATTCGATATAATTTTTTTGCAACCATATTTTTGGGTGAAGAATATGCCTTACTAAAATCATAGAGTATAGTTGATGAATGCATGTGTGAATTTAAATATTTTGACTTTTGTATAATATTTTATATGTTCTTAGCTTATGTAATCATAAGGATAGTTTATATAATGTAAATATCCACTCCTTTTATGCATATCAAAAGGCTAGAATGTGAGGACATAACACTGAGTAAATCTTTACATATAGTGCTCAATTATAATGGTATATGGTTTTGATGTGATATATTAAAACATACTATTTTGTATGGTTTTATTATGTGTCTTTCATCATTTTTAAGTGCACAATAATTATTTTGTGTGTACAATGGGAAATGCAGCAGATCTATAAATCAATCCTAGCTTAGAGAAGATATTTCCTACTCACAATTTTGATTGGGGATACATTAGATAATCAGGGTCATGACCAATATGGATCTGTTTTATCTAGACGAGGGATATATTACCATAATAATATCACTAGGGATGGTTAAAAATCCTCCAATCAAGAAAAACTATGCAATAACCCTAACTAGGTCCTATGTTTTCATATTCACTAACTTAATAACAAGTAAAGAAAAATCTATTCTAGTGCTCACCAAAGATTGTGACACATGGGGTTAGTAAATAATAAAATTAAACATGCACAATATAATCCTAATTAAGCTATGTATAGGTAAAACCCTAATGCATAGAGAGAACAATATATTAAAAAACCATTAGTTATGATACTTCTATCTACTAAAGAGAGAAGCAAAGTTAGAGATACCTACCTGGAAGACAAACCCGTTGAGACTCAAGGTCTCCCTTGGCTAAAGGTGATTCATAAAAATTTATTTTGGTTTATAAAGATCACTAATAAATTCCAAAGCATCCAAGACTTCTCTTTAACACTAGATTTTCTCCAAGTAGAAACCCTAAGCTAAGACTCCTCAGGTAGAATGGTGGAAGAGCATGTTGTAAAGAATCACAAACAAATAATTAACTCTTTCTATCTCTCTAAGAATGGAAAAATAGATGTATTTATATAGGTAGATCTAACCCTAAATCCTTCTAAAAATTTTGGTCAACAAGGTCAACCCAATTGACCTAGTATTGAAATTGATAAAAAAAACTAACTAGATAATAAACTAGGTCAGTCATGGCCAACATAGTTCTTAGTAAACTTTTGTAAATAACAATACAAGGTTGATATGGTTGACATAGTTATGTAAATTACAAAAAATGGGTTTAGGTTAAGTAAATGGCTAATAAAGGTGGTAAACGATTATAGGAGGGTGTAAAATAAGAGGCAAAGCTTAGGGGAATGTTTTTAGGAGGTGGTTGGATTGATATCAATTGGTAATAAGGGACAACAATCCTATGAAGCACCAATGGTATGTCCACCTCTTTCCTATTGCACCTCTTAGGGCATGCAATCAGAGAGATTGAGACTTGATAGGTTCCTACAAGATAGAAAGCATTAGGATTGATATAGATTGAAAATATTATGTGTATACATATGCCACACTCAAAGTTCATCATGTGTCACTCAGGTGCAACATGGGATGGTGCTTCGAGAAATAACATGATAACACACAACGATGAAGCTAAAAAAATTTATAGTATTTTAAAGCATAAAATAAATGGAATTAAATGATTAAATAGAAATTACTAAAAATTAAATGTATGCATACCTTAACTTACCATTATCATTGGATGGTTGTTTGTTGTGTTTTTTAATTTTGATCATGGATGGCATAGAGATTGTTTTCAAAAAACCCTAGGATACAAAACTAAAGAGAAAAAACAAACAAATGTAAGAAAGCCAAGATAACTAGTGTTATGTGCATGGGATGTACTTGGAAATTTGGCAAGATGGGTAACAAGTGTTATGTTAGACCAATGACCAAGTCAAAATTTAGAGAAAATTAGGTAACCAAAAATCCAAGGCTACTAAAGACCAAAAAACTCAAACAAGTAAACCTTAATTAAGAAAGGCAAACTCACCAATTCAAACCAAGGATACATGTCAAAAATGATGGTAATCAGACATCAATGTGAAAGTAGTAACAATCCTTACTTAAATAAAGATGGGAAAGCAAAAATGATAAAACAACATTTATGATTGAGCAATAACAATCCTTACTCAATAATAAATGGAAAAAGGTGCATAAAAAGGGAAAAAAAACATTGATGAGTGAGAAGTAACAAGCCAATTTCACTCAATAATGGAAAAATTACATGAAAGTATAAATGGACTCAAGGGTCAACAAAAAGGGGTGTTATAAAAATGACAAATGGTAAAAATAAATCAAGGCATATCTATAAATGTAGAGCCATGGTGTAAATAAATTAATCTATAGTTTCTCAAACATGTTATTTTGCTCTAAGGATAGATAAAACTAAAAAAAAATAGTGCTAGCATGTTTTTAAGATGTGAAGAAGAAGGAAGTATAGAAGAGGGAAAACAAATTTAGAATCACACTTGGCCTATCAAGGGGGGAAAGGAAATGGGTGGAGGAGAGAATGAAGGAAAAACCAAGGTCGAGTAACTCTTTATCAAAGTGAAGACACTCAAATTAGGTTTGTCAAAAAAAGAGGAATTTCAACCTTAAGGACTCTAAATAACTTCTCTTAGCCACATAATTCTTATGCTAGCAAATGAATTAAGTAGATAATCCCATGAAGGATATATATATATATATATATATATATATATATATATATATATGAAAAATAAAATGGACCTACCTTCCCATAATGTGTTCCCTATTCTTCAGGACCCTTTACAAAGCCATTGATTTATTGCAAAGATTGGGTACTTGTATGAGAAAGTAGGTACTACCATAGAGTTTATTGAATTCACCTATTCCAATCCACTGGCCTACCACACCCCAATGGACCTCGGCTCTAATGTGAGGCCAAATATGGAGTTTGAGTTTTGATTGGAGATAGGAGATGTGTTTTTAATCATGTCTTTTGGTGTGGTTTTGAATTTTGAGATTTGTATGTTTCCCTTTTTATCATTATTTTTTATTTCAAATAATTTGGATTTTGACTTTATTGATGGTTATTTCTATTCCTCCTCCATACAAATTTAGAGAACCAAACATGGGTGTTAAATATGAATTTCATTTGAATACTTTGGACTTGATTGCTAAGAGAGAGAAATCATAAAGCATGGTGTCTAAGAGTCTCATAAATTCAGGTGAAATAAAAGTGATATATTGACTTTGACCTTGTTTTATCCAATGTGGAGTGAAAGGAAATGAAATAAAGAGGAATGAAACATGAAATAATTTGAATTAATTCAAATCACAATAAAATGTGACAAAGGGAGGAAAATGGGTATAATGATAGTGAACTATGATTCCTTATCATAAAAATGAGGGAAATGGAGGAAAATATGCTAAAATAGTTTATTTGTGAAAATTTTATCTACAAAAGAAGCAAAAGTTTAAGGTTGAGAATAAAGGATAAAGAAATCATAACCATTAAAAAACCCAACTCACAAAGAGAAACCCAAGGGGGTGTATAAAGCATATGGAAAGAAAATTAAAAAAAGATGGTATTTGTGAGGAAGGCCACGTCCTATGCATGGTCTTACATAGTAAATCACAAAGAGAAACCTAATAGATGCCAAAAATTATTTGGAAAGTGAGATAATAATGAAGATAAAATTAAATCATGAGGAAAACTGGGCCATATCCACAATTTTACAATACAACTCATGAAAAAAAGGGGAAACCAAAAGACCAAAAGAAAGTACTAGGTTTGTGAGAAGAGTGAACTACTATAGAGGGTGAGACCCATGTAAATATCTTAAAAATGTATTATATAGATATCATATAAAAATTATGAAAATGATGTAAGGATTTAGGAAAAATACTTCTTGATGAATTGTATATTGGTGGGTTCTTCGAAAATATGGCCTTTATTAGTTTGAAGGCAATAGGTATTTAGACCAAGAATATCTTTGAATAAATAAGGAACCCACCATTTTTGGGCATATTTTCATTATTTGTCATGAGTTTAATCTAATTTAAGGACATGATCACTAATATCAAATGTGCAAACTTTAACTCATTTGTTATGTTGTTTGGCAATATGGGCCTTGTATTGACAATTGTGTTACAAAGCAGAAAGATGGTGCTCATCAATGAAATTGAGAGCATGAAGGTGAGATTTATGTAATTATTCATTAGGTATAATACCATGAAGAGATATAAAGAGAGAGGTAATCTCAACTTATAATGGAAGGACTGATTCAGAACCATAGACTAGAGAGAATGGTGTTGCCCTAATGGTAGTGTATATGCTAGTGCGATAGGCCCAAAGAGTAGAATAGAGATGAAGGTGCCAATCCATGTGGGTTTCATGAATTGTATTTTGGAGTATTTTATTAATAATTTTATTTGTGGCCTCATCTTATCCATTTTATTGTGGATGATAGGGTGTGGATAATTTGTGATTGATTTTAAATTTAGCACAGAGTTGTTTGACATCTTTTTTTTTGAAATTACCACCATTGTCTAAAATGATAATATGAGGTACACCAAAGTGGTAAATGATTTGATTAAGGATGAATTTGGAGATGGTGGTATTGGATACATTAACAAGGGTCATAACCTCAACCTATTTGGTGAATTTTATGGTTGTGATTATAAATACATTCTCATCTTGAGATCAAGGTAATTTTCCAATGAGATCTAATCCCCACAAGGAGAATGGATAGGGAGATTATATGGTTTGAAGCTTAGTTATATGAGAATGAATTAAATCATCATAAATTTGGCAAGGAGTACACTTTTTATCAAATTTTATGGCAACATTTTCAAGGGTGGGATAAAAGTATCTCATACATAAGCATTTGTGGGCTGTAGTGTGTCCTCTATAGTGGACATCATAAATGCCACCATGTGCTTGTTCAAGAAGAGGATGAACCTCATATTTCATAACACAATGAAGAAAGGTACCTTCAACATTGTGATGATAGAGGATGTTATATATAAATAACTACTTAAAAGTTTGTTTCCAAATGTGAGTCTTTTTATGAGAATAAAGATTAGAAGGATAAGTTTGGTGTTTTAGAAATTGAATGATGTATTTGTACCATGAGCTTTGTTGAATGGTGACAGCTTCAATGTGGAAGATAAGTGAGTCTTATAGTTGAATAAAATATGGATATTTTCTTATTTAGATAAGAAAAGTGGGATCAATAAGAACTTCGTGTGGATGAAAAAGAGATGTTGAAGAAGCAAGGGATATACTTGATGGTGAAAGAAATGAAATATTTAATGAAAGTAGTTGATATTTTATGATTATAAATGAGATTCTCTCTTTTTAATTATTAATCACCATTGACTTGGAAAAAAATTATCTAAGAATTGCCTAAATCATGTAGGTATTAGATATTTAAATCAAGGATAGCTCTCATGCCTAAGATTAAAGATTCGTACACTACCATGTTATTAGTGACATCAAATATTATACAAAAAGATAATGGGATGATTTTTACAAGAGTGATCTTAAGGATATAGCCTACCCAAAATCCTTGAAAGCATTTAGTGCCATTAAAATGATGGGTCCAAGTATCCTCACGTAAATTGACATTAATTTTAGGAAGTTCTTCAATAACTAATTTTGATTTAGTAGTATCAAGGAGGATAGAAAATTCAATGATATTACTTGATTCAAGATCAGTAATAAAGTTATGGAATTAATATTTAATGGATATGGCTTGGTTGAGACCTTAAATATGGAGAATATTTTCATCAAGAAGACTATCTTGAAGGTGGTCAGTAGTTGACACAAGACTTACGAAAAGTTGATCAGTGATGCTTTTTCCTTTGATGGATTTTTGAGTAATAATTCAGAGATCAAATTCCATGAGGACCATCCACTTGCCAATTTTGTCTCTAAGAAGAAAGGATTTAGATAATAAGTGATGAAGGTGATCAAAATGGATGATAACATAAGTGGTTTGATAGAGCATATAATGTCAAAGTTTTTTAGTGGTAAAATATATGGTAAGGCAATCATGTTCAACTTTTGTGTAACATTTCTCATAATCAATGAAGCCTCAAATAATATAGTAGATGGCATATTCTATTCCAATATCATCTTGTTGGAAAAGCATTTACCCAACTGATATGGGTGTGGAAGAGGTATATAGGATCAAAGTTTGATCATTTGAAGGGGGATGAAGAGTAGGTGGGTGAAGAAATGATTATTTTATATTATCAAATAATTTTAAATAGGGATTCATCCATTCTAAAGCACCTTTATTAAGAAGAGAATTGATGGAATATATACAATAAGCCATTTTAGGGATGAATCATCTAATTACCCTAAGTTTACTAAGGTAAGTATGAATGTTTGGAATGGATCAGGGGATGGTCACATTGATGATAGCATTGTTCCTTGCAGGGTCACATCTAGCAGTTTACCAAATGTGACATTGAAAACACATTTGTAAGGATTTAATCTAATTTTGTATTTAAGAAGGTGGTTAAAGATGATGGCAAGATCAGAAATATGAGTCTTGTGAAATTTAGATTTATTAATTAGGTCATCCACATAGGTTTCTATAATTTTGTGAGTAAGATCATGAAATATATGAGTCATTTCCTATTGATAGGTAGCTCTAGCATTTTTGAGGCTGACGGGCATTTTAACACATCAATAGGTGCCCCATTATATGGTGAAAGTTATCTTATGTTGGTCTTCTAGGGTAATTTGAATTTGTTTATATCCTAAGAAACTATCCATAAGATATAACATTTTATAACCAACTATGGAATTGACAATGGCATCTATTGAAGGTAGAGGGAAATTGTCCTTGGGATAATCAAGATTAAGATTATGAAAATTAATTCAAATGAGAATTAACATAGTGACCTTTTTAAAAATGGAAACTATGTTAGAAACCCATTTATAATAGTCCACTGGTTTGATAAACTTAGCATCAATAAGCTTGATAATTTCTTTATGAAATAAGGTGGAAACTTAGGGTGAAAATTTTTGTTGCTTTTGGCACATAGGTTTTTCATCGAGATAAGTGATTATACTATGTACCACGATGCTAGGGTTAATACTAGGCATGTCCTCATAGGACCATAAAAAGATCTCATGATATTTATCAAGAAATAAGATAAATTTTTCATGTTTAACATATGTGAGTTTGAAAGAAACTACAATTGGGTAAGATCATGATGGAGTACCATATTCTATGCAAGTAGTTTCTTTGATAAGCATAACATTGTCATCTTGGAAGTGATATGGTGAATTTGGTAAATAATAAATTATATTAGCTTTAGGCTCGATACTAGTGATGAAATTATTGAAACAAGGGGATTTATTTTTGAAATTATCAAGTTTGTGATGTTGTCAACAAATTTGAGGTTCTTGGGCATGAAGTAATTCAATAATAGCTTCATCACTAGGCAATGTGGGAAGAGGACCATAATACTCAACATCTACTTCGAGATCAAGAATTTGATTACCATGGAAATCATATTCAAAATTGATGTAGAGCATATACTAAATGATCACTCTAAACCTTGTTTTTCACTCACTTCCCTTGATAATGACTCTTAGTTTGACACTTCATACAATGGTTTATAATTTCACCTTAGTTCTTATACTTTCAATTTCTTTAATTTTGTTTACTTTCAAATGCTTTATCCCTAAAATAAATAATGCCTGCCTTTAATATATGTAATCCATGCTTGATCTCATCTCCTTTGGCTCTACACACTAAATTGTCCATAACAAATATGTCTTGTATATGCCATATTGTTTTCTCATCCTTTACTAATTGCTTTGTCTTTGCTGACTTAATACAATTTCACAATAACAATATTAAATTAATATATTTATTACATCAACTCATTATCATGCTTCTCATAACATGGTATGTAATTTGGCACCAATTCAAGTTTACATTTTCAATTAGTTTTGCTTACTCAGTCACCGATCTACGTAATAGAGATATTTAATTGACACAAATTTCTTGACCGACTATGTACAAGGACATAAAATTCTACATCTATGTTTTATTAAATCAAATTTTCCATGAATTTAAAACAACTATGTAGGGGATTACAGATTTTTAATGACTTGAGAAGGGTCTCTTTAGTATATTCATTTCAAGTGAGATTTCCTACCAACTTACGGCTTCAATGACAATCTACACAACATTTATACAAATTATTCTAATCATCACATATTTCTATTGCATTATTTTCCACTTATGGATAGTGCATGCTTTCTTCATTTTTAGTGCCAATCATTGTATTTCCCTTCGTAACTATTAAAATTGATTCCTTTCTAAATGGTTTGTGCTCATAAACACAAATTAATGCCAACCCAAATATAATTCTTTTCATTACAATAGCTAGTCATTGACTTTCAAACACTCACTCCCATGCCTTATGCATGTATAGATTTTTTTAGTCACTAGACATAAACAAATAAATAATATTCAATTACTTACCATGAAAACCTCTCTTCACCTTTGAAACATTAGTTTTTCTATGTAACTCAGTTATAACATGTAGACCAAGAATCTTGATTATTCCTTTTTTTTAAAACTTCAAACACCTTGCATGGTATTGTAACCGATCCATATGATGTAATTGAAATTATTTTTACCTTACTATCTTTGTAATCATGACTTTATTGCTACACAACATTAAAATCTTAAAATTAACAAATAAATAAGTGTTATAACTTACTCAACCATTATAAACTGATTCACCAACTCATATTCTAATAGCACAATTCCTTTAGATCATTCTTCATCATAAAACTAAAACTAACTCTGCTATGTACCTAGGGATATGATATATGGGTTGATGGAGATGCTAAAATTTTTCACACATCCCCTTAGTTAGTTATATGGGTACAATATATTAGGATAATAAAGTAACTTATGGAAGTAATACATTGGGTAATGGTCAGCCTACATTGGATTAGGAAGTTACCCATCCATGGGTTAGATAGATGTATATATATATGGGATGTGTGCTACATTTCAGCATCTCCATCAACCCATATATCATATCCATAAATGCTATGTACCTAGGGATATGATATATGGGTTGATGGAGATGCCGAAAGAATGCTATGTACCTAGGGATATGATATATTGATGTATATGGGTTGATGGAGATGCCGACATGTGGCACACATCCCCTTAGTTATATGGGTACAATATATTAGGATAATAGAGTAACTTATGTAAGTATTACATTGGTTAATGGTCAGCCTACATTAGATTAGGAGGTTACCCATCCATGGGTTAGATAGATGTATATATATAGGAGATGAATATCATGGTAAATATATCAAGTAAGCATTGAGTCTTTTATTGTAAGAGGATATTGGAGGTTATCCCCTCGAAGAGACATTGTGGAGTTATTCCTTACTAAAGGAGTATTATGTGGTGTTTCCCTACCTTAAGGGTATTTCTACATATATTGAATATCAAGTTCATTACAAGTGGTATCAGAGCTTTGATTTGGGTAATTTATGTGGAGTGAAACCCTAATTTCACTATATATTCTAAAATATAGGGAATTTTTACTCAAAATTTTTATTGGAGATGTAAAAAAATATAATAGCTATGTAGTAAAAAATTTAGAATTTTTTGATTTGTTTTGCTGGAGTTATTTCTATTTTAGGGTTTATAATAATTTTGCTATATCTTCTGAAATATAGGTAATTTTTATTTGAAATTTTTACTAGAGATGTAAGCAGATTTAAGAGAAGTGCAGTCAAAATTTTAGAATTTTTGGAGCTTTTTGAGTTATTTTTTATGATTTTATGGATCAGATTTGACATTTTAGGGTTTCATGAACCTTAATTTTTTTGTGGATCATGGAGTTTTTAGGGGAAGATGATATTGATGTTAGAGAATGGTGGATACTTTTGGAGAATCATTTTAGAAAAAAATTTAAGCAAAGATAATTAACTCCTTTTTTGTCTGGGCCTGCACTAGATTGGTTTGATCAGTTGAGCTGTACAGAAAGGTTTTCTTCATGGAAAGAAATGGAATAGATCTTTTTAGATCATTGGGCTATAAAACAAGAAGTAGAAAAAGAAGAAGCAATAGAAGAATAAGAAGCAAAAAAAGAAGAAGAAAAAATAGAAGAAGAAGTAGAAGAAGCAATAGAAAAAAAAGCAGATGAAGAAGAAGAGGAAGAAGAAAAAGAAGAAGAAGAAGAAGAAGAAGAAGAAGAAAAGAAGGGTTCAAATAATTTGGCTCCAAAGAAATCTAAGTCAATTTTTCAATTTCATGGATACATTCTAAAAAAGAAGGTAGTTGTGTCCATAAACCCTACCAGCAAGTATAACTTCATTAACATGAATGTGGCTAAGCATCTACATGTTCAAGTAAATAATATCAAGGAGGTTCAAGTAGATGGTAAGAATATTTCAATGTTTGAAGATTTGAAGCTCATTATGGAAAAATATGTTTTGCATTCAGATTTTTATGCTTTGGATATGGATGATATGGATATAGTTCTTGGATATCCATGGTTAGAGACTTTGGGAACAATGAATATCAATGTTCAGAAAAAGTTCATGAAGTTTTGGTATAGTAAAAATAAGATCACTTTACAAGATATCATAGTGAAAAAGGCACCAATAACAATCCAGGTAAATCATGAAGATGAGATTAAAACAGGTGATGAAGATTCAGATGATATAGATAAAGACACACTACAAATGAGCACTTCATCTAGTCAAGAGACAAAGAAGGAAAAGGTGGAAGAGGTAGAAGCAAAGGTGGATAAGGTCAAAGTATTAGAAAATGTTGAGGTATATAGACACCCAAATCATCATGAGAGGAAACAATCATGGAACCAGGTGAGGAAGTGTCATAACAATAATTATTTTGTCTATACAGGAAATAAAATTTCCAATCATTATGGATATGCATGGAATTCAAAGAAAAAATACTATGGCACATGGAATGAATGGGGGAATCACTATGACTATGCATGGAAGAATACTTACTATGGTCATGGTTGGAATCAGAGTATCGCATCAAAATATGGTACATGGAATAAAAAGAGGAATAATTATGCCTGGACACCAAATCAATATAATTATGATCATGAACACAAACAGAGGAACACAATAAAATTTGGAAACAAGCTTGGAGAGCTATCACCTACTAAGATTACATATGGATGGCTAGATGATCGAGATTGGAGACAACTATGCAATGATTTGAAGCACACTCATTATTTGGTTTCTTCCTATGTTTTGGGGATGAAACATGTCAAGGAGGGAAGGAATGTTATGTACCTAGGGATATGATATATGGGTTGATGGAGATGCCAAAATGTGGCACACATCCCCTTAGTTAGTTATATGGGTACAATATATTAGGATAATAGAGTAACTTATGGAAGTAATACATTGGGTAATGGTCAGCCTACACTGGATTAGGAAGTTACCCATCCATGGGTTAGATAGATGTATATATATAGGGGATGAATATCATGGTAAAGATATCAAGTAAGCATTGACACTTCTATTATAAGAGGATATTGGAGGTTGTCCCCTTGAAGAGACATTGTGGAGTTATTCCTTCCTAAAGGATTATTATATGGTGTTTCCCTACCTTAAGGGTATTTTTGCATATATTGAATATCAAGATCATTACAAACTCAATCCATAGGTAAGGAAATATGTAAGGGGCTATCTGACACCTCATATATATAATAAAGAACAATGGCTATTTTGATCTGGATTACTCATCATAATAACTCATTACTCATTTTACACAAGTTTGAACTTCTTATTTATTATCAACCTTCTCAAAATAATATTCAGTTATTATTGCACCTCTATTATATAATTATAAGGATTCACATATGGTCATTACATGATTCTTGAAAACATGTGTATTATCTTACCAACCCTATAAGATTCTTGAAACAAACTAGATTCTTTCATGAAACTCATTCTCCAAGCACATTTGGAAACCATTACCTTCAATCACATTGAAAAGCAATTATCAATTCTATTCCTACAACAATTAAAACACATATAATGAAAAAAAACAACAATTGATCTCAACAAGGTTTATATATGTTATTCATTAAAAAATAGGGGTTCCAAACTTCAATTTTTCCCCTCCACACAAACTTGACAAATCTTCTCCTAGTCATCTATTTAAATGGACTCATAACTGATTCTTGTTCCTATGCCTAAGTGGAGGTTTCTTGATTACATTACATGTTTTGATTTTTCACATAATATATCATATATAGTACAATAAATTTAGACTTATGGTCATATTATAGTCCTTTGATGACCTTTATAACCTATTTGACACCTAATAGACCCACTAGAAAGAAAATTGAAACCATTTTGGGGTCCTTAAGGGATGCCCCTACATCATACTACCAAGATGAGAAATCTTTTCCATGGATATGGAATGATGCACTTGGTATATTTTGCAACCTAAATTCCTTGAACCTCCTCTTTGAAATTAGCTACTTTTACTTTCCTCTCATAGAGGTGAAAATTCTCTTAGGCCCCACATTTAGGCCTTCTTTGTTTCATCTCCTTCAACACCATACCTACACATGAAACATAGTTGTTAAACAAATCATAGCTGCTACTTTCCTCTTCTTGATTTATAAATGTATACCAATCTTCCTCCTCTTCAAACTAATTCTCCTTCTCTTTAACTCCATATTTGACCACTACTACAAGTATGGTCTCTTCTTCTTTCACTAATTCTCCTTATTCTTCCCATTCCACTTCATGCACAACATCTTCTTGTTCTTTGCATACCTCATACTTATGTACATTCATAATTTGTTGTTATATATCAAAATCATCTTGACTACTTCTTAACTCCTACACATCCATAAGCTGCTTACTCTCATTCCATCTCTCATATTATTGACTTATCACTCCTTCATAGTCACCTTCTATATGGGATTTTTGTATATTACCCATCTCATCAACATCCTTTTCTTATTAAATAATCTCCTTTAAACATTTGAAAATATATATTCTTCCTTTTTTGGCTGCCTGCTCCATACCAACATTTTCATCACAAATCAATTGATTAGACACACAACTTGGAGCTTTCAAGTTATACATTTAAATCTTTATCTTTCTCTTCACTTGCTTAGTTTCAATCACAAGCCATTACTCATCCATCTTAGCTTCTATGTGAATTATTATACTACTAACTTTTCTTTCATGGACTTGGTTGCCATGCTTTCCTTGACTCTCATGCTTGAGCACTCTCTTAGGTTTTATACGTTCATTTGAAAACTATTTTTTTCCAATTAAAATATTTCTTAACCTCTTTCATTTCCATCTTTGTGGACTCACAATGCTGCATATCAATCAACTTCAAACAACTCACCTTCTTTTATTCTTTCTTGGGTGCTTTGATCAAACCCAAACTATCCATTGCTTGACTCTAGTACTACTTTGTCATCATCATCATGATTCTCTCATCTCTTCTATCTTCTTCACCTTTTAATGGGATAAGTATATATGTCTTTCCATGTTGCTTAATAGTTTATGTGTTAGCTTGACCATAATGGATGGCATGCCTATCAAACTTCCATGGTCTCCCTAGCAATAAATGACACATATTTATAGGTAAAATATCACATAACTCTTGACCTTTATACCTTTCTATCTAAAACTCAACCTAACTTTGTTCACTTATCATTATTTGGTGTCCTTTATGAACCCATACAACCTTTTATGGTTGTGGATGTGGCATCTTATTCAATCTCAACTTTTACACCATCTCCAAAGACACAATGTTGTTAGTATTACCTCCATCAATTACCAAATTACATACCTTACCTATTGTTTTGCACCTAATCTTGAATAGGCTTCCTCTTTAGGATGGTTCTTTGACTTTCCTCTACTACAATATTATGCTCCTCATGAGTAAAAACTCATTACTATCATGCCTTCTCTCCTCATTATATTCTCTTATTGTCTACTATTGTATACTTTTACTCATGTTCATTGGACACTCTACTGCCTTATTCTTCTTGGTCCTCTTCTCATTAAACCTTCTTCCCTCTTCAATTTAATACCTTCAAATGGTATAACATATCTTGCATGGTATTTCCCATTACTATCTTGACTTGTTGTTGCATGCTCTTATGGTCTCTCTTAAACCACCTCTCTATTCTCTCTCTCATTCATCCTTGCTTGTAAAGGTAATCCCTGACCTTGCTACCTATCTTCTCTTTCTTCTCTTCCTCTTTTTTATATTTATTATCTCTCCTTGATAACATATTCAATGGCCTTCATCCTCACTACTAATGGATCAATCAAATGAGTTACTTGTTCTACCATCCGCTTGACCAAATCATCATCATCCCTACTAGCTCTCTTCATGGATCACTATCCTTGATTACCTATCTTGTAATACACTTCAAAACATATGTTAATCTTTTCATCAATCCAAAAAAATATTTTAACCTAGATCTAATACCAATATGATGCATAGTATATACCAAATGATCACTCTAAACCTTTTTTCTCACTCACTTCCCTTGACAATGACTCTTAGGTTGACTCTTCATACAATGGTTTATAATTTCACCTTGGTTCTTGTAATTTCAATTGCTTTGATCTTGTTTAATTTCAAATGCTTCATCCCTAGAATTAATAATGCCTACCTTTAATCTACACAATCCATTCTTGATCGCATCTGCTTATTGGCTCTACACACTAAACTATCCACAATAGATCCATCTTGTATATGTCATATTATTTTTCACCCTCTACTAACTACTTTGTCTTTTCTAACTTAATACAATTTCATAATAAAAATATTAAATAAATATCTTTATTGTATCAACTCATTCTCAAGCTTCTCATAACATGGCATGCAATCTGGCCCCAGTTCAAATTCATGTTTTTAATTAGTTTTCCTTACTCAGTCACTAGTCTACATAATAGAGATATTTAATTGACACAAATTTCTTGATCGATTGTGTGTAAGGATACAAAATTATATATCTATGTTATATTAAATTGAATTTTCCATGAATTCAAAACAATTATGCATGGGATTATGGGTTTGTAATGACTCAAGAAGGGTCTCTTGAGTATATTCATTTCAAGCAAGATTGTGTACCAACTTAAAACTTTAATGACAATTTGCACAACATTTATAAAAATTATAAAAATTTCCATATCTTTCTATTGCATGATTTTCCACTTATGATTAGTGCATGCTTTCTTCATGTTTAGTGCCAATCATTATATTTCCCTTCATAACTATTAAACTTGATTCCTTTCTAAATGGTCTATGATTATAAACACAAATTAATGCCAACCTAAACAAAATTCTTTTAATTGCAATATCTAGTCACTAACTTTTAAACACTCACTCCCATGCCTTATGCATGTACAATTTTTTTAGTCACTAGACATAAACAGATAAAGTGTATTCAATTAATTACCATGTAAACACTCTCCTCACCTTTAAAACATTAGTTTTGTTGTGTAACTTAGTTATAACATGCAAACCAATAATCTTGATTATTCTTTTTTTTTTAATTTCAAACACCTTGCATGTTATTGTAATTGATCCTTATGATGTAACTAAATTATTATTCCCTTACCATCTGTGTAATCATGACTTTACAAGCTGCACAACATTTAAAGCTTAAAATTAATAAATAGATAAATGTTATAACTTACTCAACCATTATAAATGATTCATCAACTCATATTCTAATAGCACAATTCCTTTAGATCATTATTCATCATACTACCAAATTTAACTCAGTCCATAGGTAAGGAAATACATAGGGTACCATTTGATGCCTCATCTATACAATAAAGAATAATGGGTATTTTGATCTAGATTACTCATCTTACAAACTCATTACTCATTCTACACAAGTTTGAACTTCCTATTTATTATTGACCTTCTCAAAACAATATTCACTTATTATTGTACCTCTATTATAGAATTATAAGGATTCACATATGGTCATTACAGGATTCTTGAAAACATGTGTATTATCCTACCAATCCTGTAAGATTCTTGAAATAAACTAAATTCTTTCTTGAAACTCATTCTTCAAGCACATTTAGAAACCATTACCTTTAATCACACTAAAAATTAATTATCAATTCTATTCTTGCATCAATTAAAACACATATAATGAACAATAATAGCAATTGACCTCAACAGGGTCTGTATATGTTATTCACTCAAAAATAGAGGTTCTAAACTTCAATTCTTCCCCTCCACACAAACTTGAAAAATATTCTCTTGTTCATATATTTGAATTAAATCACCCTCTAATTAAAGTAAAATTGACTCATAAATTCCTAAAGAGGAGGCATAACTGATTCTTGCTCCTATGCCTATGTGGAGGTTTCTTGATTACATTACATGTTTTGATTTTACACATAATATATCATATCTAATACCATGACTTTAGAATTATGAACATGTTATGGACCTATAATGACCTCTATAACTTATTTACCACCTAATAGACCCACTTCAAACAAAAATGAAACCATTTTGGGGTCCTCAAGGGATGCCCCTTAATCAAGAATGTATCTGATGGACATTAGCAACCTTGGCATCTAATGTAATCCTGAGAGTAGGAGTAGGTTGATCAAATTATATTAGTGGATTATTAGTTTCTTTGATGGGGAAGAATCAAATGTAATGATGGGATATGTAGGTGGTAGATAATATGCAATAATTTTTAGATGTTTAGAAGGTAGGATTTGTTCGACCACCCAAGGAATATCAAGAACTAGAGAATTAATGGGAGGTACATGATGATAAAGAGTTAATTCAAAATTCATGGAAATGGTGTGAATGTCATAGTTGAAAGCATGTATTTGAGCTAAAGTTTTCTAATAATGTTAAACATCTAAGTCTTAGGATTGAGCTTGAGCCATGATATAGTTATCATCATAGATTGGAGAAATGGTACATGCTAGAGATTTTGGGGGAGTTTCATAAGGTGAAATTTTGAGATTATTGAACTTGCATGGATACATGATTAGAGGATATTGGAATAATTTGGACACTCTATAATCATTATAGGTGAATGCATCTTCTAAGTAAGAAATATCCTAAGCATTTCATAGAGGGGGGAAATTAGTGATCTCATTAATGAGAGGAATAGTGTGATTATGAGGTAATAAAGAGGGAGGAATCCACTATGAGATATAAGGAGGTAGCTTAGTAGTGTTTCAATTATGTTTCAATTCATTAGGTTCATCATCATCTAAGTTAATAAAATTGACTTGTAAGTTGAGATCGATGTTGATAAATTCAAACAATGGTGTATTATTGATGGTAGGAATGGTAGGAATGTGATATTGAGATTTTGGATTGGGAAGATGAATACTCTAAGGTTTGGGATTAGACTCATGCTTATATTATTTGTCATTATTTAAGAATTTGATGCATTTTCTACCAAAATAATCAATGGCCCTCACTCTATGAGTTAAAGGGAAACCAAGGAATATGTTATAAGATAAGGGAAAATCAAGGACCATAAGTTTAGTTTTAATAGTCTTAGATCTGATTTTTAGTGGAAGCTAAATACAATCAAGTGGATTTTTATTATTTTTATCTAACACATGACAAGTGAGGTGGGTTTACTTGAGATGATCCTTATTATAGCCAATTTATTAGATAAGCCATACAAATGTCACATCAATATCGAACCCTTCATCAACTAAAACTTTATGAATAAGGGTAGTATTAATGGTTATTTTAATGAATAGGGGTGGATCATTAGTGTGTAAAAGGATTTCATCATTAATCATGTCCTATTTGATAAATTAAATAGAAGTTTTGGAAGGACAAATGGATTCAATGGTGTGCACATTGGTCGATTAAGACTCAATAGAGAGTGGTTCTTCATGTATAGAAGATGGATCTTTAATGTCTTATAATTTTTGCATAAGGAATTTATGATGATAAGGAGAAGTACGAACTAACTTCATAAGTGGAATCTGATAAGGCATGGAGTTAAGTTATTCGATAAATTTCTAATGGGATTTAGAAGAAGAACTAGTGAGAGGTATTGCAAATAAGGTAGATTTTGAAGGAATAGAATTTGTTGTAGGCTCAGAAGAAGGAGGTGGTTCCTTATGAGCTTCTAAAGCTAAATGAGTGGTTATAGTATATTTAATAATTTACTCCTCCAAAGATGGTTTCTTAGGTTTTGTGATAGGATCTTTGCGAGCTGGTTTGTGATTATAGTTGACTTGAGCTACGTTAACATATTGAGAATCATTGGAATATTGGTCATAGTTAACATCAATACCACAAACATCCTTGGTATTTTATTGGTGATTAAATGTGGGAAATGATTTTTGGTTATTAGAATAAGAATATTTGGGAGCTTATCATTCTTGATAAGTGGTGTTTTACACTTGATGACAACGTTGAATCATGGCTTTGTGATTAAAAGAATCACCAAATATGTAGGAGATAGTAAATTTAGTAAGCCCTCGACAAGTTTCATGGGAATGACTAATGTCAGCATGTAACCAAAAAAAATTATTAGGCTCATACCATTTAGGAGGAACATTAGGATAATTAAAGGCTTTAAAGTGTCATAAGAATTATTTCATTTATTGCATAACTAGTGGTATGAGAGAATATATGAGAATTTCAGCTTTGGAAACTCATAATTTGGTTTAAGGAATATTGCCTAATGGCATTGGTATAAGTTTGAAAATATCCTTTAAGGAATTTGGTATTAGGTTTGAATTGCTTCATGAGGAAGTCTTGACATTTGGCTTGGTCAGGAGCTTCTTTAAGCATATGAGGAGCAAAGGTTTGAACCTTATATTGAAGTAAAGGAGTTAAAGTAGTTATCAAGAGTTTGAATGAATTATCATCAATTATGTTATGGTCATCATTATGGACAAGTTATTTCCATTGTTTAATAAAATCATGAGCTGATTTGATGGAAGATTACTTAGGATTGATGAAATGGCTAAGGCAATTTTTAGGAAGGTCATTATGTTGAAATTATTTAACTAGAGGATTGACTAAATCCTCAAGTTTCCAAAAGGAATTTTGGGGAAGTTGGTTTTACCACTCTATAACATCACTAGTAAAGGTTTTAACTATAAGTTTAGTTGTGTTAAAATTATTAGTTTGGATCCACTCTTTATAAATATTGCCAAATGCTTTGAGAAAGGATGTAGGGTCTTTAGACCCATCATACTTGATAGTTGGAGACATATTAACAATATCAATACATATAATGAAAGGAGATAAAGGCTCATTTTGGATATTCTAAAGCATTTTGTTTTTCATAATGGGTTAAGGAATAACATTTCCTAAGGCATCTCTAAGAGGTGGAGGAATTAAATTTGGATTGGCTTGAGGATTGAGAACTAGAGGTTGATTGGCCATATTGATCAAATGACATTGTAATTGCATCATTTAAGAGGTGTTATAAGTTTTCATTATGTTCATTTTTTTATGATTTGTGTAAGGAATTGATTCATATTAATTGGTGGATTAGTGTTTGTAGGAGAACTCCCCAAATTGGTATTAGGGGGAGGATTGTTAGAAGGTGGACTACCAATGAGATTATTAGATAGACTTGTGTTAATTATTCCCACATTATGTTGAAAGGATTAAATATGAGAATTATCTTCATAGTTATAAAAATGATCAAATCTATATACTTCATCTTGAGGTGTGATTTGAACAATGTTACAATTCATAGATGAAGGAGGGGAAGAGGTGCTCTAAGAGAGAGGGTTATCTTGGAAGGTAAGGAGAGGGAGAAAAGAATACACCATATAGTGTCTAAATGGATTTTAGTTGTATAAGAAGATTCTAATAAGGGATTTCATGATTTTTTGAGGAAATAAACAAAATTTTAAGGATTGATAAATAAAGAACTAAGTCATCCATTTAGGAGAGTAGGGTAGCAATCAAATACAAGGTTGATTAGATCGACTATGTATTGTTGAAAAGGGAGTTACGAAGTGTAAAAATTTGATTTGGTCAACTATTTACTATTGAATAGAAGGAAAATAAGGATACATGGTCAGCTAAATTGACTTAATGATGTAACTAAGGAAGAACAAAGTTTGATAAAGATATAGGGTTGACCAGGTCAACTTAGTACTATAAACTAGCTAAAAAAAGTATACAGGGTTGACCATGTCAACTTAGTACTGTAACTTGACTAATAAAATAAAAAAAAGTGCAGGATTAACCAGGTTGGCTTATTACTATAGGTAGTGAAAAAAATGGTTTGTAATAGACTGTGTCGAATATAATGATGGTGTGTTAAAAATATGGAAAGTTTCTATAACGTAATTTAAATAAGAAATAGAATCAAACACATAAACAATTAGATCAATCAAAATTATCTAATTAGGGCACAAATCACAAAACCTTGCACCAACATTAGCCAATACAAGTTTTTGTAATATAACACATAATGATAAAAGAGTAAGCAATCAACTAAAAATTAAATGATAACTAAGTGGTCATCTTGAGTGTTTCTAGATTATTACAAATTGTTATTTTAAGTGTGATAGGGAATTTGGATAAAAATAGGGAACAAGAAAGCAATCTATGGATGGTTTTGGGACATTTAGGCTGAAAGAGATCTATATTAGCAATGGTACTAACTTATTATTGGGGCCTAGCCCCTCACTTCATAATCCTATAGTAATAAGGGCGTTGGGTGCTTTGTCAATATATACCATTAACCACATTCGTATACTTGTCTAGAAAACCAAGTTGGTTTCCCCATTGGTGATAAAATCCAAGTCGGTAAGCCTTGGGAAGATAAATGCTAAATACATTTTGAATATTATGTGATTTGGTAGTGTGTGCAAAAATAGAAAAATAGTACAACTAAATGGTACTTTGAAAAACCACCTAGTTAGACTATGTGAGCTATTCTAAGAATGAAAATAGTTGAAAATGAAAGTGTGAATTACTTATTATCATATAGTTGTTAATTCCAAAATTAAGAATGGTACAGAGTCATTTCATATGACACTTAATGAAAATAGTATAGAATAGAGTCAACTAGGTCATTACTATTCTATAAAGCAAGAGTATGTTAAGAACTAAGTTGATAGAAGATATGTTATAGAACTACGTCAACTTGTTTGACTTAGTTTGCTTTAGGATTGTAGTTTTGAAGACTATAAAATTACACAAAATAGAATTTTAATGATGTATTTAATTGATAAAGAGATAAAGAGAGGAACCTTGGTGGGTTGGAATATGATTAGGATTGAATTTTTTTGTTATAGTGCCTTTGAATGCTGCTTAAAATTTTTATAAGCTAAAATGACTAGTTTGACCTAGTTCTATGAAACCCTATTTGTTGAACCCTGATAAGATGACTAAGTCGACCTATTAGACTTAGTTTATTAATTTGGGATTAAAGAATAATATTATGTCAACCTATCTAATTTAGTAACTTGTATCTAATGAAGACCTATATAAAAATATCAGAGTCATTTTGATATGATTATGTGTAAACCTTTGCATAGAATTTAGAACTATACCATCCTAGTTGACCTAGTATCAAAAATATATAAAAATAATAATATGATAGAAATTAAAAAATGAAATAAAACCTATAAGGGTTAGATTCATGTCAGGTTCACCAAAATGTATGCAATGGGAAATACATCATATCTACAAATCAATCTTAGATTAGAGAAGATAGATCATACTTACACTTTCAATTTGGGATATCTTAAATAATTGGGGTCCTAGCCAATTTGGATCTACTAGACCTAGACAAGGGATATCTTACCATAATAATATCAATAGGGAGGATTCAAAAGCCTCTAGTCAGTCAATACTATGCAATAACTCTAATTAGGTCATATGTATTCATATTCACTAAACTAATAACAAGTAAAGAAAAATCTAATCTAGTGCTCACCAAAGCTTGTGACACAACATGGGGTTAGTAAAAAATAAAATTAAATATGCATAAGATAATCTTAATTAAGATATGTATAGGTAAAACCCTAATGCATAGAGAGAACAATATATTCAAAAACCATTACTGACGTTACTTCTATCTACTAAATAGAGGAACAAAGTTAGAGATATTTACCTAGAGGATGAATTCATCAAGACTCAATCTCTCCTTTGTCTAAATGTTCTTCATAAGAGGTTATTGTGGTTTTTAAGGATCACTAAGAAAGGTTAAAACATCCAACACTTATCCATAAGACTAGATTCTTCTCCAAGAAGAAACCCTAAGCTAAGAGTCTTCAGGTAGAATGGTGGAAGAGCAGGTTGTAAAGAAGAATAAATAAATAATTAACTCTTATTATCTCTCTAAGAATGTAAAAATGGATGTGTTTATATAGGTGGATATAACCTTAAACCCTTCCAAAAGTTTTGGTCAACAAGGTCAACCTAGTCAACTTAGTATTAAAATTCATAAAAAACTAACTAGATAATGAACTATGTCAGCCATGGTTGACCTAGTTCTTAGTAAGCTTTTGTAAATAACAATACAAGGTCAATTTGGCTGACATAGTTATGTAAAATACCAAAAGGGGTTTAGGTTAGGGAAATGGATAATAAAGGTAGTAAATGATTACAAGAGATTGTAAAATAAGAGGTAAAGCTTAGGGGAATGTTTGTACGAGCTGGTTGGATTGATAACAAGTGGTAATAAGGGACAAAAATCCTATGAATCACTAATAATATACCTACCCCTTTCCCAGTGCACCCCTTAGGGCATGTACTCAAAAATATTGAGACTCGATGGGTTTTAAAAAGATGGAAAGCATCAGTAATCAACAAAGATTAAACATATTATATGTATACACTTTGTTTGACTTAATCTATTAATTATATAAGTATATACCGACTATTATGATTCTTATAAACCTATGTTCCTTTACACATTGATATATTTGAGTTGAATAATGAATATATTCAATTTGAATATGGTATTGAATACATCCTTTTGTTATTTATGTATAAGATATCCATGAATTAACATTTTATGAAAGGTTTTTAGGAACCTCTACTAACAACGGTCTAGTGAGCATGGAACTTTGTTGAAACATGTTGAGATGGCTTTTAGCACAAAGGGATATATATGTATGGCTTAATAAAATAATTCTAAAAAATTCTAAAGAAGAAATAAGAAGAATAGGGAAAAATATGAAGGCACTTATTGAGGAACATATCTATGGTGAAGTCTATGTAATATTTTGGTGTGAATTATCTCAGCTATTAACTACTTGGTTATCTAGATTAGAGTATTGTTGTTTCTATCCATAAAGGAAAAAATTCATAACCTAGTCAAAGGAAAAGCTAGAAAACTTAAGAAAATTAGACATTGATTGAACCAACATAGTAGATTACTGAACAAAGACTACTATTGATAGGTATATTACTAAATTTATTATACAAAGATACTTATCTTTTGAAGTTGCACAACATCAGTTTATTAGAATAATCTATGATAAATTCTTTTAGTGACTACCTACTCTGACTAAGATTGTGTTTGTGGAAAAGGCCATGGTGCCCACTCCTACCAACAAAGAGTAGTCACTTCAAGAGTTATGGGGATGTGTGTGATGTAGAAGTGAGTATTGTGGAGCTGAATAGATATACTTGAAACTAAACCTAGAATAATGGAGGATGAAAAGAGTTAGAGTAAAAAGAATATTCTAGTTTTAGAAAGAGAACTACAACAATAAGAAGCTAAAACAAATCAAATAATCCATACTTAACTGTGAATAGAAGTAGGAATAAGGTAGAAGATGTTTAATAAAGGGGAGCTCAAAGAGATGCTTTACAAGTTGTAGGAAGTAGAGTAGATGCATAGCAGGAAGGAAAAGGGACCAAAGAGGAAGAAGATAGAGTTGAGAGTAGTGAGGAGATGGAGCAGAGTGAAGAAGAAAAATAAAGTAGAATAAAAGTAAAACAATTAAAAGATAGAAGCAGTTTACAGTTAAGAGGAAAAGTTACTATAAAAGTGGAAGAATATTCATGAGAATTGATTATGTAGAAGCATATAAATATGGTAGGTTTAATATCATAGTTAGAAGAAGCTGAGGATAGAGGTCATTCATTTCTTGAGTATGCATCCCCCATCCCAATTTTTATTTAGTAAAAACAAGAAGTGAAAAGGAAGGTATAGGAGGAAGATGGTTTGAGTCATTCACAAATAAGTGTGGAAAACTTTTCTTAGAGATAAATAAGTCCTTAGATAATAATAAGTTGGAAGAAGTTGGATTTAATTTTGAATCCAATTTAAAATGATAGTAAAAAGTGCACATAAGTATATAGTCACAGTGACTAGTGCACAACAACCTATAGTTGCAGTATCTAGTGTTAGCCCATACAAGTAACACAAATATGCATTACACTCTAGGAATGTTTGTTGTGTTGACACTATATGATGGATCTATGGACCCTAAGTAGTATTTGTTAACCTACCACATGAAGTGGTAGGTTAGGAGAATAATTGTTAATGATGTAAAGAAGTTTGAGATTGTAGGAGATTTTTTAGATCATTCTTTGAAATTCATTTACAAGAGAGATGTTAATAGTATATATATAAAAATTTAAAGTGAAATTAGTGGAAGAATTTAAAATGAATAAGTGTGCAATTTAGACTATTTAAGACCTAAAGGAGATCAAGTATCATAGTGGATAATTTATGTGGGACTATGACCATGGATTAGTAGATGTGATGAATAAAATTGATTTTTACATGGAAGATAATTATAAATCTACCTAGTTAGTAGAAGGATTAAGATAGAGAATAATATTTTCTACTACACAGTCTCAATTTATAATGAAGGTTGATGCTCAATTAGCTACACTAATACTAGAACAAATTGAATATTATAGGGATGCTCTAGTCACTAGATCCAAATTAGAAGCTAAGATAAATTCCTTAATGAAGAGGATATATGAGATGCATGATATTTAATAAAGATAAAATGTGTTTGTATTTCATGGAGTGTGTCAAGAGGGACATCATAAGAATGATTATACTAAGTGTAATCTATAATTCTATCAACTCTATAGAGTAGTAGGGATCCAACTATAAAATGTCATCTACTACAATAGTACATACAAAAGTGTTGTGTTGTGGAGCCTATTTCTAAATTATAATGTATTTTCAAATACTATACATTTTAAATGTATTATACACTTTATATGTATTCTCACCAAGATTCAGGCTAGGCCGGGCCCCAAGTAGGGGTTTAGGGGTGGTAGCCCCATAAAAATGGGGGTTTGAGGGTAGTTACCACTTAAAAATGAGGGTTTTATGGTGGTATCCCCCAAAATTGTTTTTGGACCCCTTTTAATGGGAAACTATTTTTTGGGTTGATTTTGCCCATGGTTTTGGTACCCTTTATTTTGTAATAGCACTTTGTTAATGTATTATGTATTGATGGATATTTAATAGGTAATACATCATGAGAATGATGGTTTGAGAGGGAAAAATAGAGTGTGTGAATTCAAGTGCAAATTCAAAAGGATTTGTTGAGCACAACTCCAAACAATATTTGTGCATTGTAATTGTGAAGACATATTTGAGAGTGATTGTACTCTAGTGGCTTATAATAAAATTTGAGAAAGTGTTTCTTGGTGTATAAATCCAACATTGGGTGAACCATGTTAAATTTGGTCTTCTTATCATGCATGTTTATTTCTATTCTTTATGATTCTTTGTTTATATCTATTATTATGATTCTATGAAATTTTTCTACATAGATTTCTATATTTATTCCTAACAACTGGTATCAGAGCTTCAAGTTGTATTTTTTGAAGTATTAAATTGTAGGAAGGGTTATTAGTTCAAGTGGGAACTATGGTTGATGATCACATATCAAATGTTGAAAAGTTCAATAGATAGAACTTTAGTCTATGGAAGATGTAGATGGAGGTTACCTCTATCAGAAGGACCTCCATGCTCCACTGAGAGGAAAAGTAAAGCAACCAGTAAGTATGACAGATGAGGCTTGGGAGCTGATTGATAGAAATTCACTTATGGCCATCAGGTTATGCTTTGCATCTTTGGTCATGTTTAATGTATCACAGGAGAAGACCATAGAAGATCTCATGAATGCATTAGGGAAGTTATATGAGAAACCCTCTACTTCTAATAAAATATTTTTAATGAAAAAATTATTTAATATGAAGATGTCTAAAAATGGTTTAGTTGTTGATCATCTAAATGAATTCAATATGATTGTGAGTATGTTGAATTCTATAAAAATAGATTTTGATGATGAAGTTAGGGCTTTGCTTTTTTTGTGTTCCTTACTAGAGAGCTAAAATAACCTCATAATGGTTGTGAGCAACTCAGTCTCTAATAATGCCAAGTTAAAGTTTGAGGATGTCATGGGAGTAATCCTTAGTGAGGAAATATGACAAAAAAAGCTTTGGGGAGACTTCTACTTCAAGTGATGCTTTGGTAGTGGAGAGTAAAGGGAGACAAAAGTTTAGAGGAAAAGGAAATGGTGGAAAGTCAAATGGTCCTGGAAGGTCAAAATCAAGGGCCAGGATGGTATGTTGGTAATGTGGAAAGACTGGGCATGCAAAGAAGAATTGTTGGTCTCTTCACAACAAGAATAATAATCAAGAAGAAACCAAGGAGGTGAATGTGGCAACAAGTAATGTTTGTAATGATGCATTAATTCTCTCCATTGATAATATTGTTGAGTCTTGGGTTTTAGATTCAGGGGCTTCTTTTCATGCTAAACCATATAGAAATTATTTTATTGATTATGTTCAAGGGGATTTTAGACATGTTTACTTTGGTGATGGTGATCTTTGTATCATAGTAGGAAAAGGAAGTGTTCAGATCAAGATGTAAAATGGAAACACTTGGCTACTGAAGGATGTCAGGTATGTGCCTAAGTTGAGATGAAATTTAGTATCTGTAGGATAACTAAGAAGTGAAGGTTATATGGTAACATTCATAACATATTCTTAGAAGGTGACCAAGGGTGATCTTGTGGTACTAAAAGGTAAGAAGGTTGGTATCCTATATTTATCAAGTAGTGTTAATTATTATAATTTAGTTTTTACAAATGCAACTTTGTGGCATAATAGGCTTGGTCACATGAGCCAAAAGGGTATGAAATTTTTTAAGGATTAGTTACCTAGATTGAAAGGATATGATTTAGATTTATGTGAAGGATATGTGTATGGAAAACACAAAAGGGTAAAATTTCTCAAGGTTGGACCTATGAGGAAGGAGAATAAGTTGGAGCTAGTTTATTTAGATATATGGGGGCCAACTCAAGTATCTTCTATTAGTGGGTCATCTTATTATGTCACTTTTATTGATGATGCAACTAGGAAACTTTGGGTGTATGGAATTAGGAGAAAATATGATGTGTTTGATATGTTTAAAATATGGAAAGCCTTGGTTGAGAATGAAACAGGTCTTAAGTTAAAATGTCTTAGGTTAGATAATGGTGGGGAATATTGTAGCATTGCATTTTTTATTACTATTCAAGGAATGGAATTAATAGATAGAGGATGGTTATAAGAACTCCAAAACAAAATGGAGTGTCAGAAAGGATGAACATGACTATCATGGAGTGTGCTAGGAGAATGAGGTTGCATGCAGGACTGCCTCTTTAATTTTGGGTAGAAGTAGTAAACACAGTTGTATATCTAATAAATAGAGGTCCTTCATTTTCTTTAGATGGAGGCATACCTAAGGAAGCTTGGTCTGGTAAGAATGGGTCTTAGAATATTTGGTTGTGAATCCTGTGTTCATATTGATAAGGATGATAGGACTAAGTTAGAGGCTAAGTCTAAGAAATGCACCTTTATTGGTTATGGTGAGGATGACTTTGGTTTATAGATTTGGAGTCTTAAGGGAAAGAAAATCTTTAGGTCTAGGGATGTTGTCTTGAATGAAAAATTCATGTATAAATAGTAGTTATAGGATCAAAAAGAATATTCTAGAAAAGAGTACTTAGTACTATAGGACATTACAAATGATAAAGTGTCGAAGCAACTAGTTGAGGGACCTACTCCACAAGAACCCCAAAATCCTATGGTGAGGTCTTATAAGGTAAGAAGGGAACCTAAACATTTTTCTCCATATCTCAATTAATTATTACTCACTGACAATGGAGAGTTAGAGTGCTTTGAAGAAGCAATTCAAGTAGATGTCAAGAAGTGGGAACAAGATATAGATGAGGAGAATCAGTCTCTCATGGAAAATCAAACTTGGGATTTGGTAACCCTACCTGAAGGTAAGAGAGTATTATAGAACAAGTGGGTATATAGAGTTAAAGAAGATGATGGAGGAAAAAAAAGGTACAAGGCCTGGTTAGTGGTAAAAGGATTTACACAAAAGAAGGGAATTGATTTTGATGAGATTTTTTCCCTGGTGATAAAGATGACTTCTATTAGGACTATTCTTGGGTAGTGGCAGCAGAAGACTTGCACTTAGAGAAGCTAGATGTGAAGACTACATGGCTTCATGGTGATTTAAAGGAGGACTTGCATATGGAGCAGCCATAGGGATATGAGGTCAGAGGGAAGAAAAACATGGTGTGCAAATTGAAGAAGAGCTTGTATGGCTTGAAACAAGCTCCAAGTCAATGGTACATGAAATTTGACAATTTTATGATGGAACAGGGATAATCTAGGTGTCATTCAAACCATTACATATATATCAAGAAATTTGATGATGTTGATTACCTTATCCTTTGCTTTTATGTGGATGATATGTTGGTTGAAGGTAAGAACATGTAGGAAATAAAGGTACTCAAATAACATCTTTGTAATTCCTTTTCCATGAAGGATTTGGAGTAGCAAAACAAATCCTTGGTATGAGAATAACTCATGATAGGAATAAATGAAATCTAAATTTATCCTTAGAAGAGTACATCAAAAATGTCTTAGAGAGGTTTAATATGAAGGATGCTAAACCAATTGGGACTCCTTTGGTAGGTCATTTCTAGTTCTCAAAAGAGAAGTATCCCAAGATAGAGGAGGAGAGAATCCAGATGTCATATGTACCTTACTCATCAGTTGTTGGTAGCTTGATGTATGCCATGGTGTGTACTAGGCTAGGTATTGCCCATGTAGTAAGAGTAATAAGTAGGTACATGAGTGATCCAAGTATAAAACAATGGAAGGCAGTAAAGTGGATCCTTTAATATTTAAGAGGGAATATGGGGATAATTTTAAGCTATGGTGGATTAGAAACCACTTTGCATGGTTATGTAGATTCAGACATGGTTAGGGATTTAGACAATAGGAGGATTAAAATAGGATATGTATTTATTTTATGTAATACAATAGTGAGCTAGATTTCATGACAACAAAAACTTGTGGCTTTATCAACCATAGAGGTTGAGTATGTTGCTACCACAAAGGCAAGCAAAGAAATGACTTAGTTACAACAATTGATTGAAGAGTTGGGGCATAAGCAAAAGGAAGGGAAGCTATATAGTGAGAGTTAGAGTCCTATACATCTAGTAAAGAACTCTGATTTTCACTCTAGGATGAAGCATATGTATTTAAGGTACCATTTCATCAACATAAATTTAGAGGAAGAGAAGTTGAAGTTGGAGAAGATTCATACCAATCAAAATCCTATAGACATGATGACCAAGGTGGTCACAAGGGAGAAACTATAGCTATGTTTACTTTTGGTTGGTCGTCATAGTTGATAGTGAAGGGTTGAGAAGCTTGCTAAGAGGAAATCAGTCTCCAAGTGGGAGATTATTGTGTTGTGAAGCCTATTTCTAAATTACAATGTATTTTCAAATACTATACATTTTAAATGTATTATACATACTATATGTATTATTTATATGGTTTGAAGGTGGTAGCCCTTAAAAAGTAAGGGTTTGGGGGTGGAAACCACTAACAAATGGGGGTTTGGGGATGATATCCCTTGAAATTATTTTTGGACCCTTTTAATGGGAAACCATTTTTTGGGTTGATTATACCCATGGTTATGGTACCCATTATTTTGTAATACCGCTTTGTTGATGTATTATGTATCGATGGATATTTCATAGGTAATACATCATGAGAACAAGGGTTTTATAATGAATAATATAGTGTGTGAATTCAAGAGGGTTTATTGAGTGTAGCTCCAAACAATATTTGTGTATTGTAATTGTGAAAATAGATTTGAGAGTGATTATACTCTGGTAGCTTATAATAAAATCTGAGCAAGTGTTTTTTGGTAGATGTATCCTATATTTGGGTGAACCACACTACATATGGTCTTCTTATTATGCATGTTTATTTGTGTTCTTTATGCTTCTTTATTTATATCTATTATTTTGATTCTATGAAATTGCTCTACATCAATTTTTATATTTATTCCTAACAAAAAGTATTAGAGTTTGTACTCTATTTTTTTTAAGTTAACCAACCATGTCAAAAATATGTCAATCCTTGTAGGAATTAAAAGAATATATTACTAAGAATGTCTTCATAGTTTCGTCATCATAGTGAAGTAAGGACTCCTAGGCCCGTAGGTAGAAATGGCAAATGTGACACAAGGAAGTCACATATGGATACATTTGTTGCTTCATTATCAATATCAACCCCACGGTCCTATTGGATACCATCATCACTATAATACTAGTATCAATATTCATGAAATAATATGAACCCATAACAACAATAATCAAATTAGGCCCATACATCACCTCAGCATCAATACGATGGTTACACTGCATAGCAATAGCTGGTAAAGAGGATTTTATAAACATCAGTCACACAATTAGGGATTTTATCATAATAAAGGAGGCTATAAATGAGGATACATAGGGGAATATTGAGGATGTTATCAAGGTGGTCATAAAAATCATAATCAACAAGCTTGCCAACCCATTCAATGTTACTTGTGTGGTGATTACAATCATTTTGTGCAAAATTATCCTACTAACCCTTGGAGACAAGTATACTACATGTATTTTAGAGTGGAATGGAAACATCAAATGAAATATTTATTTTTCATAGAGAAGCAAATAAAATAAAACTAGTGTGCAATGTGAACATGATTAATTTGTAACCTCAAAAAAATGCATTTATACAAGCAGTTACTAGGTAGTAATGCACCAAGCAAGGACTACATGCATTAGAGATGTAATAGGATCATGGAATTAGAAAGGTGAAATGGGAAAAATATCCTAGACCCATGATAGATAAGGGATTGATTTATCAATATACGTAGGTAATATAAAACATAAAATAATAGTGTGTCAGAAGGAGACATAATGACCATTGACACATAGATGTATGGGAAATTATGCATATCATAAAGCAAGAAGGTATTGTGATAACACTCATAGATTTTTTACAATTTCTCAGCATGCTACATAATGAATAAACCTTCCAAACTATCAAAAATATTTTTCATAATCTTTTGGAGTGCACATAAATGGGACAAAAACATATTGACAAGGTGGTCTAGTATGTTAAAACAAAGAAACCATGGGATGTAAACTCATGAATGGAAATTCATCTCACAAGATATAAAATCCCTAAAGAAATATTTGACTTCAGGAGTACTATTAATATGATTCTTAGATCAACATGGGAAGTTATTGGTAGGCTAGACTTGAGCCATAGTACTTTCACCCTCAGTCTTATAGACCATGGGTGAGTAGATACAATTGGTCACCTTGAAGATGTGGATATTGAAGTGGCCATGCTAAGTGTGCATAATGATTTTAAATTCATTGACATGAAGATAGATGAAAATCATAAGCCTACCTTAATTGTTAAAAAATGGGCTTATGATGGTCAAATGACTATTAATATAGTGCACAATCAAATAAAGGCTCATCAAGGAGATAAAATATTTATCATCCCTTTGAATAAATCAAAGAAAAAGCCTTACATGATTACAAAGAAACCAGAGTCACAGTGTGCCTATGGTGATAATAGTTGGTTTAAAGTTGGCATATATACATAGAAAAATGTACTATGAGCTATAGAGTTTCAATTTTTGAATCCACAGTTAGAGTAACCATAGATAACAAAGAAACCATTTTATAATATGGTATTAACAAAATCTCCAATGATAAAATTTTAAATATAAGGTTGTACCTCTCCATCAGTGTAATCTCCTACTAAGTTAGAGGTGGATTTATTGTATAATATATGTGTAACAATAATGGATTATAAAGAACCTACTCTAGAGAGTTTTTTACCTTGGAAAATAACATCTTACATAAGTGGTGATTCAAACACCCATATGCTAAACTGGGCTAGGGGAAATCATGAGATACAGCCTTTATGCATGGTGTTTGCACTAAAAGTTAGTTACCTCAATAATTTATGAAAAATAATCTTAATCCATTCATTTTGAGGTTAGATAATTATGTGTTAGAGGTGGATCAAAGATTCAACATGTATGCAATCATAATTTCATGATGCACATGAATCAATCCTAGATCAGATAAGATATAGCACACCTACACTTTTGATTGGATATACACTTGTTAAGTGATAGCATGACCAATATGGGGATCCACTAGAGCTGATTAGGGAATCACTTGTATCACTTGTCACAACATATCATGCTAGGAAGGGTTCCAAATCATACAGTCTAACACAATCGCACAACAACCCTACAAGATTCCTATGATTTGATATTTCACTTATGCTAATAAACAAGGAAGTAAACTATTCTAATAACAAGAATAGTAAACTAATCTAGTGTGCACCAAATCTTGTATCATAATGTGAGGGGTTAGATGCAAAGCAATCAAATATGTATAGGGAAATTTAAATAAATTAATTATGAGTAACACCCTAATACATAGAATATAAAGAGTAATATTATTTGAGCCAACACTTATGCTACTTCTATCTACTAAAAGAGAGGAGAAAAAAGTTAGAATATACTTACTTGAATGTGAATCCATCACAATTCAATATCTCCCTTAGCTAATGGGGCTTTGAAAGAGGTTGTTTTGGTTTGTAAGGATCACTTTATTAGGCCAAAGAATCCAAGATCTATCCACAAGACTAGAATCTCCAAAATAAGAAACCTAAGTTAAGACTTCTCAAGTAGAATGGTGGAAGAGAAGATTGTGAAGAAGTATGAGTGAGTAATAACTCTTTATTACATATATATCATTATGAATGAAATGACCTTATATATATAGGAGTATTTCACCCAAAAATTATTTGGACATGTCAGTTGTGCTAGGTCAACCCGATTGACCTAGTACATTCTCAGGTTAATGCCTAAAGTCTATGCTAGGTCAGATGGAAGGTTAACAAACCTAAAGAGTTAAAGTAACCCCAAAACACACTAGGTTGACCAGGTTGACCTAGTGTACTAAATAGGTCAAAAGGGTAAAAAAGAAGGAGAAAGAGGATAGAAAGAGGAAAAGACCAGAGGAATGTGCAAGGGAGGATAAATAGCTTAAGAAAAGGTTTTAGGGACTAGTTGGATTGGTAATAATGTGTCAATAAGGGACAATAATCCTATGAAGCACCAAAGGTCTACCCACCCCTTTCTCGATACACCCTTTAAGGCATGCACTCAAAGAGATTGAGTCATGATGGGTTATTACAAGATGTAAAACATTAGTATTTGATAAAAGTTAAAAATATTATGTGTATACATATACCCCACTCAAATATCATCACGTGTCACTAAGGTGTAACAGGGGATTCTGATTAGATAAAGAACATAAGGACACACACAATGTTGATGCTAAATAAATGTTGAAGTATTTTAAAAAGCATAAAATAACTAAAAGTAAATGATATAAAGGGAAACTAATCTAAAAAAATAAATAACTAAAAATTAAATGCAATAGTGCCTTAACTTTTATCATGAGATGGTTATCATTTGTGTTGTTAGTTTTGATTGTGTAGGGTGTAAAGACTAATTTCGACAAACCTAGAAATATAAAACTAAAGAGAAAAAAACAAAAAAATACAACAAAATCCAAGGTAAATGGTGTTATGTAGATGGGACATACTTGGGAATTTGGCAAGCTCGCTAACAAGTGATATGTTAGACCAAATGACCATGTCAAATAAGAGTAAATTGGGTAATCAAAAATCCAAGGCTACTAAAGATCAAAAAACTCAAACAAGTAAACCGAAAGTAAGAAAAGGCAAACTCACTAATTCAAACCAAGGATACATGTTTAAAAAAGAATGATAAGAAAGACAAATCAATGGTAAAAATAAAAAGACAAAATGGTAAAACAAAATTGATGAGTGAGTAGTAACAATCCACATCTCACTCAACAATGGAAAAAGGGGATGTATAAAAGGGAAAATAACATTTATAAGTGAGCAATAACAAACCACATCTCACACAACAATGGAAAAAGGGTATGAACTCAAGTGTCTTTAATAGAACAACAAAAAAATCATGATAAATAGAAAAATAAAAGTAAAGTAAGTCTAGTAAATGTTAAACGAAGTGAAGAATATGACCCAAAGTCGCTCAAACATGTTGTTTTGCATCTAAAAATAGATAAAACTAAAACAAAGTAAATGAAGAAGGAATTTAGAGAAGAGAAAAAATAGATTTGGAATCACAATTTGGATATCAAGGGGGGAGATGAAAGGGTGTAGGGTAGAATGAAGGAAAAACCAAGGTAGAGAAACTCTTTATCGAAGTCAAGACACTAAAATTTGGTTTGTCAAAATAAGAAGACTATCAACCTTAGAGACTCTAAAGAACTTCTCTTAGATACACAAGTCTTAGGTCAACAAACGGAGTATATAGATCATCTCATGAAGACTATATGCATGAAAATTAAAATGGAACTACCTTCCCATGACATGTTCCCCATTTTTCAAGACCCCTTATAGAGTCATCAGTCTACTACAAAGATTGGGTACTTGCATGAGAAAGTAAGTAGCACCGTATATATTTTTGAATTCCCCTATTATAATCTACTAACCTACTATACCCCAAAGGACTTAGGCTCTATGTGAAGCTTACTTTGGAGTTTGAACTTTGATTGGAGATAGGAGATGTGCTTGTAATCATGTCTTTTGGTGTGAATTTTGACTTTTGAGATTTTTTATGTTGCCTTTTAGATATCATTGCCTTTTATTTCAAATGATTTGGATTTTAACTTTATTTTGAAGGCTTTTTCTTATTCCTCCTCTATTTTAATTTGGAAAACCAAACATGGGTGCTAAAAATGACTTTGATTTGAAAAATTGGGACAATGTTGCTAAGAGAGAGAACATCAAAGAGCACAGTGTATAAGAGTAACATAAATTAGGTGAAATAAAAGTGTTATCTTGACTTTGACCTTATTTTAACCAAGGTGAAGGTGAAAGAAAGGGGGAAATCAAGAGGAATGACACATGGAATAATTTGAATTACTTCAAATTGAAAAAATGTGACAAAGGGCAAAAAAAGAAGGGATACAATGACATCAAAGGTGTGATTCCTTATCATAAAAAAGAGGGAAATGGAGGGAAACATGATAACATAGCTTGTTATGAAAATTCCATCTAGAAAAAGAAGCAAAAGCTAAATTTTAAGAACAAAGATCATGAAAAGAAAAGAATGGTAATTTTATGAGGGTTGGGTCTTATCTACAGTCTTACAAAGCAACTCATAAAAGAGAGACCCATGAGGGTGATAATAAGCAAGAGAAAATCAAAGTGAGAGAGCATTTTTATAAAGCACCTCACAAAAGAAAAACCCAAAAGATGCCAAAATAGCATTGGTAAGAAATAAAAATGAGAAAAATAAGTAAAAGATGGTGGTTTTGTGAGGGATAATGGGTCCTATCCATGGTGTTATGAAGAAACTCACAAAATAAAAACCCAAGGGGTACCAAATAAAAATTGGTAAACAAAAAGAAAATGAAAAGTAAGATAAGGATAATACATCAAGAAACTAAAAGATCAAAAGGGAGGACTAAAGGTTTGTGAATAAGAGGGAACTACTAAAAAGGGAGAGATCCATGCTTAAGTAACCTACAAAAATTATTAGATACATATAGATAGAAAAAATGATAAGAAGGATGAACATGTGAGAGACAAGCCTATGTGTCTTGAAAGTTTTCTTGAAGTTGAGTTAGTTTGGTAACATGTAATGGAGAATAAGAGTGGACATCACAAGATTCTCCAAAGGGTAAGTGGATGTAGGGATGGGAATTACAATATGCCCCAAAGTCTAAAATGATATGTGGGTAGGCATCACAATATGCCCCAAAGTCTAGAGTAATGTGTGGATGGGCATTACAAGATGCCCCAATAGCTAAAAAGAGGAAGAAGAGATAGGAAATCATAATAAGAAAAGAGAACCCCATAGAGTTTCTAAATGGATTCAGGATATCCAAGAAGTTTCTAATGGGGGATATGATGCTTGAGGATAAAAGGAAAACAATGCTAAATAATAATAATAACAATAATAATAATAATAATAATAATAATAATAATAATAATAATAGACAAAGATAAAGAACTAAATCAGATAAATAGAGAATTAATTCGACATACAAGGAAGGCTAAAAGCTAAATGAGAAAGTAAATAAGGCAAAAAATAGTATTGGGTCAGCCTGATAAACGTAGAATAGAAGACAAGGCTTGCATACTATACAGGGTCAACCAGGTCAACTCAGTATAGTGCATAGAGGTTAGAAAAAGCACTAGGTCAACCAAGTTGACCTAGTACAATAGACAAGTTCTTTTTTTTTGTCTATATCTTTAGTTTTACTCATCAATTTTACAAACCATAAAATTCATTGGATTTGTGATGGTATAGGTAAGATGATAAAGTTAATAGCAAGTTATGAAAGAACATAGAACTAGGTCAAATAGGTCAACCTAGTTAAATGTGTAGGGGTAGTTTTAAATACTACAAATTATGAAAGGAAAGTATAGAATAGAAAGATATAGAGAAATGGAAACTCACCTGAGTGGTTTATAGATGAAAATAGAGATTATTGATGATCAAGAACCTTGGAGAAAACTGATCCAATCTATAGAACTAGGTCAAGCTGGTCAACCAAGAAATATAGAAACCCACTAAAAAAAAAGTGTTAAAAATAGAATAGGTTGACTTGGTTGACTTAGTAGGTTAAACATGATTTCTAAAAAAGCACTAGGTTGAGCTAGTCAACCTAATAGGCTAATCTAGAAGTCTAGAAAACTAAAACCTATACTTGGTCTAGCTAATCGATCAGGCTGTACAAGAACCTACTATAAGGTGGTTGAAAATGTGATGGGTCAACTTGGTCAACCTAGTAGGCTGAACTAGAAGTCTAAAAAGTTCTAAAAATCTATACTAATTCAAGTTGATCGATATAGTTGCTTATTCTTACACAAAACAAAATAACTGGTTGATAGAATCAAACCAATATGTCAAAATATATGACATAAATGATGACAAAAAGAATAAAATAAAGTGAAATAAATCATGCAAGGGTTAGTTTCATGTTGGGTTCACTAGAATGTATGCAATTAAAATTTCATGATGCACATGAATCAATCCTAAATCTGATAAGATAGAGCACACCTACACTTTCAATTGGGTATACACTTGTTAAGTGAGAGCATGACCAATATGGGGATCCATAAGACCTAATTAGGGGATCACTTGTATCACTTATCACAACATATCATGCTAGGAAGGGTTTCAAAGCCTACAGTCTACACAATCACACAACAACCCTAAAAGAGCCCTATGATTTGATATTTCACTTATACTAATAAACAAGAAAGTAAATTATTCTAATAACAAGAAAAGTAAACTAATCTAGTGCACACCAAAGTTTGTGGCATAATGTGAGGGGTTAGATGCAAAACAATCAAATATGTATAGAGAACTTCAAATAAATTATGAGTAACACCCTAATACAAAAAATATAAAGAGTAATATTATTCAAGCCAAAACTTTTGCTACTTCTATCTACTAAAAGAGAGGATAAAAAAGTTAGAATTTACTTACCTGAATGTGAACCTGTCATGATTCAATCTCTCCCTTGGCCATTGGGGCTTCACAAGAGGTTGTTTTGGTTCATAAGGATCACTTTGTTAGGCCAAAGCATCCAATATCTATACACAAGACTAGATTCTCCAAAATAATAAACCTAAGCTAAGACTCTTCAAGTAGAATGGTGGAAGATCAGATTGTGAAGAAGCACAAGAGAATAATAGCTATTTATTGTATATATATCATAATGACCAAAATGGCCTTCTATATATAGGAGTATTTTAGCCAAAAATCATTTGAACATGTAGACTATCCTAGGTTGACTTGGTCAACCTAGTACATTCTTGGGATAATGCCTAAACTATGTGTTAGGTCAGATGGAAGGCTAACAAACCTAAAGAGTTAAAGTAACCCCAAAACAAACTAGGTCAACTAGGTCGACTTGGTGTACTAGACAATTCAAAAGTGTAACAAAGAAGGAGAAGGATAGAAAGAGGAAAAGACTAGAGGAATGTTCAAATGAGGAGAAACATATTAGGGAAAGGTTTTAGGAACTAGTTGTATTGGTAATAATGTGGAAATAAGGGAAAACAATCCTACAAAGAACCAACGGTCTTCCCACCCCTTTTTTGATGCACCCCTTAAGGCATGCACTCAGAGAGATTGAGTCATGATGGGTTCCTATAAGATGTAAAGTGTCAATATTTGATAAAAGTTAAAAATATTATGTGTATATATAGCACACTTAGCTATGAGCTAAAAGGAACTATTGTGACTTGGTGGGTAGTACATCAAGATCTAGAGATACATTAGGATGAAGCATGTGAATTTTTATGTGTGTAGTTTCAGTTACTACCTATTATGAAATTAAAATGGCCACTATTTTAAGAAGGCCAATGTCCCAATTTACACATTCATCAATGTGCAGATATATGGTCTATGTAAATAATGCAGCCAAGGTATTGGGTACACTATTAGAGTATATTTCTCATGCATGCTAGGTTCTAACTAGGTTTTTTTGTCTTTTTCCTAGTTTTGTCCTATGTATGGATTTATCCCACATTTCTTAGTTTAGATTACATATCATTTCTCCTTTCCTACTTAAGTAAGGGTTCTCCATTGTATTCTACATGTTTTTTATAATTAATAATTGGTTTTGTTCATAGTTGGTTTATTCCTTGTGTGTATGCTGAAATACTCATGGTTATGGTAATGGTGTGTTGGAGAGATCTTGGTTGAATAGTGTTGTGAACTCTTTCATAGCATCATAGCCACCTCCAATAACCATTGCTCAGTTTTAGGTTTTTTTCATTGCAAATCCACCATTATTTCACTGATTGAGCCCCTTTTGTAGCTATTTCCATATGCTTTTGAGCCATTTTTGGATTCAACTATTACCTAGTGCATTTTCAGGGCTTCTATCCTGTGTCATTGAGTCTGGAAGGCCTCAAAATGTTAGTATTTCTTATCAATTTGTCAAAAATAGAGAATTTTTAAAAAACTCATTTTGAGGGTTTTTTGGTGTTACCCATTTACAAATCCATATAATACATTTATTCATTATTTTTATAAAAAGAAAATCTAAGTTTTTATGGGTTTTCAAATATATTTTTGGGTTTTTTTTTTTAAATATGGGTTATTTATAGATCTGCATGTTTTATGTTTATTTGATATATTTGAGGCACTGATGAAGTTGTGTTGGCATTGGATCTATGTACTTACAGGTTGATTTCCACTACCCACATTGAACAGTTCATTTTTTTGGCAATGCCCAACTTTTTATTCTACTATGAAACCTATGGATGATCCATATTGCTTCGATGACTTGCCTACATTACCTCTCTCTCTCTGACACTAGTGTTGATTGCAAATATTCAATAGCTTTGATTCCAACATTTATATTACATTGAGGCGTCAACATGGTTCATCTGCAACATGCCTTTGATCCCACAACCCTCCTTCATTTTAATGGTAAGTCTATGGCTCATATTATTATCTATTTTTAGTAGCAGATCTATGGGTTTTGTTTAGGTTTTTTCCATGACCTTTCTTTGAGTGACCAAGATCCTTACTTGGGCATAAGGCATTTGGTTTCCTACATTGCGAGATGCTCCCCACAGGCCATCCACCCTTCCCCTCACCATTGTTTAAACCCCTAGGCTCTTTTCTCTTCTCCAATTTCTAAGGCATCTATGAACTACCCAATCTCTCCACTTGCCTCTAGTATTTCCTATCATCCCTTGCATGTTAGCTACTCTTTACTCACTATTTGGTTTATTCAAACTACCTAAACCACCAAATCATGGTTTTCTACATTTGTAAGTGGTTTTTGTGATGGTTTTCATGTATGAGTGCCTTTTAAAAAAACACCATCAAGATTTCAAGCTTACTTTGACATATTTGATATCAATTCAAATATTGATATTATTATATCAGTTAAAAAAAGACTTTTTGACTTTTATTTGGTGGTAATGTTTATTAAGTGGCTAATATATTTTGGGATGTGAGAATTTTAGTGGAAGAAGCCTTTTGGACCAAGGGGTCAATTCTTGTTTCTTTTTCACCTAAAAGTGATTTAATCATATGGGGTCCCTTTCCTTTGAAAGGAATTATTTTTTTATTGTTTTTTTACAAAAACAATATATTATAATGTGTGGATTTATTGTGATGTAGAAATTCTTGTAAAGGAGACGAACCTTATTGTAAAGGGCATTATGAAGGAGATATTGTAAATAGAGAATATTGTTTATTATTTGAATATATACCTTCATATTGTTTGTCTAACACTAGAGGGTGAGGCCCAATTTGGAAGGTGGCCAAACCCCCTCACAAATAAACAAATTCATTTTCTCTTTCTTTGCTTTTACTCTCTTGTTACAATTTTAGATGCATTTTTAGTTGTGATCGATGTCTTATTTGCATAATATTTAGCCCATATTACTCTTTCTTAGCCCACATTATATTATTTATGCCATTATTACACTTTTTATTATCTCAAATGCATTTTTGGTTGAGTCCAACATCCTTTTCATGTGCTTTATAGATTGTCATTTTTTGTTAGTTGATCATTTCAAGTGTGATTTTGTATACATGATGGTCTTTTACCATTTTCCACACTCTTCTATCAACCCATGACATGTTATATTCTAGTTTACACATTGGCACTTTGACACACTTGTATTTTGTGTCATGTTTCCATCAAGTCCCCTTTCTTAGCACCTTGCCTTCTTTTATGGAGACATTTTTTTCTCCCTTGTTTTTGGAGCATCTCTCATGATTTTGATGGCTTATTTGATAGGTTGATAGTCTTCTTAGTTGGAGCTATTCTGGTGAAGACCAATCTTTTCCTTATTTCCATTTGGTGTTTTTTTGTGTATGGGATATATTATATTCACACTGAGTTATAAAGTGTCATGAGGAGTTTGTTGATTTAGCCTTATCTACCTTCATGCATTTGTGTGCACTATTTTGGGCACCTTTTCACTTATTCAATTGCTTGTCTCTTCCATCACCACCAGATCCATTTTCTTTGAAAGACCTTATCTATATTTTTAACACCACTTTTTTGATAGTTGACATTATCCCACAACTTGAAGTGTAGTTATTATGGTGAATCCCATAATAGTTATGCTGGTGTATATAGTGTTAGCTTCTTTGGTGTTCAAGTAGTGGATTCAAACCATTTTTGGAGACCTTTTTCATCCACTCTACCCATTTAGCATTATGGGGGGGTGTACATATAGCTTTTTAGTGTCACTCCACCTAGTCAATAGTATGGGGTGGTGTGGTGTACATTTTGCTTCTTAGGTGTTGAGTGTTCCTCACAAATGCATTACTCTTTTGTACTTTCATCACCATGAATAGTTTTCTTGATTGAAGTTATTTTAGTGAAGCCCAGTGTCAGTTATTTTCATGATCGAGTAGTAGATTCAAATCACTCATGCAGATTGACTTCCTTTGTGACTTGTGAATACTTAGAGTGTGGAGTACTTCAACATCATCTTTGGGATGATTTATAGATCTATCTTATTATTTTCTCTCTTTTGGGGGGGATTTTTTCCTACTATTTTTCTCTTTTTTCTCCACTTTATGATATTTATATGTATATTTTACACTTTTATGAGTATTTTTTAGATTCCTCTTTTGTACATGGGTATCTTATTTAAGCACTTTATTTATCAAAACCCACATGAGGATTTTTTACTTGACTCCATGGCCTTCTTGGTGATTATTATAGTGACACCAATGTGGTATCCCCATCAGTCTTTATGCTCACTTCTCACCATCTTGTTTGAGGGTGTTCAAGCAATGCTTCTTTAGGTTTATCATTCTACCCAGTATTCTAGAGTGCAGTGTTTATGTTTAGTGATCCTTATATTCAACTGTAGACACCTAAATAGTGTCTAACCCTTGGTCACCTTCCCCCTTGGTCCATTCCTAACCCATTCCTAAAACATGCAATTACTAATTTAAAAAATAATAAACTTATTTTGAATTAACCCCCCTCCTTGGACACATCACCCATGACACCTCACCTGACACCTCGCCTTGGACTATTTTCCACCCTATGAATCACCCAAGACCTATTCTTACTTCTTTCTAACTACCTAACAAACTCTCGTGCGTATTTAGCCCAACCTTTAACATTCTCCAACAGATAGTGCACTTGGCGGATGAAAAATGGGCTTGGTGGCTCTTTTTCCCATTCTGCACCCACCGACATCAGTCAAATGTCAGCCGACGTTGGTAGAATCACCGATGTCGGTTATACTTAACCAAATTTTTTGACCCTTTGATGATCCCAATAAAAAATCGGCTAATCTCTGAAGCTAATCATGACTCTCGAATCTTCTTCCAGCAAAACAAAGTTCTCGTGCTTTTGCTTTTCAGTGTTCTGGGATTCTTGGTGTTCTTGCAGGGATCAACATTCTTGGCAGCACTTTCTAGGCACTAAGGTCTTGCATCAGACATTCTGTACAGGGATTGCACGATATCTCCATCTCCAGCAACAACTGAAACACAGCTTCTGCACCTTTGCCAATTCATATCACAGCTAAGTATTTGTATTGTTTTCATTCTAATATCATTTCAAAGATATTAGTATTCTGTCTATTGTCTATTCCAAGCATCCTTGACCCAACCTTCCCTGTTCTTCCCGGAGAGGCTGAAAATCCTTCTCTCACCCCTTATTCCCTTTTCTTTGCCTCTGACACTCCCTTAGTCTCTCTTTAGGCAACACCCTCTGTCCAATCAACTTAGCATAAGTTATCAAAGACCCACAGACCATCTTAAGACCCATCTAATCAACTTGACTAAATTGCTTTACGAAAAGGATGAAAGGCCTTTTTCCTATTTCTCACCCTTTTTCCTGACAAGATTCTCAGTCCCTTAGATCCTAAACAGTCTTTTTGAATCCCTCATAGACCCTCAGACCCTCAGACAAGACCAAATCCATTTTGTAGACCAGAAACTAGACCTGTAACCCATCCCTGGTTAATTGCCCTGACCGACCTCGTCCACTTCCCCTACCGACGTTAGCAGTCTAACCATCGTCGGTGACCTCCCTGACCGACGTCGACAATATCACCGACATCGGTGACTGTGTTTAGCAGATTATAGCTTATCAGGTATGCATTTGTTGTTTGGTTCTTTCTTTTCACATCTTTCATTATTTCTCTTTTATGTCTCTGTCATATTCTGTTTTAAACAGTGGATTGTCATCCTCCAAGAAGCCCTAGCACTTCTAGGACCAAGCTTTTGCTTGGCAATCCACCCTCTTATCAACTAACGTTCTTCGTGTTTTAGTGTTTATCTCTTTCAGGTGTCATTCCTCCACAGCAAAAGAGGAGTTCTCACAACATCTGGATTACGGTGCACAGACTATATCCAGGTACATACACGCCTTGACCATTCCTTTTAGTTTCTCATTTTCTCTCCTTTGAATGTGAAAGTGAAATTGCATAAAAACATTCTGGCATGCCCGGTGGGACCCTTAGGGCCTTCCTTGGGTTCCTTTCCTTCTTTGTTCATTTAGGTGCATTAGGTTTCTTCCTCTTCACCTTTTTCTTCTTTTCTAAAAAAACATCATAAGCAGGAATAAAAAGAACTTTTTCTTTCTTTTCTTGCATTTCTAGACTAATCAAAAAAATCATTTCCTTCAACCCTTTCTCAAACTTATTTTCATTCCAAATTAACATTTCGATTCGGGGCTTTAAAATATATTGCATTCCATTTCCTGCTTTCTTGCATTTCTTAGTCCACACTTAGTAATTAGTAAACTGCATATTGAATAAATTGTAGATCACTTGATGTTACACAACCAGACCACGTGCACTAAATTAAACATCAAACTCACTTGAGACAAGGCCCAACTGGGATTTCATCACCCAGCGGATACCTTACCCATCCCAGCGATCCTACTTGGATTTCACCACCAAGGGGAAAGCCCACTCTGTTCTCTGGCAGAGTCTAATCTATAGGGAAAGTATATTTTGGCTAAGCAAGACTAGCTAACCATTGGAATCGTGAAGTGAGGGGAGCTTGCTCCTTAGCACCAAGCCATGTACGGAACCTAACATAGACTTTTGAGTGCCTAAACATACTTGAAACCATCTTTAGACTACCTATTCTAGGACCCTTCTAACAGCCAACCTCCTCAAACATCACATTAAGTCATAAGCCACACGATCCTAATAAAATTATTTCTAGGGATTTAACGCTAGGATCTGCCTGTCCTCATCTTATTTTTTGTTTTATCAATTTTTTTTGAGCTGGTAAGGATGTCTTCTTTATTTCTAAAAACTTTTTTTTTTGAGTTTCTGGAAAACACAGTAACCGACATCGGTTCTGTAACCGACGTCGGTAACTTTTCTGCACCGGCATCGGTTATCTGACAGACATAGGCAGTCTTCTTCACCGACATCGATTTTTATACCGATGTCGGTCACTGTCCATTTTCTTTTTTCCAAAAATAGCAAGCTTAAAATCCAACTTTCTTGCTATCTAAACATTCATTCTAGTTTTTTGAGACTGAAAAAACATAGTTTTCTAAAACCTGACCCTTTCTTGCCTTGAATGGTTTTGACATGCAGTCAAACCAAGGCCCTTCTTGACCATGCTAGTCAACAACCGCTTCCACCTTCACCATCTATAACCAGTCCTATAATGGAGTTCCACTCAGAGACTGAAAGAACTCCTACTCGTCCAACCCCACCTCAAACTCCTATTGTCCCAGAAGGGGACCAAGATTTCGCATGATTCTTGGACCTTAACGTCAAAGCCTTACAACACTATCTCGTGCATAGCCAAATGTGAGACTCCCTAGGCAACCCAATCTATGGGATGCCAACTTCCTTAGTCGAGATAAGAATCACATCAACAGCACCTACAATTCAGCCTCTAGACAATCAAGTCAACACCTCCACCAATAACCCAACCGTATCTTACCTTCAAAATGTAGCCACTCCATCTAAGCCTACCTCCATGGGGGTTTCGATACTCCCTCAACCTCAAACTACTCAATTAAATCCCACACCCTTCCAAAACCTACTAGTCTCTATCCCCCCTACTCTTGCACCTATCAACACAAGAGTAACTATTTACCTGTCAACAAGCGTGGCTACTCCTCAACCATCCTTGACGGCCCCTATCCAACTTGTGCCTACCAACCCCATAACACAAGTGCCCTTGGCTCCAACTTTCACTCCAATAACTAGCTACCCATATGTTGCGTCTACGCAACCAACCATGTCATATGCCCCTCCCAATATCTTTCAAGTGCCTTATAATCTAGGGGGTGCTTCACCCGTCAATCCGTCAGCAGATATCATCAAAATGCTGATGGACAAGATGTCTAGCCTACAGACCTCCATTTTTGGCTCACGCAATGCTCTCTCATACGAGCAAATTTGCAATGAGCCCATTCATCCTTTTGTTCTGATTAAACCATACCCCAACCAGTGGGAGCTTCCCAAATTTTCTCGCTTTCAAAACAAGGAAGACCCACAGCAGCACTTACGGGCATTCAGACATGCCTGTTACCTTATTACCCATGATGATGCATTGCTCTTACGCACATTTCCTATGTCTCTTTTTGGTGCTACGCTTGACTGATATAGCTCTATTGCCAGCCATTCCCTCTTCACATTTACACAGCTGGCCCAACTCTTTCTTGATCACTTCTCCATTAACATCACCAAGAAGGTCTCGATCACGGACCTCTATACTATCTGCCAATTCGAGGATGAATCTATAGCTGACTTCGTTGCTTGCTGGAGAGGCCTCATCAATCAACTCTCCTTTTCCTTACCCTAACCTGAACTTATTAAACTTTTCTCTCGAGCCTGTGCCAAACATATTTCTTCCACCTTATGGGTTCAGACCTTCCGCACCTTCGACGAAGCCTTCACGATGGCCCGTAAACTTGAATTACATGCCATCGAGGAGAATAAAGTCAAGTTGCAGAGCAAGAATCCCAACTCTAATACCAATGACTCTTATTCTTCTAAACCTTCATCATCCAATCCTAAGTCTAAAGCTTTAGCTAACGCTGTGGTCGTTAGACCTTCATCCTCTTCAACCAATCAACCTGAGCCATCCACATCTCAGAGTGCCACCTGTCAATTCCAGCAGAGATATGTACAATGATAATATACTCCTCTTGGAGAATCTTATGCGTCTATACTGGAAAAACTTATTAGACATGGGGTTCTCAATCTCCCCCAGATCTGACCACCCCCACAATTTGATCCCTCACGTGCCATCCCTGCATGGTATAGGGAAAATGACTTCTACAATTACCACCGTGTCAAAGGTCATGACACAAAAAATTTCAAAACCTTTAAAAACATAATCCAAGACATGCTTGAAAAAGGTGAGCTCATTCTAGATAATCCCAATGCACCTCCTAATCAGGGCATCAACATCTTCAAGCAACCATTCCCCAATCATCCACCAACTCAAAATAATGTCCAGAACTTGATTGACAACACTCATGAACATGAAATTCGAACAGTCAATACGGTCTCGCCCTTCATCCCTGACCAAACTCAAGAGGTTAGTCCATCTACCAGTCCATCACGTGTGGATGAACCTCTTTCTCTGATTAGTTCTCCGTTAACTTCTCTCATCTTGGAGGACGCCTCAACCTTACCGGCACCACCGGTCTCACCATCCTCCTTTCTTCTGCCTATGGAGGACCTGACCTTACCTACTCCTCGACCGCAAGTGGAGGGCACCATAATCCCTGCCCTTTACCCGCTTGAGGAGTCACATTCTTCAGTTCCTTCTCCACCAAGAGAAGAACTTGACTCTCCATCATCTTTGAACAATGACAATCCAGTTATAACTCCCACACACCTTGGGTCTGAAACTACTGCCACACCTAACACATCTTCTCAAGAATCCAAACCTTGTCCAATATCTTCTCAACCATTTTCTCGACTAGTAGAGAAAATTGAACTTCTCCCTTCAAGGAAAGTGGAGCATCAAGGATTGTGGGAGTGTCTTAAAGTTCTTCAACATTCCCATGCCCTCTCATCTCATGTTGCCAATTCTCCCAAGGCAGAATCTCCCAAGACTCCCAACAAAGACCAGACTCCCACTTCTAAACCTGCATCTACACCATCTAAACCGATCAAGTCACTCGGCGTTCGCCCTGTCTCTACCCTCACTCACCCGCAAGTGAAGGTGGACTTAGACCAGACCTCAACCAAAAGTAGTCTTCCAACCAAGTCAAAGAAGATTGCCAGACCGCAGAAATAAACCCCTCCTCCACCGTCAACATTACCTTCCATTTTAGGTCCTCATCCTTCTACCCTAATCATAATGCTCCCTACTCTGACCCTTAATCAAAACCAGTTGCCTCCTTTGCTTCCTTTACCTACCTCTAGCCTACCCTCTCCTAAGAAGGTGGTTCCTCTCATGAAGAAAGTATTGTCTCCGCCTGTCACCGCACCATCGAACCAAAAGGTGGTATGGAAACCTTCTTCAACATCCCCCAAGAAAAAGTCACCAGCGCGTCATGCATCAACAAGCACAAACCCCTTAGTAGGTTCATATGCTTTGATATTACGCCAACTTTTGTAGACTTCTAGCATAACCCTTCCTTCTATCAAGCCATTCTAATCCCTCATATCAAAACCTTCTTAGTTCGATGACACGAAGATTTGTTTATACTATCGTATGCCAGGACATGATACCGAGACTTGTTGTGCCCTCAAAGCAGTCGTTCACCGCTATATGGAGAAAAACACTCTTCTCCTTGAGGACACTCTTGACCAACCCTCGACACCTTCCCATCCAACCTCTTCAACCACATCAACATCTCACCAATAGGCCATGACCCCTTCTTCACCTCCTATCTTTGAAATCAATGCTATCCATATAACCACTAGGTCACAAAAGGAAAAGGCAAAAGAAAAAGCTGCTATTCCTTGGACCTATCCTTTTGTCTAGGCACCTCAACCACCAAAACCCAAGATCTCCATCTTAGGTGCATCTCAACCCCCTTCTTCAGAGGCAATTAAAGACTCTATGATAAAACAACTTCACCAAATGCCTGTGAAGATGACCCTATATGACCTTATCCAAAGCTCCCCCCACCATTGTCAGGCTCTAATCAAAGCCTTACAGGCAGTAGAAGTCCAATCTAAAGATCCTCAACCACTAGCTGCCTTAGTCCATTCTTTATCCCCTATCGCCTCTATCACTTTCAGTGATTCTGAAATTCCTACCTCTACCTTGGAAGATCAGGACGTTGCTCTTTTCATCACAGCCTACGTTGATCAAACCTGTATTAAACAAGTTATGATCGACGGGGGCGCCAGCATTAATATCATTTCCACCCACGCCTTTGATCAATTGGCTCTTCCCAAGAATTGCGTATCAAAAATTGACGTAATCCTTAGATCTTTTAATGACACCACCGCTAACACTATTGGTACTATTATCCTCCATATCTGCATTGGTCCACGCACAATCCTAGAGCTCTTCTACATCATTGAGGGAGAATTCCAATATAACATGTTATTAGGATGACCCTGGATCTGTGCCATGGCTTGCGTCCCTTCAACACTTCACCGTTGTGTCAAATTTGAACACGACAAACAAGTCCATGTCATTCCTGCTGACCCATCCCCTTTTAAGACTTGTAACACAACCTATCAACCCAAAGACGTTCTTATCCCTCTCAAGGCATCAACCCAAACATCGTCTCCATCCATAGAAGCGTCAACTAGTACACAAATAGCAGTTGCCACCACATCATCTTCTCAATTAACAACCAAGGACCCCATGGACGATATCTTCCAAAGACTTTCACTGGGAGAATATCGCCTACTTACTCTAGACATTTTCTAGACTCCTCAAGAGTATGGACAACTTCATCAAAACCCAAGCTATGACTATATGATCAGAATGGTCATTCCTTATGGTCCTCCTAGCCTTCTAACCAATCTCGTCTATGGGGGGCTGGATCAAGCTCCTACTGAATCAAATCCTTCCTCCTCACCTCAAATATTCACATCTGATTTCTCCTTTCTTGGCAACCCCACCTTTGCACATACCTACCTTTATAGGTGTGCATGGAAGGATTTTGGCTTTGGGTGCTACGAACAAGGCTCCCATCAGCCCATCGAACCACCCAATGATGATAATGCCAGGAAACGGTATGGACTGGGTTTCCAAAAACCCACTGAGGCTTCCGCAAACCTTTGCCCCAAACCAACCATTGACCAATCTCTTCCAGACTCACCTATTCTTCCATCTTCACCTACAGAGTCGGTGGTTTCCATCCCTCCTAGTTTTTTTTTACATAAAGACCATCCGCTTGGAACCCCTAACCTATCAGCTCAATGGGGTTCCCAAGTCTCTCCCTCTCATTTATCCCAGCATGATAGACGATGAATCGGCAACCATCAACACAGTCCACTGCATAGATGATGATGCCATTCTTACCTATATGGGTGTTGATAATTCTTTCATTCAGCGCTACCTCCCTTCTGAAGCACAGGTTATGTTAAATGAATCAACCATTGACATTAACCTTTCATCTTCTGATGTTCCTCAAGTCTTAAAGATTGGTCAATCATTAGACACCCAGGAGTAGATTGACTATACCACATTTCTCTCAGACAATCGCAAAGCCTTTGCCTAGACCTATGCTGACATGCCTGGCATCGACCCTAACATTGCCACTCATAACATTGTCACAAACCCAGAGGCTAAACCTGTTAGGCAAAAGCTTCGCAAAATGCATCCTCATGTTGCACTTCTTGTCAAAGAGGAGCTTCAGCACCTTCTTTCTGTCTCCTTCATCCAACCCATCGATTATCCACAGTGGGTCTCTAACATCGTTCATGTCACCAAGGCGACTGGGGGGATCCAAATCTGCACGGACTATCGTGACCTTAACCTAGCTTGTCCCAAGGATGACTTTCCTCTTCCAAACATTGACCAACTTGTTGATCTTATGGCTGGCCATGAAATGTTATCACTCATGGATGGATTTTCAGGATATAACCAAATCCTAATTGCACCAGAAGATCAGCACAAAACCACCTTCATTACACCATGAGGAACTTTCTGCTATCGAGTCATGCCTTTTGGTCTGAAAAACACAGGCGCCACATATCAGCATGCCATGACTTACATCTTTCACGATCTCCTCCATAAAATCATGGAGGACTATGTAGATGACCTGCTTGGCAAGTCTAAGCTTTGTCACGACCATTTGACTATCCTCAAGATCATCTTCTCTCACCTTCTTCTATACCATGTCCGTCTAAACCCCAAGAAATGTGTCTTTGGGGTCCTCTCAGGAAAGCTCCTGGGATTCATTATCTCTCTTCGTGGCATCGAGATAGATCCTGCCAAAATCTGTGCTATCCTCGAAATGCCACCTCCAACTAATCTCAAGCAACTTCGCAATTTATAAGGAAAGCTCCAATCCATCTGCCACTTCATTTCATAGCTTTCTGACCGTTGCCAACCCTTTCATCACCTCCTCAAGAAGGACGTCTCCTTTAAATGGGATAAAGATTGCCAAGAGGCTTTTAAAGCCCTCAAATGCTATTTGGTTTCTCCACCAGTCCTTATTCCACCAAAAGATGACCAACCCTTCTACCTCTACATCTCAGCAACCAATCATTTGTTAGGTGCCATGATCGCACATCGAGATGAGCAACACTGGGAGCAAGCAGTCTATTACATAAGCTAAACACTTGTCAACTATGAAACTCGGTATACTCATACCGAGAAACTCTGTTTGGCATTAGTCTTTGCCACTACCAAGCTCTGTCACTATCTTCTTAATCACAAAACCTTTGTTGTCACCCACACTGATCCTCTAAAATACATGCATTCTAAACCATATCAAAACCAGCATATGGCTTGTTGGCTCATGCTTCTTACTGAATTTGACTTAGAATTTGTCCAACAAAAATCTATAAAAGGGCAAACAATCGCTGACCAACTAGCAGATGCCCCTCTTCCCGACAATCAACCTTCTTAGTGCGAGTTTCCTGATGAATCTATCACCACTCTCTCGACTGATGACACATTCTACCAAATGACGATGTTCTTCGATGGCTCTAAATGTCAACTCGGTGGGGGTGCGGGGGTCATCCTCATTCCACATGAAGGTGAACCCATGCCTCTATCTTTCAAACTTGACTTTGAATGTACCAATAATATGGCCGAATATGAAGCCTTAATTTTGGGACTTCAAACTGCCCTTTCTTTAAACATCAAGTCCATCAACATCTTCGGTGACTCACAACTTGTCGTCAATCAAATCAACGGTTCATATCTTTGTAAAAATGAAATTTTACAAAGGTACAAGCACCGTGTTGACACTCTTCTAGCATCTTTTGACCATCACTTATTGCAGACTGTTCCTCAATCGACGAATAAGTTTGCTGACACCATGGCTTCCCTCACCTCGCATATTCCTTCTTTATCATCATCCTCATCAAGAATTTATGTCATGGTACATCGTGTGTCATTGCCTTCATACATTTCCACTGACATCAATCTCGTCCACACCATAGACTCTAGTTCACAAGATGTATGGTATAAACAACTTGAGGACTACTTGGCTTATTCTATCATTCCTCCCAACCTCTCTAGCAATGCACAGCGGGCTTTCATCAAGTGCATCGCTCGCTATACCATGCTAGGGGGTCTTCTCTATAAAAGAGGTTTTGATGGCCTTCTTCTTTGCTGTTTAAACTCCACTGAAGCTTCTCATGCTGTTAAACAAGCCCATGATGGGATTTGTGGCAGACACTTCAGTGGTAACTCGGTTGCCAAGCGCATCCTTCGCCTGGGTTATTATTGGCCCACTCTTCATCAAGACTATAGCGATTATGTTCGGCATTGCATCAAATGTCAGTAGCATGCTAACTTGCTTCATCTCCCTAGTCACACCTTACAAGTCACTCAGGATTTCTGGCCTTTTTCATAATGGGGCTTAGATCTCATTGACGAGATTAACCCTCATTCGTCTCTTTGTCATCAATCCATCATCACTACCACCGAGTATCTCACTAAATGGGTGGAAGCTATTCCTCTCGTCTCCACAAAAGCTGACAAGATTATCAACTTCATCAACACCCACATCATCTATCGTTTCGGTGTACCTCACAAAATCATCACCAACAATGGCAAGTCATTTAAAAACAAGACCGTCCAAAAACTCTACGACTGATTTGGCATCAAACTCAGCTTTTCTTCGCCTTACTACCCACAAGCAAATGGGCAGGCTGAGGCTTTTAACAAAATCTTAACTAAAATTCTCATGAAGGTGGTCAACGACACTGGAAGGGATTGGCACGTTCAAATACCCTTCGCTTTGTGGGCCTACCGCACTAGCATCCAAACCTCTACAGGTGCTACCCCTTTCTCTCTAGTGTACGGAATAGAGGCTATCTTACCTCTCAAAGTACAGATCCCATCTCTTCGCATTTCACTCCATGACATTATTTCTAATGATGACTTTCATCAAGATCGATTAGCTCAACTTGAGTTACTCGATGAGCGTCGTCTCGCTGCCCTCAATCATCTCCATGTCTATCAAAATCGCATCAAACGCGCCTATAATAAAACTCTGAGAGAACGAGATTTCAATATTGGAGACCTCATCCTCAAAGAGAACCAACATGTGACCAATATGGAATGGAGTAAATGAGGCAAATTTGCTCCTAATTGGCTCAAAATTTATATCATCACGCACAAGTATGGATCAGGGGCTTATCGTCTGTCTTCTCTTGAAGGCTGACCAGAACTTGAGCCCCTTAATGCTTTGCATCTACAACCATTCTACTGTTAGTCGAGTACTCATCCACTTGACATTTAACTTGAGCTCATCCCTTGAGCAATCCTTATCCTTTTAATCCTCAATCCATTCCACCCTTTTTCCCTTAACAAAATCCTCTACAACCCTTTTATGACGTATGGATGCTTCATCCTAATAAAAGGGGGCCCTTGACCTTCTATAAGTCTTGTCCATGACTCAACATTCTGTCAAAACTAAATCAAGATGTCAAAATATCCAAGGTCACAAAATCAAATCAAAAAGTAGACTGTTCCCTCGAAGGATAGCTGTAATATCATTGTTGTAGCTAATAGACTACTCCCTCGAAGGACAACTATTCAAAAGCCCTTAAATCTATAAAGCAAAGTATAGACCACTCCCTCAAAGGAGAGCTATGACTAAATCTTGCTACAAATAGCACTTTCTTAGAAGCTTCCCACATCGATCAGCTTCACAAATGACCACCAAACAAGTGACATCTCTATGTGGACTTCCCGCATTGATCAGTCCGCTCTAAAAAAAAAAAAAAAAAACCGGGTCATGGACTTGACTTGTAGTTGTCTCAGGGTCTCCTATAAAAAGGGGCAAAGTTATCCATACTCTAAAATGGGTTACCCTTTCCTCCTATCATATCACCTACTCAAGGGACTTCAAGCTCACTTTAATGTCAAAAGTGATTCGATTATCACTCTAACATAACTCATGGTCAACGATGCAATGCATAAATGGGGTTCTTGGTTCTAACAACCCCTATCTATGTTGTCATTTGGTCCTTGTCAATAAAAGGGTGCTTATGCCTTTTACTTTCTGCCTACACTTTGGTCACATTTAACCACATCATTTGTCAAAACTATTCAATCCAACTCTTTTCAAACCACTCACATAACCTACTTATTATGGTTTCCATAGACATCAATACACATGGAACCTATCAACCACACAATTTATGTCAAGCATAAACCATTACTTGCTGAAACATAAATTGACCTACAATTCATTTTTAGTATTTATCCATCACGAATATGGATAGTTGCTAGGGATGAAAAACCCCGACCAATGTTGCAGTTTACACCATTTAGAAAAGGCTGTAACATCATCTCCTCCTTGTCATTTCAAGCATGTACCCTCAGACATATGGGAAATGCTATATCCTTATCATAACCAAAATCAACCACTTCGATCTTTTTCCTCCCTTCTTGGGAGAACTACATTGGCCTGAGGCCCTAACGACAAGGGCTATGTAAGTAGCACTCAGTTGACATGGGGTCTTCTGGGGTTAGTTCGGCCATTCCTTCATCACATTCCATCATCGCATTCCTTCATCCCATTCCTTCATCGCATTTCTTCCATCACATTCTTTTGTCACCTGCCAATCACATCACAAACAATCACATATTTTCATAATCATTAACATTAATCATTTTCATCCATATCACTAATCATTAATCTTAATCATACATCCATCATCATATAAACACCATAATCTTAGCACCATAATCCTAAACATATATTAGATCAAAATAACATACAAACACATCCACAACATTTTTCATAAACACATCCATGATCAAATATCTAATCATATATATATATCAATAGTTTATACAATCGCACAAATCTGTGCCTCTATCTCTCTCTCATACATCTTGCATCAACAACTTGTAGGCTGATATATACATCAAAAATAAATCTCAAGGTCTGCCCTCAAGGCTGTGGCTGTGGTGGTGGTGGCGGTGGCTGGGAAGATGTTGTATCCTCTCCCCCCTCTAATCTGTGCCATCTGTGAGACCTAAAAGCCATTGCTCAAGACATAAACCGTTGTCAGCTCTGCTCTGCCCTCATCTCTGAGTATCATTGTATCTGAGGAAAACCCCTGATGGCTCTCTCATAATACGCGATCTCATCCACAACATCACTGTATCTAATTAGAGATACAATCTGTAGTGGACCCATCTATCCTACTACCGTGCCCTATACTGACCCCTATGGCTGTGGCTGACCTAGCTGCACCGATGTCGACTGTCTTGGCCCCTGTGAAAATGTTGATTGTTGTGATGGCTACTGCATCGAACCCTGTCCTCTCAAAACCTGTCTTGCCGCTACCTGTGCCTGGGCTACAGCGAGTTGTCCCTGTAGCAGTGTGACCTGACCCATCAACACTATCACTCGACTCGTCATCTCTATCAGCTACCCTATAACTCGTACCAGCTATCCTTGCAAAATTGTGACCTGGGTCTATGTCACGTCCCTCTCTTGTCGTGCAGTGTCCCTCTCCTTGTGAGCTGTATCTCGCTCCCTGGTAATGGCCTGTAGATGTGGTTGTGGCCCTACCTATAAACTTGTGTACTGCCCTGCCCACCATGCCATGTAGGCCTCTGTACAACCTGGGTCAGCCACCCCAGGTCCTACCGACAACTCCTCAAAATTTGGGCCCTTTGTCTCCTCTGGTAGTGGGAGCAGTGCCTCAATGTCATCCCATCTGTACAGTGGGAATGCAAGAGGTACGTCCTATAGCAACCCATACTAGCACCGCACTCTCTCTGCTGGCACTCTCTCGAGCTCACTGGCTCACCTGCCCCTGACCCATCTCAGGCTCTACACACCAACCAGCTACTCTCCTTGGTCTATGAACATTGGATAAACCAAGTATGGTCTCTAAATGATGTTTGCAGGAATCAGGGCCTCCAGTACCCCTCTGTAGTGGTCAATGTCTCTGACCACTTCGTCTACCCGTGTCTGCGCCATCACCTCATGCCACCACCTGAATCTGACCCTGAAGCTGGCCAAAATTGCCACTGGAAGGCCAAGAGGATGGGTAACCACTATATGCTCATAGGCCCAGCAATGTAGCAGGTGGCCCACGCACAAGCTGTATCATCACCGCCGACTGATACCCCACACCTCTCTATACACCTGGGCCAAAAACACTGGTGCCCAGGTGAACAATGTCCACTGCTCTAACATATCTAGCAAAACTTTGGTCATAGCGACTGAAAACCTACCGCCCTTTGCATCTGGTAATGCATACACCATGATGCCTATCATCATCAACACTGTTAGCCGATGTGCATCCTCATCTGCAGTGTATAAAGGCACATACGCAAAGCTCACTGAGTGGTAGCTCATCTCTGTGATGTGTTCTCCAAATAGCATAACCATATGAATATCATGTGCCTCTCTCAAGCACGCATAAAGGTTTGCTCCGTGTACTGGCAGCCACAAAATCTGGTACACATCCTCAATTATGACCATCATCTCTCCCGTGGGCAGATAGAAAGTGTTGGTGGAATGATCCCACCGCTCGATCAGTGCCACCATCAAACTCACATCCCGCACCACTTTGCAGTAGCATCGCAGCCCACTGAGTCCAACTGCGCTCATCTGCGCCCACTCATCGACTGTCACCCCTCCGTGCATCTGTGTCAACAATGTTGGGAGGCAATCCCACAACATCAAAGTCAGTCTCACCTGCATCCACCCAAGTTAATTTCATGTTAAAAGTTTTCCCTATTTCACTATCTATGCCTGACCCAACACCTAAAAAGCCCTTGGCATAACTTCGACCCCTCGACTTAAACATTTTTCATTCCTCTTTTGACCAGGCAGCCAATCGACATCGGTTAACATGCCGGCGATGACACTCACCTAACTGACGTCGGCCACTTTGTGACCGACATCGGTGACTGGTTTAGCCCTAGGGCCGAACGAGGCGAGCCCTAAAAATTAGGACTTCCCCTTTTATCCCCCCTACACCCCCCAAAACCCTCTCAAAGACTCCTAACCTCTCCTAGATCTATTCCTCACCCTCTTAGCTACCCTCCCCCCTCATTTTCTGCCCATATCAACAAAAATTTCAAAACATAAATAAAAACAAAAATCTAACCAACTAGGGCTTAGAGACCCTCCTACCTCATCTCGACGTCGCCGGTGTGGTGGCACGATGGGTGCCGCTGGTGGTGGACCTTCCACGAGTCCTCTACTACCCTCTGCCATCACTTCTGCCTCAAACTCTTGCTGGCCCACAGCTGACTCTTCAAACTCCAATCAAACTCCAATCTACTCCCTCTCTCCACCAATCTCACTCTGCCACCTCACACCACTAATTTGCTCACTATCAGTCACTTTCACTCCTCAAAATCTAGAGCACCTTTTTTCTCTCAGTCAAATAATCACAAATGAATTTTGGTGGGCCGCCAATCTAATTTTGTCGAATTTGGCAGGCCACCGACATCGACCGACATCTGCCAACGTTGCCCATTTTTGTCTACCGACGTCAGTTTTTGTCACCGACATCAGCGTCCTTCCAACCTCCTTCTTTTTCTCTGTTGCCCCAAAATCATGCCCCCAATCCATCAGTCCTCTTGACCACGTCATTTTGGCCCCCTGGGGCACACTTGAGATCACTTTTGCATCCATCCATCGACCACCAGACCTTGGAGATCATGACCATCTCCTCTAACCGCGACTACTTCCAAAGCGATTCTGCCTTGGTTATTTTTGCATATATGCTACCTCATGATTGGTTAGCGAAATTGTGCACAAACTTTTGACTTTCACAAGTATAGGATTGCAAGCCAGTTGATCCACACTACTTGTGACATTTTCATGTTTTTGAGAGCACTTCTTGAGCCTGGGATACCTAGAACACGATGACCATTGGAGCTTCAACTTTGATTGAATACCCAATCAGCAGACAACTAACTGCTGGGGCCCAGTTATTTCAATTTTGGCACTCCTTGACCCTCGACCTATGACAATTTGACCTGACCATCTCGTGAAGTGGTGTACGTGTAATCACAACTTTTGCAGCATTCTCACTCTATCTTCACCCTTTTCATCCACTCTCTATCAAATCAGCACTCGATTCCAAGTTCCCTTCTCTCACCTACTGCTTTGAGGGGGGATACCTCATCCATAATCAGGGTAACCAACCCTCGCCTATTTTTGTCTTACAATTCACTTGAACAACCAACAAGACAAAATCAACCTTATCCCATACCTGGGGAAACCAACTCCTATTTTTATTTTGCAGTTCATTTAGAGCAACCAACAAGACAAAAAGGGGCAAATGTAGACACCTAAATAGTGTCTAACCCTTGGTCACCTTCCCCCTTGGTCCATTCCTAACCCATTCCTAAACATGCAATTACTAATTTAAAAAATAATAAACTTATTTTGAATTAACCCCCCTCCTTGGACACATCACCCATGACACCTCACCTGACACCTCGCCTTAGACTATTTCCCACCCTATGACTCACCCAAGAAATATTCTTACTTCTTTCTAACCGCCTAACAAACTCTCGTGCATATTTAGCCCAACCTTTGACATTCTCCAATGGATAGTGCACTTGGCAGATGAAAAATGGGCTTGGTGGCTCTTTTTCCCATTCTGCACCCACCGACATCAGTCAAATGTCAGCCAACGCTGGCAAAATCACTGACGTCGGTTATACTTAACCAAATTTTCTGACCCTTTGACGATCCCAATCAAAAATTGGCTAATCTCTGAAGCTAATCACGACTCTCGAATCTTCTTTCGGTGAAACAAAGTTCTCATGCTTTTGCTTTTCAGTGTTCTAGACTTCTTGGTGTTCTTGCAGGGATCAACATTCTTGGCATCACTTTTTAGGCACTAAGGTCTTGCATCAGACATTCTGCACAGGGATTGCACGATATCTCCATCACCAGCAACAATCAAAACACAGCTTCTGCACCTTTGCCAATTCATATCACAGCTAAGTATTTGTACTGTTTTCATTCAAATATCATTTCAAATATATTAGTATTCTATCTACTGTCTATTCCAAGCATCCTTGACCCAACCTTCCCTGTTCTTCCCAGAGAGGCTGAAAAGCCTTCTCTCACCCCTTATTCCCTTTTCTTTGCCTCTGAAACTCCCTTAGTCTCTCTTTAGGCAACACCCTTTGTCCAATCAACTCAGCATAAGTTATCAAAGACCCACAGACCATCTTAAGACCCATCTAATCAACCTGACTAAATTTCTTTATGGAAAGGCTGAAAGGCCTTTTTCTTATTTCTCACCCCTTTTCCTGACAAGATTCTCAGTCCCTTAAATCCTAAACAGTTCTTCTAAATCCCTCATAGACTCTCAGACCCTCAGACGAGACTAAATCCATTTTGTAGACTAGAAACTAGACCTGTAACCCATCCCTGGCCAATTGCCCTGACCGACCTCATCCACTTCCCCTACCGACGTCGGTAGTCTAACCATCGTCGGCGACGTCCCTGACCGACGTCGGCAATATCACCAACGTCGGTGACTATGTTTAGAAGATTATAGCTTATCAGGTATGCATTTGCTTTTTGGTTCTTTCTTTTAACATCTTTCATTATTTCTCTTTTCTGTCTCTATCATATTCTATCTTAAACAGTGGATTGTCATCCTCCAAGAAGCCCTAGCGCTTCTAGGACCAAGCTTTTGCTTGGCAATCCACCCTCTTATCAACTAACGTTCTTCATGTTTTAGTGTTTATCTCTTTCAGGTGTCATTCCTCCACAGCAAAAGAGGAGTTCTCACAATTTCTAGATTACAGTGCACAGACTATATCTAGGTACATACACGCCTTGACCATTCCTTTTAGTTTCTCATTTTCTCTCCTTTGAATGTGAAAGCAAAATTGCATAGAAACATCAACACCATTCCTACTTTGACTTAGTGGTTACAATGACTCAAAATTCATGTACTTTGACAATATGGATTGGCATCCATAGGGACACATGGATTTACACTACATATTCTATTGTTAGCTTCTAGCTTCACTTGGGGGTGTTAGAGTATATTTCTCATGCTTTCTAGGTTCTAAATAGGATTTTCATTTTTTCCTAGTTTTGTCCTATGTGGGGATTTATCTCACATTTTTTATTTTTTCGTATATCTTGTTTCTCCTTGATTACTTAAGCAAGGGTTATCCATTTTATTCTACATGCTTTTTTTGAATAACAATTAGTTTTATTCATAGTTCATTTATTACTTATATGTATGCTAAAATAATCAAGGTTATGGTAATGGTTTGTTGGAGAGATCTTGGTTGAAGAGTATTTTGAACTCTTTCATACACATTTTTAGTCATGTAATAGTAGCACTCCCAACTTCTTGGTACATGCATCTAAAGCATAGAAGAGAGACCAAACATTTGGGCACAAATGCAATAAAACTTTATTCAAACCTTTATGTTTCAGGATGATAACCCATTAGTGCACAATGCATTGAAATGAATGAAAAAAATCGATGTTATTATTAAGTAGAATATTTGGGAGCTACAACTAATTCATCATCACAGTAAGAAGCAGATCATGATTTGAATTTGGTGCTTCACAATTATAGGTTTAGTCAACAAAAATAAGTTATTGTTAAGCCTTGTAATAAAATAACACATGAGATAATAGAATATAGCTATAATGACAAAGACCTAGATTTATAAGGCTTATATAAACCTAAATGGGAAACCAAACCAACATCTATCCAAAGCATAGAACAAGTTGAAGAATAAATATTGTATAATGTAAGCATTCTAGAGTGGGAAGGGGAGTGCACTCTATGAGAGACTACCCAGTGGATCAAACAAAGTGTATTAAGAACCACTAAAAAATATTGAATAAAACATTGGAATAAAGTTAGTCCCTAATCTTATGACTATGGGAGACTACTAGGGACAAGAATAGATTTGAGAGACATTGCAGATGCTACAAGACTATTGGGACATCTCTCCAACCAAATTCTCAGAAGTAAAAGCTGTAGATCCATCACTAGGAGAGATGTACATAGAGTTGAAAGAGTGCACTAGAACCATTAAAAATCACTCAAATATACTAAACCCAATATGAAGATAAAATTAAATGTTGAATTGGATTACATGCAAGAATTAGGGATCATTTATCCAATTAAAAATGTAGATTGGGTGAGTCCCATAGTTGTGTATCCAAGTAAGTCTGGGGAGATTTAGATTTATGGAGACTATTGTGTACTCAATAATGACTTCATAAATGATACTTTTCTAATACCATTCACAAATTAAGTCCTAAATTTAGTCACACATCATGAGGTGTACTCATTCATGGATGGATTCAATGGATACCATTAGATTCTAATCATAGAAGAGGACTAAGATAAAACAACCTTTATAATAGAATAAGGTTCATTCACATATAAGATAATTCCCTTTGGTCTAAATAATGTGTTATTATTTTTATCTATGGATGTAGTAACTACATTTAAATACTTTATTTATGACTTTCTAGAAGTATATTTGGGTGACTAGGCATTTTTTCCTTATATAAAGAGCATCTGTTGAAACTATGATTAATGCTAGAATGATTCTAAGCTCTGTGCATGGCTTTGAATCTAAATAAGTGATTATTTTTCACACCTTTCAATGTTCATGTGGGCCATGTCATTTGTATTTATGGAATCTTGGTTGACCAAGAAAATATTGCATTAATAGTGGGGATTCCACCCCAAACCAACTCTATAAAAGTACACATCTTTCTGGGTCATACAAGATACTATAGAAAATTTATCAAAGGATACACAACCATATTTTTGTTGATGGAAAAACTAATGCACAAATATTCAAAGTTTGAGTGGACATTAGAATGCCAAAAAACATTTATCAATCTTGATCAAATGTTAGTAACAAGACCTATTTTAGTTTTTCCTAATTGGAAGAAGTCATTCCATGTACATGTGGATGCTTTTGGTATTATAATAGGGGATGTCTTATCATAGCCATAAGATGATGGGTTGGATCATCCCATACATTTTTCCAATAGGAAGCTATTATCAATAGATAAAAACTATACGACTATAGAAAAAGAGGCCTGATCTATGGTGTTTTCATTATAAAAGTTTTAACAATATATGTCAACCATACCATTTGAGATTTTCATAGACCACCAAGCATTACAATACCTAGTTAACAAGCCTATGCTAGGAGGTTGTATCTCTAGGTGGATAATGTCATTTCAAGAGTTTCAATTTTAAATCAATGAGAATCTAGGTTGAAAAAATGTGGGATCAGATCATTTAAGTATGATACAAAATGAAGAAGAACTAGAACAAATAAAGGATGCATCTCCAGATGTGCACTTATTTGGGGATATTATGATCCCTGATAATATGGAAGACATTAAAACTTAATCAAGAAAAGAAATTTACTTGAAAAATATGTTGAAAGGGATAAAAACAAATGGTCACATAAGCCATTCCTTATAGTCTCGTTAATGGGTTTCTATATAAACTAGGAAAGGATGATGAGTTATGTAGAGTAGCATTAGAGCATGAATGACCACAACTTCTCCAAGAATCACAATAGCGAGTTATGGGAGGTCACTTCACAAGTGAATCCACTATGATAAAAATCTTATAAAGTGGTCTTTGATGGTCAACCTTAATTTAGGATGTGAACAGGGCATCCAAATATTATGATGTCTACTAGAGAATGGGAATATGCAATCAACAAGATGAGATGCTATTGGTTTGAACAATGGTAATTTGATTTTGTAGGACCTATAAGTCCCTCAAGAAAAAAAAACCATGCACGTTACATTGTCACTATGATGGATTACTTCACCAAGTGGGTGAAAGCTATTATGACACCAAATTATGATGTAAAAGACACTTCAAAATTCATATATGAAATATCATTACAAGATTTAGATGCCAAATAAAGATGGTCATTAATAGAGGAACTCATTTCCTTAATAACACTATCAAAACTCTTATTGAGGAGTTTATGATCTTGCACCATAAGAGCATGGATTATCACCCACAAGAAAATGAACAAGTTGAAGCATCAAACAAAGTATTGGGTAAAATGTTAATTAAAATATGCAATGTGCAAATATACAATTGGGAAGATTTAATTAATTCAATTATTTAAGCATATAAAACAAATTACAAATGTGCCATAGGATCTGTTCCCTTTCAACTTATTTATGGTCTTTAGGTGGTGATGCCTATGGAGGACATTATTCCTAGTCTACACATTAAAATGGTTATGAGATTAGGTGACCAAGACTTTCTAAAATAAGGATTAGTGGATTTGGATAAAATGGAAGAGAATTTACAAAGGTCAAAGTAGATGCAAGAGATCCACAAGTTAAGTCAGAAGGCATGGCATGATCAGAACTTATGATCCAAGCAATTTCATCTAAAATAAGCAGTACTACTATATGATAGTAGATTTAAGTCATTCCTTGGAAAATTGCACATCAGATGGAAGGGACCCTACATTATTCATGAGGTCTCACAAAAAGGTACCATTATGTTTAAATATCTCCAAGGAACCATATTACCAAGACATATTAATGGTTGTAGGCTTAATCCTTACCATTGCTAGTCTCTATCATTATTTGTTGATAATGAGAGAGAGTGTTGAGTATCACCATGTAGTTAAGAATTTTATTTGATGGTTTTTTATTTTTTGGTTTATTTTATTAGGGTTAGAGTGTTTTTAGAGTGTGATTTTTGAATTACAACACATCAAAATAGAGTTTGAATAGTCAACATTGTAGACTGTGATTGATTCATAAAAATAGCCTAAAGGAAGGATAATTAACAAAAATTACATGGTAGTCATAAAATAAGTATGGGAATATAGTGATAACAAGATAGGTATAGATAAAGGATAGATAATGGTCATTTAAGACTACTAATAATAAGGCACTTAAACATATTACATCTTTCCTAAAGTATATTGTGTGACAAAAGGACAAGTTGGGTCATAAAAGAAATGGGATAGGTGAAAGGATGTCAAGTTACATCATCTACCTAACAATACATGAATAAAGGAATCTAAATGGAAAAGAGTAACCATAATTCAAATAGCATTTGACTAATATTAATATGGGAGGTAAATTCATGCATAATCAGTGTAGTGCATTTAAATTAGATGAATAGATGTATTTGAGCACCAAAAACTATATAATAAAGGGAATGGACAACATAATTACATTACACACTTTTAAAAAAAAGTGAACTCTATGGTCTACCTTCAAAACACCTTCTTTCACATAGATTGCATACCAGAGCCAAACTAAACAAAATAAGTATTCCACATAACCCAATACAATAACCATGGAGAGAACTCATTTGATGATCCCACTCTCAGATGTATAAAAAGAAGAAATGGTGATTGGACTAGGCCTAAGACAAATGAAATATAAGGATACAAACCTTTTTGACTTCATTGATGTAGTAGAAACCACTTTATTTTCATAGGATCCATAAGAAGTAGTGTAGATAGGAGCCCTAGCTCCTCAACATATGATATGAGGCTCAAATGTGGAGTAATTGATAAAAGTACTTAATTTTTTGATAATTAGATGAGGTAATGCTCAAATTTATTAGTATTCATAGTGAAGGAGATATTAATTTATCCTATATGTTACAATATAGATCAATCCTTATGCTATAACATGAATAATAAGCCTCCCAACTCATGAAAAAATCCTCTTGTCTTATAAGTCCATTACTGCACCAATTCAATCTAACATAAAAGAGAAATATAAGAAAATGGGAAGAGAAATACCCATTGATTTGATAAACAATTTTTTGTTGTAAATCTTATTGTAATTTATTACCAAGTGGTTTTTGCAAACAAGAAAGCAAGTGAAGTAGATGACAAAAGGTGTTATCAATATTACATATTGCATGATACACCTACACAAAAAAATTTAATTGTCTTGAGTTTCTCACATTTGAGCTAGCCATAAACATTTAAAATATTCTCACCATCACCTCATAGACATTCCAGTACCAATTTTTATTTCTACTTCTTTGATTCACATAGTGGAAATCATTGGAAGAACTGATCAACCTTACTTTATATTTTTGGCTCACTACTATATTCATAAACATCACATGGATGAAAATAGGTAAATATTAAAATTAACTAGTGAGGTTAAATACATGGGGTATGGAGGCCTTAACCATGATTAATTCAAACCCTAGAATACCCTAGGATGTCATGTTATATTTGAAATAGCATGCTTCAATTATAAAGATACACAATAACATCTAGATCAAGGTACATCATTTTCTCAAAGTAATTATGAATTCACTACAAATCTTCATCACTATGTTGGACACCAAGGTATAAGTGTGGAGGTATAAATCCATAGCTATGAGGTTGGTGTCACCATTTTGGTATATTCTCCTGAGTGCATAATAATGAGTGAAACTAGAAGTGTAATCTTAAGCATAAGCACCACCATAACAACAAGCACAACCACATGCATTACCACAACTAATAATGGATCCAACATAAAAAGATAAAAGAAAGATAAAAACACTAGTGTGGTGAGATTCACTACAACCACCAAAGAAAAGGACATGATAGGCAAAGTAATGGTTGGAAAATATGCATGTCTCTAAAATAGCAACCAAGTATGACTTGCCATAGTTTGGAGTTGAAGAGTAGGAAGTCCTCAAGTCCATGCTAGAAGACATTGGTAATGATTTTTATGAGCACAAAGAAGATAAGGAATTCATTTTTTGGAAAGCAGTGTGCACTTGTAAAGTGTGAAATTAGGTAAGAAAAAACATTTGGGTCAATATCATTCAACTTGCCCCTCTATCATTTTTGATACTATAAGGAAATAATTAGCTCAACAAAAGTTGGCAACTAAAATATTACACAAAGATCTAGTTTTAGGATCCTCTACTACAGAACAAGAATGATTTCCAACATAATAAATTTGACCACTATCATTATTACATAGACTATAGACACATGCTATAGTCTGACCTTATCTAATGATTAAGGATAGAATGGTATCCTTCATAGACCTAGCATAGGTGAGTTCACCATAGCAAGAACTAGTCTCATCAATAGGTGTAGGGCCAAACTATGAGAAGTAAAAAGTAGAACCTCAAACACCTTCCAACATCCATAAAAAAATATGGATATGCATCAAGATGTTGTTTAATCTTCCAATTCAGAGGATTCACAATCACTGACAATACTGGATTATCCAACCCATGAAAGAACTTGAATAAACCCATTTTTTATAAAAATATCCCCAACATGAAGCTATATAGGAGAAAAGGGATCTAATATAATCATAAAAGGAGGATAAGAGGAGGGGGAAAAGGAAGATAAAATGATAAATAAAAAAGAGGTAACGTGAAAGGCATCTATGAAAGAAGAATAATGCAATTAACATGCAACTGTGTAAGAGGAACAATGTAGATAACAAGTTATGAAGGAATAATATAAGAAAAAAATTGAAGAAATAAAGGATTTAAATAAAATATTATAATAAGTAGAGGATACAAAGAAACAAGCTGCATAAGCATAGGATCATAACAAATGAGCTGAGGAAGTAAAGATGAAGGAAAAGGAGAAAGAAGAGGTAACACAAAAACAACAAGAAGCACAAGCTTCACAATAAAAGGAGGAGGAGGAGGTAGAGGCACTAGAAAATGCTCAAGAAGAGTAAAATTCTAAAGAAGAGTAGTGAATCAAATAAGAACAAACCAAACATACAACCAAAGAATAGGAATCTATAGATAAAGCCAAGGCTAAAGCTAAATCCAAATCCAAGGAAGATGCATATACCAAATCCAAGGTTGAGGTGTAATCCAAAGCTAAAGCTAAGGATAAGGCTAAGGTGCAAGATAAAGCCTAAGCTGAAGTAAACACTAAGGCTAAGGCTAAGGTTAAATTTAATTCTAAAGCTAGAAAATAAAAATAGGCCAAAGGTAAGGAAGAAGTATAGCATGTAGAACGATAAAAATTGGCACCACAAGGATGTGCAAAAGAGGAGGATTCACATCCAAAACCTCAAATCACTAGCCAGTGGATGTCATATGTTACCACATCATCCACAGGCATACCACATTTTTTCTCCCTTAGGCATAATTCATGTTGGATCTTACAATGACTATTGTGATATTATGAATTTGATAATGCAGGGGAGGTTATATCAAGTGTTAGTCTTCATATAAAACAAAAGAAATGAAAAACACACTAATAAGATTAACACCTCCATACTTAGATAATAGGGGGAGATTAGTGAAGAAAACCAATTGATAAAGTACAACTAAAATGAAAGAAAATTAACCTTTCTTACCTTCTTTGAATGCTCCCAAAGATATCTTCATTGGCTTACTTGGCTTGTGCTCAAGAAGTTTGTGGTAATGGACCTTGGATATATCCTTCTCTCTTTGGCACCATTGATTGGCTCATGCTTGCGTGATGTAGTTTGATGGCTTGGCTTTTGATTCATAATTTTGGCATTATAACTCTATATATTTCAATCTTGTCATAAACCCAACATTATAACATTATTATGTCCAAGCTCTCATAAATGAGAGGCAAAATCTTATATTTATAGGTTTAGAAACTAACCCCAACCCATGGTGAGTTTAGGTGTAGTTAGATCTTGGAATGGGTTCAAACCTAAATTTGTGAGTTAATTAACCCTGGTAGAGTTAAAAGGTGTCAAAGGGTCATGATTAGCAATGAATAGGCATGTTGAAAAATTTTAGGATATTTGACAACTCACAAAAAGGTAATTATGAATTCCTAGGATATTCTTTGATTTTTGAATTTCCTTTTTGATAATTCATTAATTGCTCATGGTTAATTCAATTATACATTTGATTTGGTTTTGCATGTGTGCATTTTCCCCATTTAATAGGTCTATAGGCCAAATTATATCTTATGAAGCCAAATTTAAGACGTTTAGTGATTCTTAAGGTAGATTTGCAAAGGTTGGTAAGAATTGGTCTAAAGTCCAATATGAAGCCATTGATGGCCAATTTTAAGTGTCTACAATTTTCCCTTATTTGGGAAGGTGTTGTAAGTTATAATCACATTAATTGTCTTCTAAAATATTGAAAAGGTCATGTATGATTCCAACTTCAATGATAATGGATGAACTGTAGAGTACCCCCTCGAGGGAGTGGTTGGAAAAGGGGTTAGTAAATGGTTCCTCAAAATAAGGAAACAAGTGGATTAAATAGATGAAATGATGGTGTGAAAGTGAAATGATTTTCCCATAGGCAGTTATAATCAGTGGCATATGGAGCTACCCCAATCATGGTAGACAAATAAAATGATTTTCTCATAGGGAGTTATAATCATTGGCATATGTGGGATGAAAAAGGTGATAATTTTCCCAAAGGTGGTTATTATCATTGAAAAAGGCTTAGGGTAACAAGAGATTGATTTTCCCAAAGGTAGTTGTAATCAGTTAAAGGGAAAACAATGATTTGCCCACATGTGGTTATAATCATTGATAGGATAAAAACATGCCCCAGTTGGGTAGAAGAAATTGAATGATTTTCCCAAAGGCAATTAGAATCATTAACCCTCAAATAGGTATAAACCCAATGATTTGACCAAAGGTGGTTAGAATCATTGGTAATGTAAGTGGGATGGTGTGCAATGATTTTCATAAAGGCAATTATAATCATTGAACCCTGATTATGGCAAACAAGTGAGATGATATATAATGATTTTCTCAAAGGCAGTTATAAGTTTTGTATCCCAATAGTGGTCAACAAGTGGGATGGTATACAATGATTTTCCCAAAGGTAGTTATAAGCATTGTATCTTGATTATGGAAAACAAATGGGATGGTATACAATTATTTTCTCAAAGGTAGTTATAATCACTAGTATCTTGATAGTGGAAAACATGATATGAAGTGATGATGGAAAACATGATACAGAGGATAAAGAGGAATTAGGTAACCTACTAGTAGGGAAATTCTCACCTAAACTGATAAGAAGGACAATTATTTCATTTTTTAATTACTCTATTTTGGATATGATTTGGATTAGATCAGGAATGTTGCTAGTTGTGGTGCTAAGGGGATATCATTGATGCATTACTAGTGTAGACTTCTCAAAGCTGATTTTTTCTATAGCATGTGAAGGTATGCATCATGATAGAACACCATGAAGACATGGACAAAAAATTCATAAGGACTAAATCTCAATCCAATACACAATTGAAAATAATGCATCAATGATAAAAACCATGATGACAATGTTGATGTATGAATATGGATGGATTCAATAATAATTCATAAGGAATCGCCAAATGAATACATGTAGACTGAATCAAGGCATAGTACTTGAAATCAAATAAATAGGCACATAAACAAACAAATAAATAAATAAGCAAGACAAGACAAAAAGAAAAGAAAAGAAAAGAAAAAAACAAAAAATGGTTATTCACAATGTTAGTAAAAACACTATGACACAAACAAGATGATGAAATAAATAAACATATGGGGGAATATAAGAAAAGGAAGGGGATGGCCTAGCTGTCACCATATACACTAGGCAAGTGGATGTTGCCTACATAGTTACATGGATGTGATATCCAATAAAAACTTTAGGCCAAATGTAGTTCTCCCAGGAAATGGGATAGAAGAAAATGATGAAAAGAAAACATGATGGATGTTATAAAATAATATGTGAATGAGCTCACAAAATGGTGAGAGTATGGAATAAGGAAAATAAGGATGGGAAAACTAAATGAGAAGTGGTTTCCTATGATTTAGTGAGGGTTCCCAAAATACTTAAGACAAATAAGTGGTCAATGTTTTTTGGTTTTTATAAATCAATTTTACAATTTTTTTGGAAATTTGGAGCATCTCAACTTGATGGATAATGACAAGATACTAAATGCTCCAAGCTTTTAAAATGATGAGACCATTCAAACTAAAATTGTCATAAAATAACAAAAGCATGTGAAAAATGAGGGATTGAGCTGAATTCAATGTGAATTGATCATAGCCCATATAGTCCCAAAATGGCCTTAGGTCATAGTATTTCTACTTTATAGTAGAGAAATATGACTAGTGTAGTAGTCAATTCAAAAAAAATAGGCATAGTTTGCATAATAGAACAATACAATGTAGGAATGGCAAGGTTGATATGTCAAGGCATAATAAATAAATGTTGCCCCTAGTTTTTCCATAGGTAGTTATAACTAGGAAATAATGGCATAGATAAATGGTACTAATTTACCTATAGGTGATTATAATTAGTAGAAAGATCGATGAAACACTGATTTGCCTAAAGGTGGTTATAATTAGGCCCACATAAACAAGGCATGGTATATAATGAAATAATAAATGAAGGATGTAATTTTAAAAACATGTCATACTACTACAAAATACAAATTCTATCTGGAATCCTTGAAACAATTTATAAAATTGATCTAATTTTGCATGTTAAAAGTGAAACCAAGGTCAAACAGGCTAGGTAGGGAGGATCAAAACATGTTGGTTGATATAAAAGGTATGGTAGAATGGAATGGTGGAATGACAAAGTTATATAATGGTAAAATGGTATAATGGTAATGACATTATTTAGGATGATGATAGTATGATAACTGGATAAAATGCTAAGAGGGTTGCCCTAAGTGCTAAGGAGAGGGAAGTGGCAAGGTACAAAACAATGGCAAGGGAATGACAAAGGAAAAGGCATGGTTTATAACAAATGGATAATATATGTCAAATAAAAATGGTGTGGTACATGTTTTTTTTGGCTTGGGTATGTTTTTGGTGTTCTTGCTAATGTGGAGATGTATGTACTGATCAGTAAATGATACAACCAAAATAATCAGTCATGTAAATTACTAGTCCACACTTCTAAATAATTTCTCTATCAAGAACCTACTATATATTTAGACACAAATGATTTTTTTGTGATCTTCGTTGGTCATTGATTCTATTTCCTTCAAACATTGAGATAAGGTATCCTTGTAGCCTCTACAAAGGAAAGTGCATCATGGATGGTAAATATGGATTAATGTTTAATGATAGGTTTGATTGGGAGATGGAATGGTAGATGATTATGGAATGTGTAATGGGTGGGAAATAATTGAAGATCAAGATTTTCAATCACACACAATGTTATTGATTCTAGATTCGACATAACTTTGGATGTGGCAGGGTTGAAGACTTCTAAATATGATCTTGATAAGATGACCAAATTTTTCTATTATTTAATCTTGAGAGTAGATACCATCTGATTAGGATGTAGATTGGAAGCTATAATGATTTCATCTTTGACAATGTCTTCATCAAGTAGTGAAGGACTATTTTGCTTAGCTATTAGCATCTCAAAGAGGTTTTCACCAATGAAGTTGTCTTGATTTTCCCATAGCACCTCCAAGAAGGTTTCACTAAGGAACATTGAATTTTGACTTTGATTATCTTCTAGTGCCTCCAAAAAGGTTTCATTATAAGATTTTGAGTTTGAAATTTAATTTTCCCCTAGTGCCTTCAAAAAGGTTTCACTAGGAGATTATTCTTCTTCTACATGAATGTGGTCTTATCCTCCCTAATGGTCTTAAACTGATATGTCACCATGGATGTATTTCAATGAGGCATGATTCTATTGGTCCCAATCAACACTTATGGGAGGTGGAATGTCAATAACATGGCTATGTTGGTTGTTGGTAATGATATGTGGAATGGTGATGGAATGGGGAGAGGCAACACAATCCTCATAAAATATACTAGGAGAACTTGTGTCATTTCTAAATTAATCATCCTTAAAAACTATGAAAGGATCACAAATGTATTCAAATTATTATATGAGGTATGCATAACCAATATTATAACATCCATGAATGCATTCTAATTCTGAATCTAATTCTAACTCAAGGGACTATGAATCTAATGTAGAGACTAATGTTGATTCTAATTTCTATGCTAAATATGATGTTGGTTCAAAAATAGAACTTGAATCTAATTTTGATTCTTTATCTGATGTGGACACTGCTACAATGGTGTCTTGTTGAACATTTAGTTTTGGACAGCTTACAATGGCATAATGGGCTCCATAAAGATTGGTTTATCAAATTAAGACTCCTAAATGATGGGAAAAAGGTTAAGATATAACTCCTTAGAGACTAACTTGTCAAAAGGAAGCTCTTTAAAAATAGGCATATGGTCAAGGTAATGATTTTCCCAAAATTAATTATAATTATTAAGTGACTCAACAAGGACTATCTTGTTAGTGTGAGACTCCTTGACAATATGTATAGTAACAGAAGGTGATTCATCATAGGTTGACATGTAAAAAATGTTTGGTTCAAAAAAACATCTTAGATTGGTTGGTTCTCTTAGCCTTGGCTTATAATTAGTTGTAAAATACTAGTTTTGAATACTGCTTGGTCCTCGAATGATTTGCTCAGTTGGAGAGGTATTGATTGGCTCAGTTAGGGTTGGACAATTAGTTGGGGATTTTTAAAGTGGATAATATATGGAAATAGTTGAATAATGACCAGTGGTTAGATAATGAGAGGGAATTGTGGAGCTTGATTGCTCATATAAGACAAAACATGAGGTCTTAAAAGGGTAATAGTAGGGCATCGTGGAGCTTGATTGCTCACATAAACTAAAAGATGAGGTCTTGGTAAAATGAAAGGGTGTTGTGGACATTAATTTCTCATATAAGCTAAAGGATGAGGTCTTGGAAGGTTAATGATAGTACATCATGGATCTTAATTTATCTCATAAGCTAAAGGATGAGGTCCTGATAAAATGAAAGGGCATTGTGGATCTTGACTTCTCAAACAAGCCAAAGGATGAGGTCCTAGAATAGAAATGGTAGGGCATCATGGAGATTGGTTGCTTGCATAAGCCAAAGGATAAGGTCTTGGTAAAATGAAAGGGCATTGTAGAGCTTGATTTCTCACATAACCCAAAGGATGAGGTCTTAGAATAGAAGTGGTAAGGCATCTTGGAGCTTGGTTGCTCACATAATCCAAAGGATGAGGTCTTGGTATGGTAATGTTATTCCTTAGACATGGTGGAGCTTGATTCCTTACACACTTTGAAGGAAGGTTAATAGTATAGGTGGGGGAACATGTGGTCACATAAGGGAGAGTATAATACATCAGTCATTTAGAATAATAGATCACTAAATCTGAATCTTGAGGATCTTGGCTTTATTCCTTAGATCGATTATTGTAAGAAGGGCATGAATCCTCATCAAAAATGACATTATCCTTATCCTTGTAGGGATATCTAGTTGTATTTTGTGGATCTTGACTATGTTCCCCATATTGAGTATTATAGGGAGGATAATAATCTCTCTCACAAACCACTTCTTTACCATGAAGTGAATGATTATGGTGAAGTTTCATGACTATTCTATCATAAGTTAGATCATAAGGATGATCTTGAGGATCTTGGCTTTGTTCCCCAGATTGAGGGTTGTAAGGAGGATATAGATCTATCCCAAAAATAACATTATCCTAATAGGGATCTTGAACAAAGTCATTTCATGTGGCCATCCCATCATAACTTGGATTGTACGTAACTCTACCAGAAGTGTAGATAGACATATCCACATCAATAATAACACTCCACAAAAAGGCTTGTAATTCTAAAAAATATGAAAAATAATGTCTAAAGGACAAAAGGTTCAAACTTGGTCTAACTTGGTCAAGGGGAGTTATATCTCTAAAAGGTCTATGAAAATATTTGGTAAAAATAGTATAACGCCAAATATCTAACATTAAATATCTCACACAAACAAGGTCAATTAAAATGAACTAAAAACAAGATGCCAAACTGTACGTCCAAAGATGTTTCAAATAGGTCTAAAATAATAAAGGTAAAAAATTTCTAAGACTTTAGGCCAAATGCAGCATCAAAATCTAGGCTCAAAAAGGCATGTGCTAGGACTCTTAGCCAAATGTTACGTCAAAATCTATACTTTAAAACAAAGAGATGATTTTAATCTAACAAACTTGGAACACTTTGGCATAAACAAGGCACTTGATTCTAGACATAAACATGATCAAATTGGTATAAGGCACTAAACAAAAGGTTTTTGAAGATAGACTTATTCTATCAAAGGCACAAATAATATAGTTTTTGAATTTTGGGTCAAAAATTAATCTAAGTTGTGCAACCCAAAAGAGAAAGATCTATGTATCAGCCCCTATGAAATGAGGCCTAAACAAAAATCAATCAATGTTAAGATCCAAATTTATAAAATTTAATTTGAAAACTCAACTTAAGAAAACTTGGACTTAGTTTACCAATAAGCTAGGTAAAATTGAAGAACATGACTATACTAAAACAAAGATCCCACAAGACACATGAAATGGTTTAAACAATGATAATATAGACACAAGACAAGACAAGTCTATTAAAATAATTTTAGTAGCATAACGGCATTAGTGCTCTCAAAAGGTATAAATAATTTTTTGTTTCAAGGACTTTTAAGGATTAAAACTTGAATTGATTTGGGTAGTGTAATGCTACCCATTTCAATCGAGTCACACACATAATGTTTTTGACACAAAAAGTCTTTTAAGCTAAATCAAGGTGTCAAATAGATGGCATAACTCTTCCTTAAACATTAGAGTAGTGTAGATAAATAAACTCATTTATGACATGGTTTAATAAACACAACTTTTAGACACAAAAACCAAGCAATAAAAGAATAAATGACAAAAATATAACTAAGTATATCATCATAGATCCTATCAAGGTGTAGCAAAGTGGGGTTGACTAAAACTTACAACTTACAACTATCTAGATTGATGCCAAGTATGGCTAATACAAGAGAAGCATCATGTCAATTGAGTTCATACGAATCAAATTATCATGTAAGGGTCTATTTCTTTACTTGATGATTCCACCTATGGACTACTTAGTGGAATCTCCTAGTTGACCAGACCTGACTCAGGCCTCCATTATGAAAGGTGAGGTTATCCATTTAACCATTAGCTCTTCCAGTATGCATACCCTAATTTATATACCCCACCATGGTGCCAAGTTGAAACACTATTGGGAGATGAAGCCCTGGGTTGATGTTTCCTTAGAGAACTCTTGAGAGGTAATGACACCCCCTTCACAATCCAAATTGCATGAAAATAAAACTAACTAAAAAGACTTTAGAGTTATTTTTAGATCACCAAAGCATTTGGGTTTTGGGGAGATCCTAGACAAAATTCTTTCTACACCTTGGACTAGGCATAAATACAAGTGAAAAGGCACTTTTGGTTACCCAAGTTCCCTATAGGGGATAGGGGAGAACATACACATTCTATTATTTTATGTAAGTGAAAAGGCACTTTTGGTCACCCAAGTTCCCTATAGGGGATAGGGGGAGAACATACACATGCTATTCTTTTTTTGAAAACAAACAAACAAGTTCAAAAAGACATTTTCAATGAATTGTGATTGAGGTAAGTGTTGATTTTAGGCATCAAATTGAAATGTGTGACAATTTTTTTTACTTGACCCCTTGGTTTAAATGTGAAAGATTGAAATATTTTTATAACACAACTTACATAAAACCATCTATGTTCATTTTAAGCCCAAAACCCAAATGTTCAATATTTAGCCTAAGTTCATTTTTAAACACCAAAAATAAGTGTTCAAGACTTAAGCATTTATTTTAAGCATAAAAAATGAAGTGTGAAAAACATTAGAAATCCTAATTCCTTTTAAGCACCAATGCCCAAATGTTCAAGATCTAACATGTTCATTTTAGCACAAAAACAAAGTGTAAATGACTTAGCTAATTATTTTTAGGTACCCAAAATGAAATGTTAAAACCAATTAAACTTGTAATTTTATGTTCAAATCACATCTTGGACCTACAATGGTTAGATAGTCTCCTCTTGATTTGAATTAATTTTAATGGTAAGCAAATGAATTTTGAAAAAGTAGCTCTCAAGTTTTTATTTTTGAAATCATAGTGACCATGGTTGGTTAGAACTGATTGAGGCTAGTTCTAAGGCCACTGATGTCAGTCGGTCTCAAAGAGAACCAACAAATCAGTAAATGATTGATACCGGTTGACTAGGACTGATGTCAGTCACCTATGAACCTAAATGCAAAACCACACAAGATGAAAAATGTTAGGTTAGATAATGATTAGCCAAAACTCAATAAAACCTATGAGGTAAGGATTAGACATAGATTTTAAATGATAGTGAAACCAAGAAACAACAATAAGGAATGATAAAAAGACTCAATTGTAATATTTATAAACCATGTTTTGCCCTATATATCGATCGATGATAATCACACATAATTAGGCTCAATTGCGCTGAACCAATGATGGTTTATTAGAACCAATGTTGATTAATTCAAAATATGTTAGTCTCTATGTAGATCTGAGTTAATTCAAGAATTGAAAATACATCAAAATTAAAGTTAAAATTGTAAATTTAAAGATATTCAAACATTCTTTTGTCAATTTTTGAGTTTCATAATCATCTCCTTGGTATTTGTGATGTTTCTTGTCCCACCAAGCATGTCATTTGTCATACTAGGAAATTGATGATGGAGGGGAGGTTAGACAAAGTGTTATTATTCATATAAAACAAATGAAATGAAAAACACACTAACAAACTTAACACCTCCATGCCTAAATCATAGGGGGAGATTAGTGAAGAAAACCAATTGATAAAGCATAATTAAAATGCAAGAAAAACAACCCTTCTTACATTCCTTGAATGCTCCAAAATATCCCTTCATTGTCTTTCTCAGTTTGCACTCAAGAAGTCTTTGGAAATGGAGCTTGGCTATCTCCTTCTCTCCTTGGCACCATTGGTTTTCTCATGCTTTCTTGATGTATATTGATGGCTTGATGGCTTGGCTTGTGATTCACAATTTTTGCATTATAACTCTATAGATTTCAATCTTGTCATAAAATCATCAATATAACATTACTATGTCCAAGCTCTCATAAATGAGAGGCAAATGCTTATATTTATAGGTTTAGAAACTAACCCCAACCCATGGTGAGTTTAGGTGTAGTTAGAGCTTAGAATGGGTTCAAACCTAACTTTTGTGAATTAATTAACACCAGTAGAGTTAAAAGGTGTAAAATGGTCATGATTAGAAATGAATATGCATGTTAAGATATTTTAGGGTATTTGACAACTCACAAAAAGGTAATTATGAATTCCTAGGATATTCTTTGATTTTTGACTTTCCTTTTTGATAATTCATTAATTGCTCATGGTTAATTCAATTAAGCATTTGATTTGGTTTTGCATGTTAATTAATTATATTTAGGGTTTTAGAATTTTTCAAGATTTAAATTAATTTCATGTGTACCTTTGCCCCATTTAATAGGTCTATATTCCAAATTGTATGTTATGAAGCCAAATTTGAGATGTTTAGTGATTCTTCTGCTAGATTTGTGAAGGTTGGTAAGAATCAATCTAATGTCTAGTATGAAGCCATTGGTAGCCAATTTAAGCTGTTTAAAACTATGACCATATCCATGTCCCTTTTTACCACTATGCCTAAAACATGTTTGGATGTTGCCTAATTACCATTGACAAAGTAAATTGAAGGTGAAACTATGTTTTAGGAGTCAATTTTACATAAGGATTCAACCTTGGAACAAGAAATTTTCTAGATACAAGACAATAATATAACTTTGATCTGATAAATTAAAAATACACATCAACTAATTAATATAAAATACCCCACATTGGTTACATTATTTCTTGGTGACCAAGTGTTGTCTCAAGAAAACTAGTTCACAGCATTACTAACATAACTCACAAAGGACTGACTAGTTGCATAACAACTACAAACACTTTGATTTCAAGGGTAGAATATAAAATAAGAAATAATGGAAATCTATGAACTTATAGAGGAGTATGAATATGTTTTGGATACTTATACAAAATAATACAAAAAGATAGCATAAGGTATGTTAAATTGGAGGCATTGCCTCAATAATGCATTTGTTACAGCTAAACCTAAACTTTTAACAATAGACAAATACAAAACTATTATGGATGATCAAAGATCTAATTTTTATGTAATGAGAAGTGCCCTCAAATAATTTTTAGATTCAATGGATATTACCATGGTAAAAAATTAGACTTGGCACAATGAGACTCTGCATAGTACATTTATTTTTATCCAAGCTTAAAGGCATGCAGATCAATTGGATAAGGTGATAATGGATATCTATATCAAGGTATCAAATGCTAAATCAATAATCACCATCATAGAAGATGAGGATGTTTAAAACTTTATGGTGATTTATATCTTGATGCATTTATTACTTACTATGGTGCTTGAAGTGCTAACAGAATGGAAGATGTTTAAGAAAGATCTCTCCTAGATTTATCCCTCCATTGCCCAACTTGTGGATGAGCCTTAATTCATTCCACCACAATAAATGCAACATGTGATATAGTAGAAAAGGTTAACCATAAATCCATATTTAATGAGGTAAAAATAACAACAGCCTCTACCATTAGATTATTTACAACCAAGTGGTTCATCTGTAGCACAAGTAAAATCAACACAATAATAACCTATTGTGAAACATCTTCTATGTATATCACCATCCACCTAGAAAATTTTCACTCCATTTTTTTAGTTTTCCCAAGTTTTACACAATTTCTTAGGATAGTTTTAAGCATTAGGAACGTGGCTAAGTTAGTTAAAACCCCATAAAGGGTGGCCACATAATTATGCTAGTCTATTGAAAACCCAAAAGGGTGGTTTGATAGTAGATTACTTAGTTGAAAAATCAAAAGGGAAACTAAGTAGTGCACAAAGGGTGAAAATCAGTCAATGATACCTGAAGTGATAACCATGACTCTTGTTTATGTTTTATTCCCTTACCCTCATAACATAGTATCTTGCTATGCCTTTATCTTTGGATATGATGATAGTTTAAGTCTAGTAAAGTGTTGGGTGAAGAATAGGTATTATTAAAATAACAGAGTATAGTCAATGAACACGTGTAAATTGAATTATTTTGTCTTTTTTATAATCTTTTATATGTATTTTAAATATGTAAGTGCAAGGATAGTTAAAATAATGTGAAGATTCACTCATTTTAGGCATATAAAAAGGTTAGAATGTGAAGAGACAACATTGATTAAATCTCTATATATAGCACTCAATTATAATTGTATATGGTTTTGATGTGATAGAGATTACTACATAATGTTCTATTATGGTTTTTTTGTGTGTCTTTTATCATTGTTATGTATACGTGAGTACTTTTTTTTCCTTAGTCTATTAATTATATAAGTATAGTCCAACTATTAAGATTTTAATAAATTTGTGTTCATTTGTGTATAAATCTATTTGAGTTGATTAATGAATATATTCAGTCTAAATATGGTATTGACTATGTCTTTTAGTTATTTCTATGCAATCTATCCCTAAAATAGCATGTTTAGAAGGGTTTCCAAGAACCTCTACTAACACATATAATATCCATAAAAATTAGGGGTTTTTAAAGACTAGTATGCCAATTCCTACTCAGTCAATTGAGAAAACACCTTTGGTTAGTACAAAATCTATTCCTGATGCAAAATCCCTTATTTAGACTATTCTAACTCTAAAAACTAAGGTGTTGCAAATGAAACAAAATGCTTTAAAACCAAATCAATCTCTTGACTCTTAGACTTTATTCCATACTCCATTAGCACAAAAAATTACAACATATCCTCTACCAACTAGTTTTTTTGGTAGTTAAGCTTACATTATATGGTGGAAAAGGTGAGCCCAAATAATACTTGAGAGAATTTCATGCAACATGCATGGATCATGCATCCAATAGTCAGATATTGAAAATTTTATTTCATATAAGTATAAATGTGTATGCTTTAAGATGGTTATACAACTTACCACATCATCCATTACATACATTCAATCCTTTGGTAGATATGTTTGTTTCATATTTCTCGATCAATTATGGTGAAAATATAGCATATGCTTAAACTGCACAACTCAAACAAAGATCTAATGAACATATCTTAGAATATGTCATAAGGTGTAATACCATGCTCTCTAAGATAAAAAAATATAATAATAGACAAATAATTGTAAGATATATTCATTCAAAGCTTTCATCCACCCCTACATGAGTCCATCCTATTTAATAAGTTTCTCTAATTTATAGATTTGTGTCACACAATGAAGGAAATAGATCTCAAATTATTGACAATGAATAAGTTAAAGTATACAATCTACCTAATTTCTAATTCTTAGGAAAATAATAAAATTATGTCACCATACAAGGTGATGTCAATTGACAATCAAAGTGATCAAAAGGAAACAATGAATAGAGTTTGATAGCCTACTATGTGCATTATATTATCATCTCCTCCAAGGATATAATTTACTAATTTACTATAATATCCATTTAAGGTTTTGAAAAATTTATTGGAATGTAACATAATATCTCTCCCTCCTATTACAAAGGTTGATATGACTAAGCCTCTTCCAAAATAATTTGATCATAATTCACTTTTTTAGTTTCATAGAGCATCAAGGCATACTACAAATAGGTGCATCAGTTTACGACATAAGATTCATGACTTGATAAATGAGAACATCATTGATGTGGGTGAATATATAGATAGCACCAAGGGAAATATTAGGTGAAATCAAGTCAATTAAAATATTCATTGATCATTTTCTTAAGCATAGAGTTAATGAGACATTAGATACATCAAGAGGGCATTACACATATAGTGCATACCCTCCACTAAATTATTATCATTCTCATATAGAGGCATAAAATCTTATGAATGGTATTATTGGTACTTAAGTGTCACCTATACTTCTTATCACATTTTAAGATCATGAGATAGTTAATGATGATTCATATTTCCACTCTTTTTTTCATTCAAGATCATATTGATCATCAACCTAGACATAGTGTCATGGTTCATAATAGTTCATGTGTGAACATGTGTACTATCACACTTTTCACTCATATTGGATATATAGATAAGGATCTACTTCCCACTACAAAATTCATACAAGGATTAAATGGTCATATTCAAAGTTCTATTGGTGAGATTACACTACCACTCTAAGTTTTCCCATCACATGTGGCCACCAAGTTCATATTATTACCCAATGCAAGAATATTTTATATGTTATTTGGAATTCCTTGTATGTAATAGATCCATGTAGTTCCTTATATAATTTATAAATTATTTATGTTAATTATTTAATTACATTTCATGATATTCCATAAAAATACCCCTTACAATAAAAATTTATTGTGCCTACACAACAAATTGTAGTTTAACAACCTAAAAAGGTTCAACCCTACACAAAAAGTTTAGAAACAAGTGGATAGTATTCCAAGGATACATATCCTAGAAAATATACTTAAATATATTCCTTGATTCTAGAGATCCACTCTCTATATCAATACATCCTAGATTGATCTTACAGGGTAGTAAAGGTGTTCCAAAAAGAGAACCAACTCATATTTTGTACACTCCATGATATGGTCAGAAGAGTCCTAGAGTTAATAATAATACACAAAATTCACAAGATGATACATATCATTATAATTAAAGTGAAACTTACAGTAAATAATCAAATCAATTTTCACATTCTAAGTTAAGAATAGTTCTTTCACAATGGCATATTACTTTCCATTTGTGAGAGGTCACCATTCCTATGTTAGACATGGGACCTATTTATTTTGAGTCTCTTTGGGAATCATTGGTTATAATATTTCTATTTTCCTTTTCATATCTTTAAAAAATATTAAAAAATCAAATATTTCATAAAATTCACAATTTAGGACCTATGCATGATATGTGTAATTCATTTTCATTAGTTTATAGGTGCTTAGTATATATAATATATTTTTTATCTAGAATATATATAAACTTATTCAAAAAGGTAAATGAATTAGTTACAAAACACACATGTCATACCCACATGTAGTTACATGTGATGAAATTGTCTTAGACCCAAAAACTTAACAAAGACAATAACACTCTATCCCAAGTAGTCACACACTATGATCTTGTCTGATTCTAATTGACTTATCCTAGTGAACAGAGGTTATACATACTTAGATACAAACTATTTTTAATCATTATACAACTTATTTACATCACAATAAGTTCACTAGGGGAATCCATTTACTCAAGTTCTAGCATTCTATGATTATCCATATTGTTCTTACTGGTTTAATACATTTCACAAAATTTATAATTCTTTTCACTTACATTCAAATTGTTATTTTGAAAGATATTTGAGTTACTGAATATATTGATGTTATAAAATAACTATGCTAATAAAATACATTTAGTCATGCATGATTTTCATATTTGATTTTATCTTCATGTTTTGTGTCTATTCATTATTTAGATTATGAAATTTGAACATGTCCTTATTTTTGGAGCTAAGCATATTTTATGCTTAATGTGTGTGGATGAAATTTAAACATGTCCATTGTATATGTTCCCTTATCCTTCCACTTGTTTGTGTGATTTTACATGTTCTTCCTATGTACAAAAGGCCTAGACTGAGTAAACATCTAAGGTGGAAGTGGATAATCAAAAGAATCCATGTGGAGGTAAAAAGAGAAAGCAAAGAAGCAAGCCCAGGAATAGGAGGCAAAGGATATGGTAAATTTAGATGTCATAGATAAGGTAAATTCAAAGTTCAACACATACCAATAAGTCTCATTAACCTAGGTATCAGAGACATTAACAAAAGGGTGTGATACCTAAATCTCAAAAGCCACTTTCTACATCATAAGGCTTGGGTCTACTTAAGGGGTTGTAAAAGAAGTATCATAGTAAAATAATTATCCAACTAATGGTTGTGTAATTTTATTACAACCTTAACTAGGTGAATAATTTTTTCTCTAACAGTAGCACAAATCAATAATACACCAATCATGGTTGTAACTTTGATTTTGGCTCTGAAAATAGAAATGCAGGAATCATCTCTTGATGTTTCCTAGTTTCCACTATTAAATAAAATTGAAGGAGTGTTTTCCTTTCAAGATTATGTCACTTACAAGGATTCAACATCAAATTAATAAACATTTTAGCTAAGGGAATAAAATTCAAAACTCCACCTCTACCTCACCAATTATTTAAAACTAATAAATGCTACCTATCAGGCCTTGGTCACTCTAGTTTTGGGTGACTAATTAATGTATGCAAATAAGTAGTTCTTATCCTACTTGTCATATATACAAAAATACTTGAATTATATGTAAAATCAATTACTTCACATGTAGGGTTAGAACCTTAAAGAATAGATAGAATTAAATTTTTAACTGTTAGAAGAATAAGAACAATCCTTGGATATATTTGCTCACCAAGTTCAACATATAATCCAAGGCATGCTTTAATGAAAGAAATAGTTAAAATATTAATAGTTAGAGGTCAAATTATAGTTTTTTAAGGTGGATAAAGACAAAATAGTGATAGAGGATCAAGTGGTTAGCTCTGATTCATTGTAAGTTTCACTCAAGAAATAACTTGAATAAAGAGATAGTCTCATGTACAAGATACAAATAGGGAAAAATTAAATGCTACATAATACATATTATTCCATTTATGTATATCACTTAGAATATCTATCCCTAGAAATCTATGATAAAGTGTTAAATTTTAGGGCACTCCTTACCATCACTAAAGAATATGATATTCAGAATTTGATGGTATGCCAAATCCTATTGTGAATAATGATTAGTATAATACAAGAACTTCTCTCTAACTAGAAAATGTTTTAAAAATACTTTTCACTTTTAGATAACTTTATCATATACATCATTCAAGAGCCCCATTTCATCCCTTTAAACTAGATCCAATATGATATTCATTAGAAAAATATAGTTATAACTATATAGATAGTTATCCAACCTCAACAACCACTGCCAACACTATATTCTACAACTAAAACTTATTCAAAAATAACTCAATCAAAATAATATTCATAACCTCTTCCATTTCCTTCAATGTAGTCAATGGAACCACCTCCCTTTTAGGTATTGTGCACACTTTAGTTTTTAAAATTAAAATTTGAAGATTTTTTAGTATGAAGTATATTGAAACATTAAGAGTGGTGTTAGGTTTGTATAAAAAATAAAAAGAGTATCCACCTGGATATGCCATTCTATTGAAAACACATAAGGGTAGTATATTAGTACACTACTTAGTTTAAAACCTCAAAGGGTAGCTAATTATTACATAATAGGTGAAAACTAATAAATGAAACCTTGAGTGATAATTGTGAATAAAGTTTTTAGTCCAATATTTCTTAGTAGGCAACTCCACTAGATCCATTATGAAACACATTTCTTATGACTTTATCTCAGGATGAGATAATGATTTAAGTTTAGAAAAGTGTTGGTATTAGAATAGGGCTAAAGAATCATAGTCTATAGTTGTATGACAAGTGTGCATTTCACACCATTTTTTATGTAGTATATTATTTTTGTGTGTATGAAAATTTCATTATATATCAAAATCCTTCAAAATGTGAAGATTCTTCTTTTAGTTTTTAGATAAAGACTATAATGTAAAGTGAAACTATCCATAAATATCTATAAATACCACTCATTCATATTGGAAGAGGGTTCCAAAATATTGAGATCAATATAGAGATTTAGAAAAGGTTTTCCTTTATGTTTCCTTATGTTACTTTATTTGATTTATTTTATTTTATTTTAATATGTTTGTTATGAAAACACTTAATGTTATGAGTTTATTATATTTATCATTTATGATAATTCTTGTTTTATGCCATGCTTAGATTAATGTAAAGTCTCTATGTGAGTTCCTCTTTTCTATTTTTGTATTATGTTTCACACATATATCCCCTATTAGTATGTTATGATGGATTTTCTAGGAACCTCTGCCAACATTTGGACTTATTTAGAGAAGGATTCAAGAGGAGATTTTCCATAGCATCAAAATCAAACAATTCTCAGTTAACCACTTTCTTATTCTTTTCATGCAATGGTTGGATATTTTAAATGGTAGTGTTGATAAAAACTCACCATCTATTCTCTTGAATTAGTCATATGAATGGTGGTTTAGGTAGCCTTACTAGTGTAAAATGTGAAACAAATAGAATTTTATTAGAGATTAACATAAGGGGAGATTATGGTGCATGAGGTGTAAAACTTGAAACAATACCTAATCTACTAGTTGGTCTAATCCCTAACTAGAGGCAACATATTATTTCATGGAATTATCAATCAACAAATATGAATCACCTTTCATAGAGGAGGATGATTGTAGTTGCATAAAATTTTAGCTTGCAACTTCCTCATTATAGTGGAACCTTCACCACACATCTTAATCAACTATTGGGGCTGATATGGATCTTATCCAAATCCATCACCCCATGAAATAACTAATAGATGAGATATGGTGTTGAAAATACCTATGCCAAATTCCTTAGGGTTTAGTGTGGGAGCTTGTCTTGATAGAGTTGATTTTCTAGATCTCCAAAACTCACATTTATAAAACTAGAAATGTCATTCATACCAAAGTGAAACCATGAATATAACACACAAAGCTACCAAAAAAACTCAAAAATAAATTGACATTATGCTAAATTTCGTGACAAATTAAACAAAGTGATTATGAAGTAATTGAAATGTTAAGAAATAAATATTTCCTATCAGAGGAATAAAATGTAGGGTTAAAATAAATATAGCCAACATTATAAATATGATAGCAATTAGTGCTTAAAGTGCAACAAGTGAACAACACATTGCAAAAAAATATATAATAAGAAATAAATAGCTATTGTGCAAATCTCAAACCAAAATGCCTTGATAGAGAGATTTTAAGTAAATAGAGATAAATGCAATGGAAAAGAATAATATATATGCCTCAAGTTATAGGTTATCAAATAGTAAAAAAATAGAATTTTAGTGCCAAACATAACCACATTTCCTAAAGTATGTAAAGACCAAAAAGGAGAAAAAAAAATAGAAATTCTATTAGATCCAGAATAATACAAAGAAAAGACTTCATTTATATCTAAAACAAAGAATAACACACAAAAATTTAGAGATTGAGACATAATAAAAGGATAAAAAATTCAATGAGAGCAAGAGTAAACAAAAAAATTGACTACGTATAGAGTAATAAAAACTCAAAACACCAAATAGAGATGGTTGAGTATGCACAATTTTTTTTTAAGACTATGAAAATAAGACATAGTTAGTGAAAGACAAAAAAGGAATACCCAAGTGAAAATATAACTAGATAAAGGAGATCACCAAGGCTCAAAAAATAATGCTCAGCAAAAATGGAACAAAAGAAAAAGTATAGTAATAGAAAGAGAAACCTAGAGAAGAGATAGATAAAAAAACTACACTAAGCTCATATAAAAGGGGTCTGAACAATGAAAAATTTTCAAGAAATAATGTCTTACCAAAACAAATATATAAGATCTTAGTTTTCCATCTCACCCATATGTATCTATAATATCCCTTTAATGATCATTACTACATTTTTTTGATTTTTTTTTAAATAGCTTACAATGACACAAATTGGAAATATGTAGAAAATGAGAACACCACCTATGATATTCATATATTAGTTAATTACACTATATCAGTAAATAAATATATAGGAATACTGAAAATACACATAACATAGAGTAAAAATAGACCAACTGCTTACGTAGACAACTCTATTGAAACACCAATGTAGTTTTTGAATGAAACTACCACAAGCCAGCTAGGGAGGATCTTGCACCACCAAAACCATCAAACCTTTAGAGGGTTTTCATCATAAAATATTACTTCAATTCAAGGGTTTTTTTCCTTAGGAGAGGCTTAAGTTGAACCAGGTTTAAACTTACAAGGGGGGGAGAGGGGTTTAATAATATTCAGCATGCCTGACTAATGGTAAGAGTTCTTAATTTATAGGATTTACAAATGAAGAAGGAAAAAGATAAGAAACATGAGGAGAGAGAGATAATTATGCCCCATATACATGTGGGCCTAAATGGGTCCAAGTTGGCATGCTTGACCCATGTGTAATGGTCAAAAGTGGATGGGATCTTTATGATGCCTCTTGAATTCCTCCATGTGCTTCCAAAAAAGAGTGGGAATATCTTTTCAAATTTGTCCCCCACTTCAATTAGGAATATTTACTTGATGTCCCCCTATCCCATGTGCTCACACATCACCTTTTGACTAATTCAAAAGGACTTCACATACCAAATCAAGATTCCTTCTAAGGGTGATTTCCCAACTATTCACCCCTTGTCTTCATCCCTAAAAAGAAGACATGTGACTCACCAAAAGACAAGAAATTTTTTCCCATAATGAATCACTATGCCCCATTCCTTTACATGCATTAAATTTTATGGGAGATCCCTTATGGGCCATTTCACATCATTCACAAACCAACTCATATAATGCATCATCAATTATATCACCTACCACATCACCATGAATAGTGATAGTGAATAGTAACATTTGAATAGTGACATGACCTCAATTATTCCCTAATATCACCAGACTTAACCTCTAGGAATAAAATAGGCTAATAGTCTTCTACAATTATCTCATTGGGAAGAAGGGGACATTACAGTAGCTCAAAATATCAAGAAAATAGTATAATGTTATACTAAAATTGTTAAGATATAATAGTCAATAAAACATTAAAAAAATCTTCTCTAATCAATGACCTTCAACTCTCAAAGATTAAAATGTTAGATTAATTTGGCTTTGATACCATAATATAATATTTTTCAAGGATAAAATTAATAATTTTTGCAAACAAGCAAAGAAAATGATTAAACAATATTACCTTAAAAAATCAAAACCACAAGTTGAGATGAATGTGATAAGTGGGTAAACTAACATATTGAAAAAAAACCACAATCTATTAGAATCTTGAAAATAATGAATCACTCCAAATACAATAGCATAAGAAGCTATAAGAAGGATAAAATTAATTTATATCAAAGAGAATCACAAAGATGCAAGAGAAAGACTTAAAACAACAAGAATGAGTTGTGTGTAATCAAGGAATCCAAGGAGGGTGGTTAGATCATATGTTAGTTCAAAATGAAAACTAGCAAACTAACAAGGAAACACTACCTTGCTTAGATCAAAGAGGGGACCATAGCAAACAAACATTAAATGTTAAAAGCTCAACAAAAATACAAGAAAACATATATTCTTACCTTCCTTAAATGTTACAAGAGGTTTGTTCAATTGGATTGCTCAGATTATGCTCAATATGTCTTTATCAATGGAGTGTGGCTACCTTCATCTCCTCTTAGCACCATGTTCAATGCTTGGCTTCAATTTACGATTCAATGGCTTGGCTCAATTTTGGCATTATAACTTTATGCATTTACTTCATGAATGAAATCCTACATTATAACATTAATTTGATTGAGATCTAAAATCAGTTGTGCATGGTATCTTTGCACCAACATAGCTTGTTAAATGAAGAGGTCTAGGTTTGTTTTAATATGCTTTCAAATTAACTTTGAATGGGTTCAATATTAACCTAGGTTGGCTTAGTTAACCCTAGTTGAGTTTAAAGGTGTCCAAATGATCATGATTAGCATCAAATAGGTGTGATTTGAGATATTTTCCATTTGGGACAACTCATAAAGGTAATGATTAGCTTTTAGGATTTTTTTGATATTTGAATGTTTTTTTTTATAATTGATTTATTAGCTCATGGATTAAATTAGGGCTTGATTAGGGTTTTCAAGTTAATTAATCCTTTTTAGGCATTTGGAAATTTGTTTCAAGATTTTGATTTAAATGGTTTGAATTTGCCTTGTTTAATTTATTTATGGGCCAAATTGATTTATTACATGGTTATGAAGCTAATTCTGAGACACTTAGAAATTCTTGGGCTATGTATTCAATGGTTGGCAAGAATTGGTCTAAAGTCAGGAATGAATCCATTGGTGGCTAGTTTTAGGTGTCTATAGTTTGCCCCTGTTTAGGAAGGCATTAAAAGTTGTAAGCATAGTAACATCTTCTCAAAGAATAATTTTTTTTGTGTGATTATGAATTCAATGGTGATGGATGAACTATGGAGTGTCCCATCGAAGGAGTGATTGGAAAAATAAGTGGCAAATAATCCCTCAAAATAAATAAGTGAGATGAGGGAGCCAAATAAATGAAGATGATGGGGTTAGAACATAATAATTTTCCCAAAGTTAGGTAAAATTATTAAGAATACAAGTGGGACAGTGTACAATGGTTTGCCCAAAGGCAGTTATAAGCATTATACTCTATTCATGGAAATGTGGTATGATAACATAATTATTTATCAAAAGGTGGTTATAAACATTAAGAAGATGGATCTACCTTATTCAAGACCAAAAAATATGATAACAACATACTCCAAGTGGTTAGAAAAAAGTAAATGATCAGAATTGGTGACAACACAATGATTTTCCCAAAGGTGGTTATAGTTAATGAGAATGTAGGTGGGATGATGTGCAATGATTTACCCATAAGTGATTATAATCATTGGACCTTGATTATGAAAAAAATGATTGATATCTGATGATTGAAAATGTGATGATGATAACTTGATACAAAGGATAAAGATGAATTGGGACAACCTGCTAGTAGGGAGATGCTCATCTAAACTAACAAAGGTTGATATTCTTTCATTATTTAATTATTTTGTATGGGATATGATTGGGATTGTTGTTAGTGATGGTGTCAAGGATATTTTGATAGTGTGATTGATGGTAAAGACCTATTGAAGCTGATTTTTCTTGTAGAACTTAACGATAGGCATCATGATAGAACATCACGAGGACTTGGCCAAAATATGCATAAGGACTGACTCCCAATCCAATACTCAAAGGAAAATAATGCACCAATGATAAAAACCATGATGATAATGTTGATCTATGAATATGGATGGATTCAATAATAAGTGCGCAAGGAATCACTCAATGAACACACATATACTTGAATCAAGGTAACAGTACTTAAAGAAAATAAATAGGTACAAAAACAAATAATAATTGGTCCCAATGTTAGTATAAACAACATGACACAAACAATGTCATGAACATTTCCCCTAAAAAATAGGTAACAACTTAACAAAAAACATGATAGGGGAAGAGAAGAAAAGGAATAGGGTGGATGAGTTGTCTCCATATGCACTAGGCAAGTGGATTCTACCTACATAGTTATGGATGATATATCCAACACAAAATTTAGGCTGAATGTAGTTCTCCCAAAAAATGGGAAGAAAATGATGATGATCAAAAAAGATGATTGATATGATAGAAGAATAGAAATAATCTTTCAAAATGGCAAGTGCATGGGATAAAAATCTCAAAAAGGATGGGGAGACTAAGTGACAAGTAATTTGCTTGTGACTAAGTGAGGGTTCCCAAAATCCTTAAGGCAAAGAAGTGGTCAATTTTTTTGGTTTTTTTAAATGATTTTACAATTTTTTTTGGAATTTTTTGTCTTAACTAGATAGAGAATAATGAGACACTAAATAGTTCAAGCTCAAAAAATGGTGAGAGCATGATTTAAGTTTTTCATAAAATAATGAGAGCATGGTGAAAAGGGGGACTGAGGTGACCTCAACGTGAATCAAACATGACCCACATATTATTGAAATGGAATTATTTCATAGTATTTCCACCTTATAGTGGAAGAATCTGACTAGTGTAGTAGCTAATTCAAATAAAATAGGCACAGTTGGTATGATGGTATAGTATGGCATATGAATGGCTAGTTGGTATGTCAAGGTACAATAAACAAATTTTGTCCCTAGTTTTCCCATAGGTAGTTATAAGTAGGATACAATTGATCATATCAATGATACTAATTTACCCATATGCAATTATAATTAGTAGGAAGACTAGTGAAACATTGATTTTCCCCAACAGGTGATATAATTAGACTCACATAAACAAACATTATTAAAAGGGAACAAGAAATGAAGGATGCAACTATCAAACTTCTATCAAACTACTCCAAAATACTACCTTTATCTAAAATTCTTAAAACAACTACTGAAATTGATCTGATTATTCATGTTAAAAATGTGAACCTAATGGATGAACCAAGGTCAAATGGGCTAGGATAGGATGGATCAAAACATGTTTTGGTTAATATAATGTAATGGTATAATGGTTAAGTGATAGAATAGTGATAGGTTGGTAGGATGGAAGGATGACAGGATGGTATGGTACAAAGAATATTGATAACATGTTACAACTTGAAATGGTCCTCATAGACAATACATCATGTCACTAAGGTGTAGTACTGTTGGGAAATACGGAAGCACAATTGATTACCAAATACAAGCAACTTAAATATGTAGAATTAAACCAGAATCACAAGTAACTAGAATTTAGAAATAACACAGAATATGAGAGACAATACGCAACTTGTATTAATACTCATCCAAAAAAGAATACAATAAAGAAGATGCCACTTCTTCTCCACACCTCTCAGAGGCTTCCCACACCTCAAGTGTACAGTATTTCTCTCCTCAAAGCTCTCTCTCTTACGGTCCCAACACACAACTCAAACACAAAGTTGGTGTTCACCTCCAACCAGTCAGTATCCACTACTGCCAGTACTCCAGTGCTCCATGCACTCCAAGTACACAATCGTACTTCAAGTAGATCTCCCCTAAACTGCAACAACCTACAACCCAAATGATCTCACTTATGGAAGGATCTTCCTTGCCTTCCTCTTTTCTCTCTTTTTCAGTACACACTGTACTCCAAGTAGATCCTGCCTGATCCTGCTCCTTATTGTGTTGCTATCCTCCCTGATCTTGCACACCTGCAAATCAATCTGGTTTTGCACACCTACAAACTTGGATCATGCACACACATACACTTGCAGATCAATGATCTTACTTACCATGTAGATCTCCTAATGTAGCCATGCACACCTGCTGACCAAGATCATACATACATGAAGAATCCCTCTGATTCTCCAAACCAGTACCCACACTTGGCACTGTGGCACTATGAACACACCATGCTCTCTTCACACACAAAAGGAGCTTATTTTGCTCTCTTACTCTCTAGCACACTTTTACAATACAGCCTATGAGTTTCTTAAATAGATCTCATGCAAACAATAATTAGACACCTAATTACAATAATTAGATCCACAGCTTCTAGTCTAAAATTGGCTCTTAACATGTAAACACTCAGTTCATTAACTAACTGCCAATGAAATTGGCAATTCTGAACCACACAGGTGACTGATGTTAGTCCTTGTCTGCCTGGAGGTGACCGATGCCAGCCGATACCTGACCTACGTCAGTTGCTCTTCCTATCTAATCCTGTCGACGTCAGTTGGCCTGACTGACATCAGTGTCTGTGACACTCAGCAACCTCTCTGCAACCTCCTCCTCTATTTGCATCAATGAAGCTTTTAGCTCCACAACCTAACAATATCCCACTTGGAGATAAACAGTTGCATTATATCTATACATGTACCCCGTCTAATATGTTTCCTAACTTGTATCCCTCTTCAAGATCAATCCTGAAGACTAACCACCACACAACTTGTGGTGCACCTCCTGTCATCCGAGTAACCTGCCACATTTGAACCTACAAACCCATGTAGTGAAGTCTTGACCCTACATAACATGAATCCCTGCTACTGGTCCCTCTCAAATACTTGAGAACCCACTTCCTCGAATTGGCTCCTAACTCTCTGACAGCACCCACTGCTTGGGTAAACTCAAGTCTATACCAAACCTCATGTGATTTTAGACACTGAACTGTCCAGCCCTTGGTGTGCTCTAGTTATGCATCCTACGTATTTAACCTCACTAACACCTGATTCACATTAGATCCCACTGGAGACAAAATCAACCTGTGATCTTCCATGTCTCTCATGCCAAAGAATTTTTCTGCTCTAAATTTCTCATGACATGCCACTAAACTAACCTTACCCTTAGCTCAGCAAAACCCTATATGTACAAACCTGCTAGCTAGCATACCACCACATACAGTAACTAGATAATGTAGCTATCATCATCCACCTAGTAATACAAACACAATGGTTACACTGACATTGACTAAAGCCCTGCTTTGTCATACACCTGTCAAAACTTGTACCATTGTCCTGTAACTCCCTCAAGACCATATGTCTTGGCCTTCTGTCTCATGTGTCCATTCTCTCTATTCTTTAACTAAGGTATCCATTCATCTCTCAGTGCTTTCTTCAGACTAGCAACCCTACCAAATCTCCCACTTGGTTCTGCATCATATCCCTGCCATGCTCCCACTGTTTCTTGGATCCTTCCTACTCTGCAGTCAGCAACTAGTATAAAGAAGAGGAACAATGAATTTGAGGCTTACTTACCACCTTCAGTCCTCCATATGGGTGTTTGAGACTCCTTGACAGCTTGTTGTCCACCCAAAATCTGTTACAGTGACCGACCTTGATCACTACATAGTCTGCATCCGATCGACATTAGTTTCCATGCGTATGTCTTGACTACCAACTCTGTCGATGTCAGTGTCCCTATTGCCGATGTCGGTCCTCCTGACTGACATCAATCTTACCTATTGCTGACATTAGTCCTTCTGACCTACGTCAGTCTTACCCTGCTCGACATCACCAGCTTCAGTCTGCACATGACTGACATCGGCACCTATCTGTTCGATGCCGGCTCCTCCCGACTGATGCCGGTACCTGTGTTTTCCTATGAGTGATGACTTTTTACCCATGAGCTTTCTTTGAATCAAATCCCTGTCCAAACTGCTCTGCTCAAAGTTACTCAGCCTTCTCCACTGATCTCTGTCTGCCATCTCCTCCTTAAATACCAAGGCTTTCCAGTTTTTAAGCCTGTCAAACACATCTGACTTCCTCTTAAGAACATGCATCTCCTTCTTGCTCATGTGACCAAGCCTACAAAGCCACGTCTCTTCAATAGAAGAAAAATCAATAATATAAGCAAGTAGATAAAGAGTACCTACTTTCTTACCACTAGCTAATTCAAGTGCATCCGCTGTGAGAGTTCTTGTGCATCTCTCATCACCCAACTTTCCTAAATAAATTAGCCATATCTTCAACACTGGGACATGCATGACCTCCTTCAACACCCATGTGTTGGCCGCCTGCAATTTCAGCTTCACTTCCCCTTTGCCAATTCTTTGGCAAGGCTCACCAGCTCCTCTCTTTAGGACTGCATGGAAAGAGGCAACAAAATCTATAAACCAAGATTCTACTTTATCCAAGAAACATACCAGAGCATCCTATGCCACATCACCTGCAACATCTACTTCTTCATTTCTTTCATGCTAATCTTCCACAAATGAACAATTTTTCTTTTCCTGCTCTTTCTTTCCATAGGACCATAATTGACCATTCGTGCTTTTTAATTCCTCCATTCTTAGCTTACTTTCTTCTGCCATTGCTCTACTCCCACTCAATCAGAAACCCTTGAGAGTGACCTATAATCAAACACAAAACCTACTCCCTGCAACCTTAGCTCTGATACCACTTGTTGGGAAATACGGAAACACAATTGATTACCAAATACAAGCAACTTAAATATGTGGAATTAAACCAAAATCACAAGTAACTAGAATTTAAAAATAACACAGAATATGAGAGACAATACACAACTTGTATTAATACTCATCCAAAAAAGAATACAATAAAGAAGATGCCACTTCTTCTTCACACCTCTCAGAGGCTTCCCATACCTCAAGTGTACAGTAATTCTCTCCTCAAAGCTCTCTCTCTCTTACGGTCCCAACACACAACTCAAACACAAAGTTGGTGTTCACCTCCAACCAGTCAATATCCACTACTGCCAGTACTCCAGTGCTCCACGCACTCCAAGTACACAATCATACTTCAAGTAGATCTCCCCTAAACTGCAACAACCTGCAACCCAAATGATCTCACTTATGGAAGGATCTTCCTTGCCTTCCTCTTTGATCTCTTTCTGAGTACACACTGTACTCCAAGTAGATCCTACTCCCTGTTGTGTTGTTATCCTCCCTGATCTTGCACACCTACAAATCAATCTAGTTCTACACACCTGTAAACCTGGATCATGCACACACATACACCTGTAGATCAATGATCTTACTTACCATGCAGATCTCCTAATGTAGCCATACACACTTGCTGACCAAGATCATACATACATGAAGAATCCCTCTGACTCTCCAAACCAGTACCCACACTTGGCACTGTGGCACTAGGAGGAACACACCATGCTCTCTTCACACACAGAAGGAGCTTATTTTTCTCTCTTACTCTCTACCACACTTTTATAATATAGCCTATGAGTCTCTTAAATAGATCTCATGTAAATAATAATTAGACACCTAATTACAATAATTAGATCCATAGCTTCAAGTCTAAAATTGGCTCTTAACATGCAAACACTTGGTTCATTAACTAATTGTCTGTGAAACTGGCAGTTCTGAACCACACAGGTGACTGACGTCGGTCCCTATCTGCCTAGAGGTGACTGACACCGGCCGATACCTGATCGACGTTAGTTACTCTTCCTATCTAATCTTGCCGATGTTGGTTGGCATGACCGATGCCGGTGTCTGTGACACTCAGCAACCTCTCTGTAACCTCCTCCTTTGTTTGTATCAGTGAAGCTTTTAGCTCCACAACCTAACAAGTACCACTTGAGTTGTATAATTTTCATAGGCTCAACAATTTTGTCCCTATCTAGTATGGTGGTCCTATATTCTCTTGAAAAATAATTTTTAATAATGATGAAAGGACCAACCTAGTGTGTTTGAACTTGCCTTTATGCTTCTTTTTGGCCATGGTATTCTTTTGGTTTTCTTTGAGGATAAGATCACCAAGTTTAAATTGTCTATGTTTCACATGCTAATTGTATTTGTCATAGAGTCAATTCTGATATGCTTATATATTATTTACTGCATCCATGCATTTCTCATCAAGTAATTCTTACTCTTACAGAAAAGTTACTTGATAGTCATTTTCATCTAGAACATTCTTGAAAGAGATGTGTAATGATGGTAACTCAAACTCAATGGGAAGAATGGCTTCAGTATCATAAATAATTGAGTATAGAGTAGCTCTTATTAGGGTGTGATGATTGGGATGGTATTCCCAAAGGGCATGGAATATCTAAAGGTGCCAAACATGATCAACATCATTGACAATATTTTTTAGAATGTTGATGATGGTTTTGTTTGATGCTTTAGCCTAGCCATTACTTTGAGGGTAATATGTTGTGGAAATGTGTTGTGTGATGTTATATTTGAAACATGTCTTTTTGACATCCTTATTTTTAATGATCCTTTATGATTAGATATAATTTGAAAGGTGATAGATGAGATGATTGAAAATGATTTTGGAAATTTGCTTTTTAGTCATGTAAGTGAGGGGTATAGCTTCAACCCACTTAGTGAAATATTTTATGGTGATGAGGATGTGTTTATGGATGTATGATGAGGTGAGGTTTATCTTCCCAATGATATTGATGCCCCATGTAACAAATGTACATGGTATCAACATTGGTTTTAAAGTCTTAGCTAGGGTATGGATCAGATTAGTATGTCATTAAAATTTATCACATCTCTTCACATATGTAGCTAGATCTACATCAATTATTGGCCAATAATAACTAGTAAATAAGATATTTTAGACAAGACTACCTTGCTAGTGTGGGATCCACATACCCCTTTATGAAATTTTCATAACACTAGTATAGATTCTACCAAAGGTAAATAATGAAGTATATTTCCATCAAAACTATGGAGGTATAGGGTTGGTTTGAGTAAGGTATAACATTGGGCATTGTGGATGAAGGATTTAGTTTATTTTTAGGATACGTATGTTGGTAAAATATGGTCATGTAAATAGTCATATAGGTTTGAATACCAAGTATATCTGGAACCAACAATATCGTAGATCATTGTGATAGTTGAAGGTTCATGAGCTAGTGTTGTTAAATTTTTAATGAGAAATTGGTAGTGTTTTACCATTTTTGTATGTCAAATGAGTGACCCAATGATCACCATTACATCTGATGTTTTGTTGCTTGCCCTTGGTATCTATTCAAACTAGATGTCAACAATCTGATGTTTAAAAGTGTTGATCATAGCCTTGTAGGGAACCAACTTGTCATCTTTGCTTTAAAAGTGGTCTATAACCTGATTGATTGTTAATTATGAATCACCATAAACCTTTAGATGATGTATGTTCCATTATACTACTTTTCAAATCCTTGAAATGAGTTCTTCATATTAGGCCATGTTGTTGGTATAAGGAAAGTTGATTCTAAATGACTTAGGGATTAGATCCACTTATGGAGTGACAAACAAAAGGCCTACCCTCGATCCATGCATTGTGAATAATCCATCAAAATATAGATTCCAATGCTGCTCCTCAAGAGGAGTGTCAATGATGGTCATTATGGATTCATCGAGAAAATGAAATATGAGTGGTTCCATGTCTACAAGGGGTGCTTTAGCAGGCTAATTTATAATAAATTGCCCCTTAATGGATTTTTGGTTCACATATTCTATCTCAAACTCATTGAGAAGCATGATCCACTTGGCCATGTGGCCTTGCAAAGCTATTTTAGATATTATATACTTGAGGGGATCTACTTTTCAAATAACCATGGTCTTATTGTTCAACATGTAATGTTGTAGTTTCTGAACTATGAAGACCATGGCTAAACAAGGTTTTTAGATGGGCATATAATTGTGTTCATAAATGACTAGTGTCTAGCTTAGATAGTTGTAGTCATATAAATGTGAAAGTTGGTAGCTTGAGTGTGATTAGCGACACCCAACCCATAGGTCCCTCTTGCATGCTCTCATGATCCTTTTATCCACCTTTTCACTAATTCCCAATCATCTATAGACTTTTGAGACCTAATTCCAGCTCAACTAAGCTAATTTTCCCATGACAAATCCATTCCCCTAAGTCCCATACTCTCAGGACAATAGTGCCCAAGTTAGACTATAGCACTGGACCCTAGGGTGTCCAATTTCTAGCATTATTATCTAATTACATTTTGAGCCTAGATGACCATTTTCTCCTAATTCCTCTTCTTCATTATGTTGGCCTAACATGAATGCATCTAACCCATGACTAATATATCTCTATACAATTCCATTCAAATTTCATTTAGAAGGGGTTGGCAATTATTTCAAAAGTAAGCAAAAATACAAGCAAGACCACTGAGGCAAATTTCCCTATTCTATACATATATCCATCTAATATAGCCACTAACATATTCAAACCCTCACACTAGTCCTTAGCCACCTCAAGCACACCTAATTTAGTATTTTTTGCATCTTCATTACACTATTACATAAACCACATCAAGTGGGAGAACTACATATGGCTTGATCCCTCTTCAGAGTATTGGTATGTAGGTAGTATGCCCACACAAGGGGTATGGATACTATTTTAGTGCATCTTACACACACTAACCCACCCCCTCTTTCTCTAAGTTTTCATTCAAGCTCAATCACAAGGAAGATCTAGGGTTGGAGATTAAATCATCTCTACAAGGAGCTTCATCGATAATCAAGACTTGAAATTTCATTAGTGGACTAATATAGGGATAGCAAACAAAACCTAGAAAAATTACATCTTTATGACTAGTTTGGATAATGACGATGAGACCTAGACTATAGTGTCAGACCTTGAAGTGTCATATTTTTGACACTCTTGTCCTTTCACCAAATGAAAGCTAGATCCTAATTTGTGATAATGTCCCAGTCTTGTACAACTAGTACTAGCTTCTGTCATAGTCATCTTAGTCATGTTTAAGCTAAGTTAGATTTCTCCTCACTTATTACTATTTTTAGAAAGCTACAAAAGACAAATAAAATATAAAAATTAGTATTATAATATTATTCACTAATTTATTATTCCAGACCCTTAACTAAAATAAGAATAAAACTCCATTATTCCTAAAATAGTTAAATCAATAGTACACTACATGTGATTTTCCAATATCATCATGTTAAGCTAGAAGTGCCCCAAGAGCATTATCAGTAGTCGATAGATAGAACAATAATGGTTTTCCTAGTGTAGGAGGCAATAGAACTGGTGGATTAGCTAGATAGTCCTTTAGCTATTGAAAATATTTTTGATAGTCATCATTTCTTCAATAGGTGTGTAAATGGATGATAGTTGTCATCTAGTTGAGATATAAAGCATCTGATGGATTGGATCTTTCCCTACAAACTTCAAAGTTACTTTAAATTTATTGGTGGTGGCATCACTATTATGGCTCATACCTTGGTGGGATCAACTTTTATGCCTATAAAAGACACAATGAAGCCAAGCAATTTTCTAGAAGTACTACCAAAGACACATTTATTAAGGTTGAACCTAATTTTGTATTCACATAGTCACTCAAATATCCTCCTTCATGATGATGAATGATCAACCCTGGTCTTTGATTTGCCTAGTATATCATCGATATAGTCATCGACAATGTCATACATCATATCATGAAATATGACTATCATGGCTCTTTCATAAGTGGCACCTACATTTTTAAGACCAAACAACATAACCTGATTATAAAATGTTCCCCACAAAGTGGTGAACATTATTTTATGTTTGTCTTGTGGTGTGATTTTGATACGATTGTAGCCTGAGAAATCATCTATTAGTGAAAGCATCTCATAACCCACTATGGAATCGACAATCATGTCAATGTTTGGCAATGGAAAGTCATCCTTAGATCAATATTTTTTAATGGATATAAAATTAGTATAGATTTTGATTCCTTCTAGATTTTTACTAAAAAAACATCATAAATCCATTCAAAATAGTCTATTGGCCTGATGAATCTCACTTACAAGAGCTTCTCTAAATCTTTCTTTACCAATACAATAATATAAGCATACATTTTTCATTATTTTTGCTTCACTAGTTTGGCATCAGGATGTACCATAAGGTGGTGAACAACCAAGGCAAGGTCCAAACTAGGGATGTTATAATATGCTCATGCAAATATATCTATAAATTCCCTTAATAGGGATGTAAAGACTTCATGCTTCTCATCAGTGAGGGATGCACCTAATTTAATCCACTTTGGGTAATCTAGAGACCTGATATTTACCTTTGTTGTGTCTTCCACTAGAAGGGTTGAACCATCTTCAAGAATAGGGGCAAAGATTTGAACTATTTGGCAATGTTAGAGTCTTCTATTAGGACTAGTTTTTCATATCCTTTTTATGCATATTCTAGTTCATTGTTTAGATTACATTTGTTTAATTTTTTTCTTCTATTATTAAAGTTTTTTTCCTTATGCCACTTAAGCTCTTTGCATATCTTCCTTTGAGATAAAGTGCAAGACTTAGTGGCAACCCACTTGAACTCACCCATATTCCTTTAACCTAACCATATACCATGTATAAACAACCAGCTTAGGTTCTTATTATAGATCCTACACATCCAGATTACACCAATTTTCATGAGGATACTTTTGAAAATGAATAGTATGATAATAACAATGATGATACAAACACTAATGTTCATGATACACCACATCAAATTCTTAATCCAACTCCACCTATCATTTATAATAAAGTTATCCTCAACAAAGATTTGATCTTACAAATTTTTTGAAAAAGACTCAGGGAACAGCCTCGAGATCATACTCTTATCTTACAATCTATCATGGAAATTAAAAAGGCTAAGCAAGTTGAGTCTTCTGTTCCTTTAGAGAATATAGTTACATATGACACTATGGGGGCAACTATGTCTCAACAACCCCCTCTAGAAACCTAACCTTGCTATGAGGCACAACCAATTATAGCTAGTAAATCTTTTCCCCCTGATGTGGTAGCCCTTGTGTAAAAGATAAAATCTCTTCAATCCAAGGTGCTACATCTTGAGCAAGGTGCTTCTAGACCTACATAGTCCTTAGATTCTTTTTCTCTACTTCATACACCACTATCATGTCATATTACTTCTACACTCTTTCCAAAAGGTTTTGTTTAACCCAAGCTCACTCTATATGATGGTAAGGGTGATCTAGAGACACACTTGAGAGATTTTCATGTAGCATGCTTGGAATATGTGCCAAATGACTGGTTACTTACCAAGTTATTGACATAGAGTTTAAATGATTATGCTTTACAATGGTTTTATAGTCTATTTAATTAGTTAGTCAATGCATTTAATCCTTTAGTCGACAAGTTCTTATCTCATTTTAGCATTAACATTGGTGATAAGGTTTCCTATGCTGTAGTTGCACAATAGAAACAAAGGTCAAATGAGCATCTCATATATTATGTTTTTTGATATAAGACTATCTTGGCCAAGATGACTATCCCCATGGTTGATCAAGAGTTACAAGACCTCTTTAAATAGAGTCTTTTACAATTTTTACATGAATCAATAATGTTTAAGAGGTTCTCTTACTTCATTGACTTATTTCATACACTAAAGAAAAGTGAAGTCAAATTAATATAAATGGGCAAACTCAAGTACACAAGTATATCAAAAACAACAAACAAGAGTAACAACAATGTCCCATAACAAGTAGAGGTCAATGATATCAAGAGTCAAAATCAACCTACAATCAATGCAGCTTCAGAGCCCCCTTGGTGAGTGCTTTTATCAACACCTCTTTGATGAAATTTTACCAATCTACCAGTAGCTCTAGCTAGAGTTTTACAATAGTTATTGGAATGTAATATCATATCTCTCACTCCTATTTGGTAAGTTGATACAACAAAGCCTCTTCCACGAGGATATGATTTGAATACATTTTTTTATTTTCACAAGGCACCAGGTCACACAATAAATAGATGCATCAGTTTGAAACACAAGATATAGGACTTGATAGATGGCAACATTATTGATCTTAAAACTTTAGTGGAGCCTCCTCAAGAAAAGAAAACATAGGATAAAGCTTTGAAAATATTTTTAGATCCTTTCCCATAATATTCTAAATAAGAAAGAAGGGATACATCAGGTGTTCACCATGTATATTATGCACATCCTCCATCAGCTACATACAAGACACCTTCAGTTGAGTCACATACTTTGAACAATATGATTGGTGTGTATAATTCCATAGTTCCATCTAGACCTTCCAACTCATTCTTAGAGTAAAATATAGTTGAGGATAATTTAAATTATCAAGCACTCTTTATCAGAGCTTACATTCATAATCATCCCATTCATAGTGTTCTTATAGATAATGGATCTAGTGTGAACCTATACACTATGACATTACTATAGCATTTGGGATATTCAGAATGGGATATTATGAAACATAATTATTAGAAGATTAAGTGGGCACATATAGATTTCATTGGGTGAGATTGTACTTCCTCCATACGTTGGTCCAATATATGTGGCCACATCATTTACTATTGTTTTTAGTGTAGGAGTTTTTGATATGTTACTTGGTCGACCATGATTTTAGAAACTTTGAGTAGTACCTTCTACAATTCATAGATCCATAAAATTCATTCACACTAATCAAATTGTTACAATTGGTGGATTTCTATATGAGTTACAACTCCCCACTTTAGAGCCATCTACTATCTTACAGTCACTAGTTTCAATTCCACCACCAGTTTTAGTTTTTTCACCAATTTCAATTATTCCTCCAATTTAGATTTAGACACAGTCAAGGCCTCCATCAATAGCATAGAGAGCTCATACACTTCCACAAAGGTCTTTCTTAGAGCAGCCACAATTTTAGAATTCTAGACAGCTTTTAGATACAGTGTTCACTCCTAGGGCAGTCTCATTGAGGTTTCATGCCTCTACACACATAACACATGTTTAGAGAGTTTCTCCTACTACTAGATGAGTCCCAAAGATCCATATAGTTTCATCTACTTCTTAGAGTTATAATGAGACCCCATAGTTAATTTTCTACTTCAAAGATTTTAGAGCATTTACAACATACATAGCTTTTAGAGCCACAATCTCAGCCCTTCCATTATGCTTCATGATCACCCCTCTCCTGAATATAGGACACCATGATAGGGAATCTCTCATGAGACTCATCAATTAGTATCACTTCTTCCCAGACTTGCTTATATATAGTTTCCTTTCAATTACTTATACATAGATTCTCAACATTTATTATGTATAGTATCGTTATGATTGATTGTACATAACTCGTCAAAAATACCAAAAACATTCAAATATATTCCAAAATAATGAAAACAATACAATATTTCAAAATACAAAAAAATTCAAATATTTAAAAATTCAAAAATAGTTCAATTATATGCATTATTTATGCTTTACATTTCTAATACCATGATAGACTTACATTTGCTATTCTATGATATTGTTTGTCAATTTATTTACATTACCATGATTTAATTAATCTTCTTTAAGTGTGTACAGTGACTTATAGATCCTTGATTGCTTCACTTTATCCATTGAGGGGGCATCCTACTTCTACATTCGAGACATACATTGATAAATTTATCCACTAGGGGTATCTTCTACATGAATACACCATCTAGGTTATATCATTATTATACCACACACTTTAGTTATTGTGTTGATGTACATTACTTACTAGTTTACATAGATTACTTTATCAACATTAACTAGTATATAGCACTTGTGTATTTCTTAGCACATACCTAGTCTTGTACTCTATGTCTTGCATAATTTTATTTTTTGATTTATTAGTTCTATTTGATTGTATTTATAGTATATTGCATGCCTTTCTTTCTTGATTTGCATATCTAGATGTGATTGCATTTCTCATTTTCTATTTTGTCTCCTATAGGTGCCTTAGGACATTTGCCAATGTCTTTTTCTTCTATTCTTGTGTGTGCCTTAGGACATTTGTCAATGTCTTTTGATTTTACTCTTCCATGTCTATGTGGCCCTTGTGCCAACCTTGTTTATTTTCAATTGTATTTGTATGTGGCATTTTAACATGCATTGTATGCTTACTTTCTAGTTTGAGTGATATGTGCCCATGTCCCTTGTTTTATTAGCCCCTTGGCCACTCTTGTATGTTTATTGTTTCTTCCCTTATTTGTTTATTACTTGTTTACTTCTCATTGTTGGCAATGCCATGATCTACATCATGCATTCTCTTGATTTCTTGGATGCCATGATGGACATCATGCTCCATGCCTCTATGACAACTAACAACTAACATTTCTAATTTTAATTTAGTACGTTACACATGATATGATATATCTATCTAGGCATACCCCTATTTGATCTAACAATCTCCAATACAAAACATGTTATATCTTGAGATATCTTGTCAATTATCCTTTACTATATCATGAATTTCAAAGCATAACACACTTGTAGGGCTCTTTATTCTAAGGGAAATCATTGTAGGATCATCATTCCTACCCTCAAAAGAGGGGAAACAAATAAGGGTTTTGTCACAGAGATCAAAGCTCCTACTAGTTGAAAAATTAGTTACTAGAACACTCAAAACAATACTCGAAGGTCAAACTAGGTAGAATAGACCAAAAAAATAGTGATGATTCTAGAATAGTCTTTAGTTTTAGCAAAGGACAACAAAACTGGACATGGACAATAGCACCAGACACTAGGGTGTCCTATTTTTGGTGTTCCTATCCAAACAACTAAAAACCTATATTTTTTAGAAAAAGTTAGAAAGGTAAGCTCAGTTATAGATTTACACATACATACTAGTTTAGATTCAATAGTTTTAGTATAGTTTTTCTTAGAGAATCTAGATATAGGGGGCATCACGCATGGTATGATGGCTCTCACTTCTAGTTTTAGATTAGGAAGTTGGTATAACTTATAGATAATAATTTGTATTATAGACACCAATGATTGGGGGAAATGTGCAAGACACATTGGTCTTCTTTTCTTTTCAAGTTCAGTATGTCATCTAGGCATTCTCAATAATTGCATGCCTTACTCCATCTATAGGTGGTTGGCATCATTTTGGAGTGGCTTTCATACATGCCTAACCTCCATATTTTTGAGTGGATTTCATATAAGCCTATTTCCCAGTTTCAAAGTGGCTTTTATACAAGCTCGATCTCCAACTTTTTTCTAAGTTGGCCAAGATTGGCCTAGTTTCCAGTACACATTCAGCTATCCACACCACATTGTCAAGATTTTAGGTCATTCATGGGATTCAAGAGCCACATCATATAACACACATTTATATTGGTATCAGTTTATAGCTTCACTTCATAGGGCAATGATGAAGCTAAAGGACTAAGTAGCCTTTGTATTCTTGAGCCACCTATTCAGAGGGATCGGACACATAGTTCAAATATCAATTAGTACACACATGATCACATAGATTCACTTAGTGGGTAAAAATGGAGTCAAAAAGCTAGAATTTTCATTCTTGAGCCACTCTCAAGGAATTGAGCACTCACCTCCATTCGTGATATTACTCCTCATACAACACATACCCAGCACACATCCGACATCACTCAACATTACAATAGCTTTTGTATTGGTTCATGTACCTAGTGAAGTGTATTTATTCCTTTCTCTTCCTCTCTCTCTCTTATCCATCTTTACACATTCTTATTTTAGATATAGTGTATCTAGTAAGAACTAATATATTATTTGTTTTCTCTTTTAGATTTACACTTCATAACATGCTCTCTCTACACATACCCAACATCACACAGCTTCATGAGATTCACCCTTGCAAGTAAGTTCAAGTACATTTTATATTTTTCCTTTATCCTAGTATTCCACTTTGTTGTATCACTAGAATAAAGGGGGGGAAATGTAATCATATAAAATGTGAAAATTGGTAGCTTGAGTGTGTCTTGTGACACCTAACCCATAGGTCCCTATTGCATGATGTCATGACCCTTCTATCCACTTTTTCATTGATTCTCAATCATCTTTAGACTTTTGAGACCTAATTCCAGCTCAGTTAGGTTGATTTTCCCATGACAAATCTATCCCCTAGGTCTCATACCCTCATAATAATAGCACCCAAGTTAGACTATAGGATTGGACCCTAGGGTGTCCCATTTTTAGTGCTCTTATCCAATCACCTTTTAAGCCCAGATGGCCATTTTCTCTTGATTCCTCTTCTTCATTATGTTGATGTACCATGAATACATCTAACCCATGACCAATAAATCTCTATTAAATCTCATTCAAAGTTCATTTAGAAGGGGTTGGCAATTTTTTCAAAAGTAGACAAGAATACAAGCAAGACCACTAAGGCAAATTTCTCTATTCTCTACATACAATCATCTAATAAAGCCTCCAACATATTCAAACCCTCACACTAGTCCCTATTCACCTCAAGCACACCCAATTTAGTATTTTTTGCATCTTTATTACACTATTGCACAAAGCACATCAAGTGAGAGAACTACATATGGCTTGATCCCTCTTTGAAGTATTGGTATGTAGGAAATGTGCCCACACAAGAGGTGTGGATACATGTTTAGTTCATCTTACACACACAAACCCCTCTCTTTCTCTAAGTTTTCATTCAAGTTAAATCATAAGGAAGATCTAGGCTTGCAGATTGAATAATCTCTATAAAGGGATTCATCAATATTCAAAACTTAAAATTTCACAAGCAAACTAATACAAGGATAGTGGATAAAACCCAGAAAACTTAGCTCTCTATGACTAGTTTAGACAATAGAGATGGGACCTAGACTATAGCATCAAACCCTGAAGTGTCCTATTTTCAATTCTCCTATCCTTTTGCTAAATGAAAGCTAGATCCTAATTTATGATAGTGTCCCAATCCTACACAACTAGTACTAGGATTTGTCTCAACCATCTTAGTGATGTTTAACCTAAGTTACATTTCTCCTCACTTATACTATTTTTAGAAAGCTACAAAAGATAAATAAAATATACAAATCAGTCTTATAGTTATTGTAATATTATTCACTAATTTATTGTTCTAGACTCTTAACTAAAATAGGAATAAAAATCCATTATTCCTAAAATAATAAAATCAATAGTACACAACATATTATTTTCCATTGTCATCATGTTGAGCTAGAAGTGCCCCTAGGACATTATTGATAGCTGATAGATATAAAAAGAATGGTTTTCCTAGTGTAGGAGGCAATAAAATTGGTGGATTTGCTAGATAGTCCTTTAGCTATTAAAAAGATTTTTGACAATCATCATCCCAAAGAAATGTCATGCCTTTATTTAGTAGGTATATAAATGGATGGCACTTATTGGCCAATTGAGATATAAAGCCTCTGATGGATTGGATCTTTCCTTGTAAACTATGAAGTTGATTCAAATTTATCGATAGTGGCATCACTATTATGGCTCATACCTTGATAGGATCAAATTTTATGTCCCTGCAAGACATAATGAAGCCAAGAAATTGGTTGGAAGTAGCACCAAAGACACATTTCTTAGGGTTGAGCCTAACTTTGTATTCACGTAGTCACTCAAATATCCTCCTCACTATTACTAGATGATCAACCCTAGTCTTTGATTTTCCTAGTATATCATTGGCATAGTCTTTGACAATGTCATGCATCATATCATGAAATATGACTGTCATGGCTCTTTCATAAGTGGCCCCTATGTTTTTAAAACTAAACACCATAACCTGATAAAAAAATGTTCCCCACAAAGTGGTGAACATGATTTTGTGTTAGTCTTGTGGTGAGATTCTGATATGATTGTAGCTTAAGAAACCATCCATTAGTGAAAGCATCTTATAACCCACTGTGGAGTCAATAATCATGTTAATGTTTAGCAATGGAAATTCATCTTTAGATCAAAAAAATTTAATGTTTTTGAAATTAGTACAAATTCTTATTCCCTCTAGATTTTTGTTTATAGAAACATTAGAAATCCACTCAGAATAGTATATTGGCTTAGTGCATCTCACTTCTAAGTGATTATGTAACTCTTTCTTTACCAATACAGCAATGTAAGAATACATTTTTCATAATTTTTTCTTGACTAGTTTGGCTTCAGAATGTACCATAAGGTGGTGAACAACTAAGACAGGGTCCAAACCATGCATGTCAAAATATGCCCATGTAAATATATCTACAAATTCCCTCAATAGGGATGTAAAGACTTCACACTCCTCCTCAGTGAGGGATGTTCCTAATTTAATCCACTCTGGGTCATCTAGAGACCTGATGTTTACTTTTATTATGTCTTTCACTAGAAGGGTTGAACCATCTTCAAGAATAGTGGACAAAGATTTAAACTATTTTTCAATGTTAGATTCCTCTATTAGGGTTGGTTCTTCAAGTTTCCCTAAACATGATGAATTATAATCCCCCAATGGGAGATATAGCCATGTGATAAATACAATCAAAAACTCTTGGATTATGTGATCGAAGGCTTGTTGTTCCTCAAGACTAAATTTAGACTCAATGGTAGGCTTGTCGTTGATGTTATCTTAGATGATTTCATCAAAATCTTATTATTTTTCAAGACAAATTTTAGACCCATAGATAAGTTCATCATTGGCGGTCTCCTAGTCTAAATTTTAAGAATGTTGAACACCCCCATCTAATGGTGCCTAAAACAAGTTTTCACCACTAGACTGACCTTTGTCTTTATTTTTTCCCTGGTTAGAAAGTGCCTTGAAGATGTTTTCACTTTGGGACCTCAATGTTTTATTTATTTATTTTTGGCTACGGGTGTTCACCTGCTCTCTAAAATAGGCTTTGCGATCCAACTTGATTGAGAATCCTGATTTATGATTTCCAAATAGAACATTCTCCCTAAGGCCTAGAAAATCATAGAAGGCCTCATCATTCTATAACTCATCAATTGGTACATTAGGTTCTTGTTGGTCCTAGTCTATTAGTTGGGGATAATATAATGGTAATGGATTATGATGAATGATTGGTCAAAGGGTACAGATGGTGTTATTGTTAAATAGGTTAGTTTGGGATAAGTCACAAAATTGGCTATGATCAAAATTTGATTCACTACCAACATCATTATCACTTTTTGTTGGTGATGAAACTCAAATAAGATACATGGGGTCACCCCTAGAAAGTTTAAATTGAATTCATAGGTTCCTTTATACTTAGTCATAGAAATTAGCTCAAGTGTTCCCTGTTGATTTGGCCTGAGGCCTCCTCCTTCATAGTATTGGTTTTCCATGATCTGATTAGGAATGCAATACTTAGAATTCTTGTAAAAGTTAGCCAATTTTTCATTGTATAACCATGATTCATCTCCTTCAATAGGATCTTATTCTTGGTCAAAGGCTAGTAAGAATGTGATAAGGTTATACTATATTAATGGCCTTTGCCCTTACTTTACCATTCCATATGAATTGGTTTGTATTTTGATCTTCCAAATGACTTTGGGTTCTATGGAAGTTTTTTAATGTGAAAGGTGTCATACATTAAATACTCTCTTGGGCCATTATCTGAGATAGTATAGTGATTAGACATTTTAGGAGGTGGTATGTAGGAAAGTGAATCAAGATTATTAGGATCAATGTAGTTATCCTATGGTAAATCAACAAGTATTTGTTTCCCCTTATCTTATTTGGTGACTAGATTCATGTCAAAATGTTAATTATAGCTCTTGAACTCAACCTCAAGATGTTTACAATGGTCATATGGATGTAATCTCCTAAAACAATAACCTCCATTCTTGAATGGGAAAACTTGATACACTGGTGTAGTGTTGATGGGATTGCATGAATCTCATATAACCAAAGTTTACCTAAAATCATATTGTATGATAAATCAAGATCTAGCACATGGCAAAGTGTATCATGGGTCAAGGGCCCAATGATAACTAGCAATCTAATGGTGCCTTATGATTTTCACTCTTCATTATTGTAGACATTGATGGTGATTTTTTTTGCTTGGATGTTTACTAAGGTTTACTCAAGAAGCTTGATGAGCTTTAGAGATACTATATTCAGACCCCATCCATTATCTATGAGAACACATTTTACTTTGTGCCTCTTTATGTAGACTTTGATGTATAATAGATTATTGTGCAATAGGCCAAGGGATGACATATCACTTTGGTTGAAGGTTACTTTTTGAACTAGAGCTAAGTGTCCAACTAAAGATTGAAATTTTTCAAGAGATATGTCTTTTAGAATTGTGGATTGACCAAAGAACTCTATCAAGATGCTTTAATGGATTGTAGACATATGCAATGAATCTAAAATATAGATTAGTACTGGCATGTTTTTCAATTATTCCACAATGTCAAATGTATTTTATGGGATAGTGGTAAATGGTTTGTTCCAAAGTAGAATGGTTATTTGGATGATGGGTGACGTGGAAGATGGTTATGGGCTTGGTATGGTAATATTTCACCACTGATTTATTATTGCATATTCAGGATTAGGTACGGGACCACTTTTTCTAATAGATGATAGTGGAGGGGGACCAAATGGGATAAGTCTCAGTTGTTGATACACTTGTGTGTCATTATGGGCTAACAATGAGTTATTAAAATAAGGTCTTAACATGGGAATCCCTAATTTCTAGTTTTAATGTGTGTGGTCCCAGGTCAAGGAATGATTACTATAATGGTTTGGTTAATTTGGTATGATTATCAATGGCCTTATTTGATAGGTACTTGTTATAGGATTAATGGAAATGGTGTTAATGCAACCTCTTGCAATATGGCCTACAACTATATTGTAGTCATGTACAACTACACGGTAGTTCTATTGGTTATTACCATTATGACCTTAGTTTTGCCCATTATTTTGATGTTATTAGTTCTATTGTTGGTTTTATTGAGTCTATTGGTTTGGCCTTGGTTGTTGATACTATTATTTTTTATGTTGCACAATCCATTTTTTTTGGTGTTGCACTATTATTGGTTTTTATATTGAGGAAAAGAATTCTGATAAATGCTAAGACTCTGATTGGAGGTGAAATCCCCATGATACAATTGATCTATTCATTTTCCAACATATTCTAAATTACATGTCTAATTTTCAAACAACACTATAAAATATGGCCATTGACCTTATGAAAATCATAAAATTATTCTGGCATGTAATAGTCTAGCATGTTAGCACCTTCTTGAAATTACTCTTTTAGAATGGGCCATCTAATCAAGTTAGTTGTTATGAGCTTGTAAAAGATGAATTCTATGGGCTCCCCAAGGTTCATAAAATCACAATGAGTAGGTATGTTTCTCCTTGGAGAAGGAGGGTTTTGAAAAGGCATTTGTTGTTATGTTTATTGCATTTACTTCACTAGTCAAGGTTGTTGCACTTGTTGTGCATGCTATAGATTCTAAAAAGGTTATTGGTTATGAGTAAGCTAAAAAGGTAGTGTAGGTTGAGTAGATAGTGTTTTCACCATTTGGACATGTCATGACTATGTCACTCTATTTCCTACAACATTCTTCTTATAATTGAATTGCTTGGGTTTATCATTGTTATTGGCCTATGTTGGTTATGATGCTTGTGCTTGGACCGAATGTTGATTTTGTAAACTATTCTAGTTTTTGGATCTGGATATTATTCTAATTTGATGAGGTTATATTAATGATCCCTTTGTTGATAAGGTCTTGTTTGATCACCAAACCTTTATCAATGAGTTTTTTGAACATATTCACATACTGTAACTCTAGATAGTAAGATATCTCACTGTGTAAAGTTTTGGTAAACATAGTGGCTAGTTATTTGTCTAGTAGACTATGGGTAAATTAGATTGTAAGGTCTCTCCATCTCTATAGATATCTTTTGAAGCTTTCACCTAGTTTCTATTTTGCTTATGTTAAGTCTACCAATGAAATGTTGTGCTCAAGATTGCAAGAAACATGTTGCACAAACTTGTCTGAAAGATCATCGAAATCAAAAACTAAATTCTTTGGTAATTTTAGGAACCACTCTAAGGCTTTTATAGTTAGACTTATTGAAAACAACAACAACAACAAGTATATGTCTCTATAGGCCACTAGTTGGCATGAGATAAAAAACTTCATCAAATGTGCTTTGGGGCCACCTTTCCCTTTGTATTTATCAAACTTTGGTGGCTCATATCCTAAAGGAAATGGTATATGTAAGTACTCCATGTGAAAAATATAATAATGTACATCATTAAACTTAAACTTTTTGGTCTGTTTCACAACATGAATGGTGGTAATTACATCCTTCATCTATTGTAACTCTTGTTCAAGGAAACTTGTGGGAATATTAGCCTGGGTTGATGGTTGGGTGATCACAAGTGGATTATTTTGACTAGGGTATGATGGAGGTATTTACTAGGGTATGTTGGATTGGTTATGGAATGGACTAGGAATACACATGCATGGATTAGGGTGTGATTATTGAAATTGTACCTACAGTTGTGTGATATTATGGTTAAGATTGGGTATGTAGGACTGATGTTGGGAATACTGAGGTTAGGATGGAGGAATATAACCATACTATGCCTATTGAGTTTGAATAGGGACCTACTACTAATTAATAAAATCTTTTTGTTGAGGGGGAGCTTGTGAACCAAGACCCTATCTCTAGACTTGTGGCATGTTTAGCATAAAAGGCAAAGATTGCCTAATAGGTACTTGAGGAACATTAGAACCTTTTTATTGCATGAATCTTGCTTGGGAGGAGGACGCATGTTATATATTTGGCATCTATCATTGACCAATATTTACATGTTTTTAGTTAGACATCATCTAGTTTTGGATTGGCATATTAGTCTATGAGGAAAAAGGTATGTTTACTTCTACCTAACTAGGTGGAACATTGGTTTCCCCTATTGAGGTGGCAATATGTTTTGCCTCTGCTATGTGGGTTGATTGGATAATTCCTGCTATTATGGAATATTACTCATCAATTTTTGGGAAGGAGTAGGATTCATCACATTCTATTATGACATTGTTACTTAATTTTTATTATTGGGTGCTAGAAGTGGCTAGTTGAGGACTAGAGGTAATTAGTTGAAGTTAGGAAGTAAAAACTCCTACTCCTTGAGTCTATGAACAACTAATGGTGCTAGTTAAAGGCACATTTTGTTATTGACTATATGTTTGTGCATTAAAACCACATTGGTTTAAATTAGATGTTACTTGTGCATTGTCCACTATGTTTTGCTCATTGTTTTACATAAAATCATAAGACACTTCCTCAATGGTTGAGATATTGAACATGTTTTCAACTAAAGTGTTTTACATAAATGGGTCTAAACCCTACTTTTATTGATCATTTAATTCCATTAAAACTCTTATTGAAGTATCTAAGTCAATAAGAGGTTTATTTGACATGGTCATCTAATTAAAGTTAAACATTAGGTCTTGATATATTTGGTATGTTCTCTACATTTTAATGAAGTGGTCCTCTATAAGGCCTCTCTGCATGACAAGAATATGTTGATATTGATAAGGTGTTGGTACTATGGAATTAGGGTTGCTAGAAGAGGCCTAATCATTATTTTGATAAGACATGTTATAAGGCCCACTTGATAGGTTTTTCAAATTATCATTCCCTACCTCATAGTTCGATGGCATTGTACCATAATAAGGTTGTTGTTGGTTGTTTTTTACAACCAAAGTTACACTAGACAAATATCAATCTATCTATTGTTGGTCTTGCTCCATGTAGTAAGGTGTACCAACTAAATAGTTTCCCAAAGGATCTTGACTCTATTCCCCTATTTAAATGTTGTATGGTGGATAGGAATCTATCTCCCAAACAACCTTGTCTCTATAAGGGTCTTAAACAAATTCCTCCTATGTACTAATGTAGTCATATAAAATGTTAAAATTAGTAGCTTGAGTGTGGCTTGTGACACCGAACCCATAGGTCTTTATTTCATGCTCTCATGACCCTTATAGACACCTTTTTCATTATTCATAGTCATCCCAAGCTTTCCAAATGGTCATTTCATCTCATCTAGGAAACATTTCCTAGGCCAATCCTATCCCCGTAGATCTTATACCTATAGGATAGAAATTCCCAACTTGGACTATAGCATCAAACTTTAGGGTGTCCTATTTTAGCACTCATGTTTAGTTACATTATGAGCCCCAATGGTTATTTCCTTCTAGTTCTTATCCTTCATCTTGTTATCCTAGCATGAATACATTTGACCCATAACTAATAGGTCTCAATATAAGTCCATTCAAAGTTCATTTAGAGGGAGGTTGGAAAAATATTACAAATCAAGTAAGAATACAATAAAAACCACTTAATCAAATTTCACTATTCTCTACATACATCCACCCAATACAACTACACGTATATCTAAATCCTCACACCAATCCCTAGCCACCTCAAAGACACCTAGTTTAGTTTTTTTGCATCTTCATTACAATATTGCACAAAGCACATTAAGTGGGAGAACTACATATAGCTTGATCCCTCTTCAGAGTATTGGTATATAGGTAGCATGCCCACACAATGGGTGTGGATACATGTTTAGTGCATCTTACACACATTAACCCCCCCTCCCTTATTTCTATAATTTTTTATCAAAGCACAATGAAGTCTAGGGTTTAATGATTAAATCATCTCTATAAAGAGTTTCATATAATTTCAATAGTTGATCTTTCATAGGTAGTCTCATATAGGGACAATGAATAAAACCCAAAAAACTTAGGTCTCTACAAGTAGTTTGAACAATAGTGGTAGAAGAGGATAATAACGCTAGACTCTAGGGTGTCCTATTTTAGTGCTCCTATCCTTTCACAAAATGAAAGATAGATCTTGATTTGTGACACTATCCCAGTCCTTTACATCCAATATCAAACCCTAAAATATCTATTTTAATTCATTTTGAGCTAAGTATTATTTTCTCCATATTTATTGTTATTTATAGAAAAGTTTAAAATATAAATAAATTATATAAATCAGTGGTTAAATTATTGAAATATTATTTATTGATTTAGTCAATCTAGACCCTTAACTAAATTAGGAATAAAACTTCAATATTCTCAAATAATTTAAATCATTTGGTGAACCTGACTTCATTTGCACATAAAACCCCTAGAAACCCTAGGGAAAATTCCTTCCTAATTTTTCCAATATTTTTCTAATTTTTTACCTGCATATTTAAATCAAAAATTTGCATTAATTTTCAAAATTCCATAGTAATTTTAAAAAATCATTTTCTTCAAAACCTTAGTTGCATATACTACATCCCTTTAAATCAAGAGTTTTTCCATTTTTTTAATTTTTTACCTGTATATTTAAATCATAAATTCATATTAATTTTCAAAATTCCATAGTAATTTTAAAAAATCATTTTTTTCAAAACCCAAGCTGCATATACTAGGTCCCATTGATTTTAAGGTATCACCTTACATAATTATGAACATTGTATCCTTTTTTATGCATATTCTAGTTCGCTATTTAGATTACGTTTATTTAATATACTATTTCATTTTTCAAGTTATTTTCCTTATGCCATCTAAGCTCCTTACATCTCTTCCTTTGAGATGAAGTGCAAGAATTAGTGGTAACCCTCCTAAATTCACCCCTATTCTTTCAACCTGACCAAATACCATGGATAAACAACTAGCTCAACTTCTTGCTATAGATCTTACACATCCATATTACACCAATTTCTATGAGGATAATTTAAACAATGAGTAGTATGAGAATAACAATGATGATAGAAACATCGATGTTCATAATTCACCACATCAGGTTCTTGATCCACTTCCACCTATTATTGATAATGATGTTGTCCTCAAAAAATACTTAATTCTACAAAGTTTTAGAGAAAGACTCAGGGAACAACCCCAAGATCATACTCTTATCTTACAATCTATCGTGGAAATTAAAAAGGCTAAGCAAGTTGAGTCTTCCATTCCTTCAGGGCAACTAGTTGCAAATGACACTATGAGACTATGTCTCAACAACCCCTATAGTAGCCTAACCTTCCTCTATGCCACCACTAGCTATAGCTAGTACATCATTATCTTATGATGTGGTATCCCTTGTGCAAAAAATAAAATATCTTCAATCCAAGGTGTTACATCTTGAGCAAGGTGATTATAAACCAACATAGGATTTGGATTATTTTTCTCTATTGCATACACCATTTGTCAGGGGATCTATAGCTCTACCAATTAGAGCACAATTGATTACTTTCTTATATGCAATTAAACACAAAATTATACCAGAATGATAAAGTAGCTAGAAACTTGAGACAGCAAAGAATTTGAGAGACAATACACACTCTTGTATTAAATACTACTAGAAGAAAATACAATAAGGAAGATGCCGCTTCTTCCTCCACCTCAAAGGCTTGCCACACCTCAAGACCTTCTTCCCTCTCTCTCTTGCTCAACACAACAACTCTAAAGCCTGAGTTGCTATCCCTCCTTGAATGCTTCAGCTAATCTCCTTGACCTTACACCTGTAGATCTCCTTGACCTTGCTAGCTTCAATGCCTTTACTTGCCTTAGAATTATATTTTACAATACATGCCTTATGGGTCTATAAATAAGATCCCATGCTTACAAAAATAGAAGTCTAACTACTAAAATTAGACACACAGCTCGTGACTTAAATTAGCCCCTTAGCATGCAAACACTCGATTCAACTAACTGACTGTTCATCAACAACAGTTCTGAAAATACACAGGCGACTGATGCCAGTCCTTGCTGGTCTAGTGCTGCCAACGTCGGCCGACTTCCTACCATCACCGGTCTCCTTCTCCACTACACTTGACCGACGTTGGTCATACTACCGACGCCGGTGTCTTTGGTTCTTCAGCATCCTTCCTTATAGTGTCTGCAAACAGTTGAAGCTTTTAGCTGCACACCACAACAATCTTCCACTTGGAGATAAATAGCTGCAACCTGTACCTATACCTGTGCACCATCTATTTTGTTCCTTAGGCTCTGTATCCCTCTTCAACGTCACTCTTGAAGACCAACCACCATGCAAACCTATGATGTAATACCTGTCTCTTATGCCATAAGAATTTTGCTGCTCCCAAATTCTCCATGACACACTTCTGAACCAACTCTACCCTTAGCTCAGAAAACTCCCTGTATATGAAACCCTGCAACAAGTAACACAATACAGTAACAGGATAATGTAGCTAATATTATCCAACCTGGTAAAGATAAAATACAATGGTCAAACCTCCATTGTTCTGCAGCATAATCAAGACCATATACCATAGCCTTCTGTCTCATGTATCCATCCACTCTCTTCTCTAAAATGGGAATCCATCCCTCTATCCAGTGCTTCCTTCCAGCTGACAACACTACCAACAAATACCTATTTGGTTCTTCAAGGACTCACACTCCTCATCCATGCCAAGCTCCCACTATTTCTGGATTCTACCTGCATTGCTTCTTCCATCTTCCTAGTTAGTGACTATCAGTAAGCAATATAAAGAAGGTGAACAACGAATATGAGGTTCACATACCTTTCCTGACCTCCACATGGGTGTTTGAGACTTAGTAGATTCACCCACTATCCGTTCCAGTGACCGATCTAGGCCATCTCCCAGTTTGCTCCTGATCGATGTCGATTCCCTGCACTGACCCTGACTGTCGACGTCATTTCCCTGGCCAATGTCAGTGTCCCTCCTACCGACGTCGGTCCTTATGACCGACGTCGGACTTCTCCTGTCTGACCTACCGACCCTGCTGGTTTGCACATGACTGATGTCAGTATCTGGATGACTGACGTCGGTGCCAAGCTATCGACATCGGTGTCTGTGTGTTCCTGTAAGTGATGAAATTTTCATCCACGAGCTCTTCTTGGATCATACCTTTGTCCATGCTACCCTGCTCAAATTTATTCAGCCCCTGTGACTGATTTTTGTCCTTCATCTCCTCCATAAACACCAAGGCTTCTTTGTTCCTGTCAAAGGCATCAAATTTCCTCTTTTTGCAATGAACTGTATCTGTGCACATACCTTTTGAATCAAGAACTTCCATTCCCTTCCTATTCTTGTGACCAAGCCTATTAGGCCACATCTTCGAATCTACACCAGAAGTGGAATCAGTAATACAAGTAGACAGATAAAGAGTATCTACTTTCTTACCTCTTGCTAGAACAAGTGCTCCCTTGGTAACCTTCCAAGAATCTGTTGTGAGGGTTATTGTGCATCCCTCATCTCCCAACCTTCCTATAGAAATCAGACTCTGCTTCAGAATCAGAACATGCATGACCTCTTTCAACACCCACGTGTTGTCAATCTGCAATCTCAGCTGCACTTTCCCTTTGCCAACTATCTGACAAGGCGTACCATCCCCTAAATAAAGAACTCCAAAGTCTCCTTGTTCATACTCGTAGAACAAATCTCTGTTTGGAGATGCATGAAAAGATGAACCAGAATCTAAAATCCATGATCCTACCTGACTATCTGAAGAAAGTATGAGAGCATCCTGCATCACAATATTTGCATCCTTTGTTTCTCCCATACCTGCATGTTGATTCTCTTTATCTCTCAACCAACACTCCTTTGTATGTCCTTTCTTTCCACAAAACCAGCAGGTAATACCTTTGGACTTGGATCTCCTTCCTGACCTTGATTTCCCTTGCTCAACCTTCTCCCTTTGCCTTTCCTTGCTTTCTGCACTTAGAGCATTCCCTGATGATTCACCTATGTTTCTCCTGCGTATTTCTTCATTCAAGATCACACTCACAACATCATCAACTTTTAAGATTTTAGAAGCAGATGCAGAATTACTTACTGCCATAACCATACCGTCCCAACTTTCAGGCAAAGAACATAAAATCAAGAGAGCCTTTACCTCATCATAAAAAACAATATTGACTGAAGGTAGCTGGTTTACCAAACCATGGAAATCACTGAGATGAGTATGTACCGATCCACCTTCCTGCATTTGCAAAGTAAATAGCTGCTTCATAAGATATACCTTGTTAGAAGCCGAGGGCTTTTCGTATAAATTTGCCAAGGACTTTATCAACTCTTCCATTGTCTTGCATTGTGATAAGCTAGAAATCACAGACGATGCAAGGCTCAACCTTATGGAACCTAGAGCCTTCCGATCAAGAACGTTCCATTCTTCATCCTTCATATCTGTGGGCTTGCATGCAACCCCACCCAACGGTAAGTACAGATCCTTCTGATACAGATAGTCCTCAATCTACATCCTCCAATGTTGATAATTCTTACCGTTAAACTTCTCCATTCGTAGCTTACTTTCTCCTACCAGTGCTGAACTCCCACTCAATCAGAAAACCCTGTGAATGACCTGTAATCAAAAACAATACCCTGCTTCCTGCAAATCATAGCTCTGATACCACTTGTCAGGGGATCTATAGCTCTACCAATTAGAGCACAATTGATTACTTTCTTATATGCAATTAAACACAGAATTATACCAGAATGATAAAGTAGCTAGAAATTTGAGACAGCAAAGAATTTGAGAGACAATACACACTCTTGTATTAAATACTACTAGAAGAAAATACAATAAGGAAGATGCCGCTTCTTCCTTCACCTCAAAGGCTTGCCACACCTCAAGACCTTCTTCCCTCTCTCTCTTGCTCAACACAACAACTCTAAAGCCTAAGTTGCTATCCCTCCTTGAATGCTTCAGCTGATCTCCTTGACCTTACACCTGTAGATCTCCTTGACCTTGCTAGCTTCAATGCCTTTACTTGCCTTAGAATTATATTTTACAATACATGCCTTATGGGTCTATAAATAAGATCCTATGCTTACAAAAATAGAAGTCTAACTACTAAAATTAGACACACAGCTCGCGACTTAAATTAGCCCCTTAGCATGCAAACACTCGGTTCAACTAACTGACTGTTCGTCAACAACAGTTCTGAAAATACACAGGCGACCAACGCCAGTCATTGCTGGTCTGGTGTTGTCGACATCGGCCAACTTCCTGCCATCGCCGGTCTCCTTCTCCACTGCACTTGACCGACGTCGGTCATAATGCCGACACCGGTGTCTCTGGTTCTTCAGCATCCTTCCTTCTAGTGTCTGCAAATAGTTGAAGCTTTTAGCTCCACACCACAACACCATTGGCACTTCATATTGATTTGACACTCTTTCCATAAGGTTTTGTTCAACCCAAGATCACTCTATATGATGGAAATGGAGATCTAAAGACACACTTGAGAGATTTTCATGTAACATACTTGGACTATGTGCCAAGTGACTGGCTACTAACCAAGCTATTTCCATGGAGTATAAACGATTATGCTTTACATTGGTTCTATATTATACTAAATCATTCAATCAATGTATTTAATCCTTTATTCAACATGTTCCTAGCTTATTTTAGCATTAACATTGGTGATAAGGTTTCCTATGCCCAAGTTGTACAATAGAAATAAAGGTCAAATGAGCATCTCATAGATTATATTCTTCGATATAAGACTATCATGGCTAAGATGACTAGCCCCATGGTTGATAAAGAGTTACAAGATCTCTTGAAACAGAGTCTTCTACGAGTTTTACATGAATCAATAATGTTCAAAAGGTTCTCTTCCTTCACTGAGTTATGTCATACACTAAAGGAAAGGGAAGTTAAATGAATTTCAATGGGCAAACTCAAGTACACATGTATATCAGAAATAACAAACAAGAGTAATAACAAAGTCCCATACAAATTCAAGTTCAATGATAAATAACAAAAGTCATAATCAACCTAAAGTCAATGTGGCTTTAGATCCCCCTCAACAAGTGGTTTTATCAGCACCTCATCGATGAGCCTTTACCAATCTACCAATTTCTCTAGCTAGAGTTTTACAATAGCTTTTAGAATGTAATATCATATTTCTCCCTCTTATTTAGGAATTTGATCCAACAAAGCCTCTTCCATGGGGATATGATCAAAATGCATTTTGTGACTTTCATAGGGCACCATGCCACACAACAAATAGGTTCATTAATTTAAAACACAAGGTATAGGACTTGATAGATGGAAATATTATTGATCTTGGCACTCCAGTTGAGCCTCCACATGAAAAGAAAACACAAGAAAAGGCTCTAAAAATTTTCTCAAATCCTTTTCCACAACATTCTAAACATGATACAAGGGACACATTAGGTGTTCACCATGTATATCATATACATCCAACACTAGCTACATATAGGGTGCCTTCATTTGAGTCACATTCTTTGAGTAATATGATTGGTATGTACAATTCTAGAGTTCTAACTAGACCTTTGATCTCCTTCTCATATTAGGAGATAGGTGATGATGATTCAAATTATCATGCACTCTTTATCAGAGATTACATTCATAATCATCCCATTCATAGTGTTCTCACAGATAATGGATCTAGTTTGAATATGTACACTATGATAATATTATAGCATTTGGGATATTTAGAGCAGGATATTACCTTGGCAAACATAGTTATCAACAGATTTAGTGGGCATATATAGAGTTCATTGGGTGAGATTGTATTTCCTATATAGGTTAGTACAACACATGTGGGCACACCATTTACTAGTTTTCCTAGTGTAGGAGATTTTGATATGCTACTTGGTAAACCATGAATTCAAAAACTTTGAGTAGTACCTTCTATAGTTCATAGATGCATGAAATTCATTCATGTTAATCAGGTTTCTACAATTGGTGGAGTTCCATATGAGTTACCACTCCCCACTTTAGATCCATCTTCTAATCTATAGTCACTAGTTTTAGCTTGTCCAATGATTACAATTCTTCCTCCAGTTCAAGTTTAGACCTAGTCAAATATTCCATCACCATCATAGTCAAAGCTTCCATCACCAGCATAGAGAGTTCATACACATACACAAAGGCCTTTTTTAAAGCAACAAAAATTTTAGGATTCTAGATAGTTTCCAACTATAATGTTCACACCTAGGGTAGTATCACTAAGGTATCATACCTATACACATAGAATAAATGTTCAAATAGCTTGTCCTACCACTAGATGGGTCCTTAAGATCCCTATAGTTGCATCCACTTCTCAGAGTTACAAGGGGACCCCATAGTCAGTTTCCACTATAGAGATTTTAGAACATTTATAGTATACACAACTTTCAGAGCCAAAGTCTCATCTCTTCAATCATGCTTCATGATCAGGCACAATCCCTCTCCTTGATACAAGCCACCATTATAGAGAGTCTCTCATGAGACTCATCTATTAGTATCATTTCTTCTCAGTCTTTCTTGTACATAGTTTCTTTTTAAATTACTTGTACATAGTTTCTTAGTATTTCTTGTGCATAGTCTCCTTATGATTGATTTTACATAGCTTATATCAAAAATATAAAAACATTAAAATATGTCAAAATACCAAAAACATTAAAATAACTCAAAATACCAAAAAAAAATTAATTTTATGCATTATCCATGCTTTATATTTCTACTACCATGTTAGACTTACATTTTGCTATTTTATGCTATTGTTTGTTGATTTATCTACATTACCATGCTTCCCTTGATCTTCTTTGAGTGTGTGAAGTGACTTTCAAATCCTTGATTGCTTCACTTTACCCATTGAGAGAGCATCCTACTTCATACATTCAAGACACATATCAATATATCTACCCACTGAGGGCATCTTCTACGTGACTACACCATCTAGGTTATGTCATTATTACACCAGACACTCTAGTTATCATGATGATGTACATTATTTACTAGCTTACATAGATTACTCTATTGACACTCACTATTATATAACACTTGTGTATTTCTTTATCATCTACCTAGTCTTGTACGACATGTTTTGCATACTTTCACTTCTTTCTTTGATTAGTTCGATGCGATTGTATTTCTAGCATATTGCATGTTTTATTTTCTTGCTTTGCATAGCTAGGTGTGATTGAATTTATTAGTTCTTGTTTTATCTCTTGTATGTGCCTTAGTAAATTTTAGAATGTCCTTTTCTTTTACTCTTCTGTGTGCCTTAGGATATTTTCCAATGTCCTTTGTTTGTACTCATATATGTGCCTATAGCCCTTGTGCCAATTTTGTTTGTTTCAATTTTATGTGTATGTGGTATTTGAAACTAATTTTTATTCTTTCTTCCCAATTTTAGTGGCATGTACTCATGTCCCTTATTTTATTGACCCCAACCACTTTTGTATGCTTCTTTTTTTTGCCTTTTGTGCTTGTTACTTGATTGTTTCTCAACTATTTACAATGCCATGATCCACATCTTACATTATCTTGGTTTCTTAGATGCCATGATGGACATCATGATCCATCCCTCCTTGACAACTAATAACTAATATCTAACATTTCCAAATTTAATTTAGTATACTACACATGTTATTACATTGTTACATCTATCTATGCATACCCTTGTTGATATAAAAATCTTCATTACAAACCATGTTATATCTTAAGATATCTTGTCAATTATCATTACTATATCATGTATTTTCATAGCATAACATACTTGTAGGGCTCTTTCTTCTGAGGGAAGTCATTTTAGGGTCTTAATTCCTACCCTTAGAAGAGGAGGAAACAAATAGGAGTTATATCATAAAGATTAGAGCCTCTAACTGATCAAAAATCAGCTTTTATAACACTTAGAACAATAACCAAAGTTCAAACTAGGTAGAATAGATCAGATAGACAGTAATAATTATAGAATAGTCTTCAAAATCAGCACAAGACAAGAGTGCCAAGTTTGGAATACAGTGCCAAATAATAGGGTGTCCTATTTCAATTCTCCTATCCAAATAGGAAAAAACCAAATTTTCTAGAAATAGATAGAAAAGTAAGTACAGTTATAGTTTTGTCAACAATAGTTCAATTCAAAATCAATAGTTTCAATACAATTTCTCTCAAAAAATCTAGATATAGGGGTATCATGTGTGGCATGATGGCTCTCCCTTCTAATTTTAGATACACTAATTGGTATAACTTCCAAATTAGAATATATGTTATCAAACACCATTGATTGGGGGTAAAGTGCATGACACATTTGCTTTCTTTTCTTTATAATTTATTGCATTACCCAGGCATTCTTAGTAATTGCATGCATTATTCCATCTATAGGTGGTTGGCATCATTCTTGAGTGGCTTCCACATAAGCTTATTGCCCAGTTTTGGAGTGGCTTTCATACAAGCTTAATTTCTACCTTTTCTAAATGGCCAAGAGTGGTCTAGTTTTTAGTACACATTTGGTTATCCATGTCACATTGTCAAATTATAGAACATTCATGGGCTTCAAGAGCCCTCTCATACAACACACATTCATACCAGTATCAGTTTATAGCTTCACTCATGGGGCAATGATGGAGCCAAAGGTCTAGCTATCCTTTGTATTTTTAAGCCACCTACTCAAAGGGATTGGACACATGGTCCAAACATTGATTAACACATGCATGATCACATAGCTTCACTTAGTGGCTGAAAATAGATCGAAAGGATCAACCTTTACATTCTTGAACTACTCTTAAGGAATTGACCACTTAGCTCCATTCATGATATTACTCTTGGTACAACATCATTTAGCACATACCCAACATCACTCAACATCATAATATTTATATATTGATTCACATACCCGATGAGGTGTATTCATTCATTCCTCTTCATCTCTCTCTTACCTAGATTTTGTACACTCTTATTTTAAATATATCATATCTAGTAAGAACTGATCTACTCTTTATTTTATCTTGCATATTTACACTTCATAATGTGCTCTCTCTATGCACACCCATCATCGCACAACTTCATGAGCTTCATCCTTATAGGTAAGTTTAGGTACACTTTCTACTTTTCCTTTATCCTAGTATTTCATTTTGCTACATCACTAGAATAAGGGGGGAAATGTAGTCATAGAAAATGTCAAAATTATTAGCTTGAGTGTGGCTTGTGACACCTAACCCATAAGTATTTCTTGCATGGTCGTATGACCCTTATAGACACCTTTTTACTTATTCCCAGTCATCTTGAGCATTCTAAATGGTCTTTCCACCTCATCTAGGCAACATTTCTTAGGCCAATCCTATCCCCTAGGTCCCACACCTATAAGATAGAAATACCCAACTTGGACTATAGCATTGGACCCTATGGTGTCATGTTGTAGTGTTCTTGTCCAATTACATTTTGGGCCCCAATAATTATTTCCTTCTGATTCTTATCCTTCATCTTGTTAGCCTAGCATGAATACATTCAACCTATGACCAATAAATCTCTATAAAATCCCATTCAAAGTTCATTTAGAGGGAGGTTGGAAAATATTACAAAGCAAGCAAGAATACAATAAAAACCACTAAATCAATTTTTCATATTCTCTGCATACAACCACCCACTACATCTATAAGCATATCCAAATCCTCACACCAGTCCATAGCCACCTCAAACACACCTAGTTTAGCATTTTTTGCATTTGCATTACATTATTGCATAAAGCATATTAAGTGGAAGAACTACATATGGCTTCATCCCTCTTCAGAGTATTGGTATGTAGGTAGCATGCCCACACAAAAGGTGTGGATACATGTTCAATGTATCTTACACACACTAACCCCCCTTCTTTCTAAAATTTTTATCAAAACACAATGAATTTTATGGTTTAATGAATAAATTTTATCTACAAGGAATTTTGTAGACTTTCAATAGTTGAGATTTCACAAGTAAGCTCACACAAGGACAATGAACAAAACCCAAAAAACTCGGGTCTCTATGAGCATTTTGGACAACAATGGTAGAAGAGGAAAATAGAACCAGACTCTAGAGTGTCCTATTTTGGCACTCCTATCCTTTCATAAAATGAAAGCTAGATCCTGATTTGTGACACTATCCCAATCCTGTATAGCCAATATGAGACCCTACAATAGCCATTTCAATTCATTTTAAGCTAAGTCTTATTTTATCCATATTTATTACTATTTATAGAAAGGTTAAAAATATAAATAAATTAGTGGTTGAATTATTGCAATATTATTTACTAATTTAATCAATCTAAACCCTTAACTAAATTAAGAATAAGACTCCAATATTGTCAAATAAGTTAAATCAACTAACATTCCCATATCCTAGATTGTACATAGTTCCACCATGTGTATAGTGAGTCATGGTTAAATCAAATGGTAAATGTTTTGCAACAAGATGGGATTAGAGTTCTGTAAACTCTAAAAAACTATGTCTAACAAGATAAAGGGTTCAAATGTGATCTAGCTTGGTTGAGGGTGGAGCTATATCTATAAAAATTTTGATGCAAAGATTTGGTAAAAATAGTATAAAATAAAAATGTCTAATGTTAAATGTTTCACACAAACAAGGTCAAGTAAAATTATTTAAAAATAAGATGACAAAGTATGAGGTCCAAATGTGTTACAAATAGATCTAAACTAGAAAAGGCAAGTGTTTCTAGGTCTTTTATTCAAATGTGGAGTAAAAATTTAAGCTCAAAAAGGATATGCTAGTACTTTTGGCCAAACAACGTCAAAAGCTAAGCTTTAAAATGATGATAATAATAATAAATCTAATAAACTTGGGATAGTTTGACAAAGACAAGACACATGTTTTTAGACATAAATGTGATCTGATTGATGCAAAACACTAAACAAAAATCACTTTGAAGAGAGGCTGACACTATCAAACAAAGGCATAAACAATAAAATTTCCAAATTTGAGTGATGAATTAACTAAGGTTACGTAACCCAAAAGATAAATATCTATGTATTAGCCCCATGAATTGAGGCCTAAATAGAAATCAATCAATGTTTGAATCTAAACTTAGAAAAGTTAATCAAAAACTTAGCTAAGGATAAACTAGGATCTAATGAAAATAAGATAGATAATTTTGAATAACGTGACTGGGCTTAGATAAATATCCAACAAGGCTCAAATGATTGGTTAGAATAGTTTGGATACAAGACAAGACAAGTCTTTTGAAATAATTTGGGAAGCATAATGACATTATCACTCACAAAAGATGTGATATGGTTGGTTTTTTCAAAGACTTTAAAGGCACAAGATTTAAAATGATTTGGGAAGCATAATGGTACCTACCTCAATCAAAATGCTACTCATAATGTTTTGACACAAATATTTGTTAATTTAATTAAAGTGTCAAACAAATGGCATAACGCCTCCTCAAATAATGGAGTGATGTTAGACACATGACTCATTCATAACATGGTTTAAAAAAAATTAGTTCTAACACACCAATAAATAAATAACCAAAATACAATTAAGTATAATCATCCTAAATCCTATCAGGGTGTGACAAAGTGGGGTTGACTAAAACTAGTTTGTTTTCGATCATCTAGATTGATCCCATGTGTACACACTTTCACATATGCACACAAGAGAAGCATCATGCCAATTGAGTCCATTTTGATTAGATTATTATGAAAAGGTCTTATCTTTTTCACAACCACTACATCCATTACTTGCTTAGTATAATGTGATGTCCATATCAATCATATGTCTCAAGCTTAACTTGCACTAATGAAGATGGTTTAATCGCTCAAACCACCATCCCAGTAAGGGGATCCTAATCTATATACCCCCTTGGAGAGGTATTAAATACAATGCCAGGAGATTAAACCCAAGGTCAAATCTTCCCTAAATAAATCATGGGAGGTGATGAAATCCCCTTACAAGCCAAGATGCACAGAAATAAAAGACACAGTAAAAAGGCTTTATGGTTGTTTTTAAATTATCCAAGCCATGCAGATCTTGGGGAGAGCCTTGACAACATCTTTTTATGCCTTTATACTAAGGAATAATTTTCAATATAAATGGTTCTTTTGATGCCACATGTTCCCTATATAGAACTAGGGGAAAGCATACAGTCATAAATCCCTTTTTGCTAAACAAACAATCAACAAACAACTTGCATGAAAATGAACTTGATCAAAATAATTTTAAACTAACATGATATCAAATTCATTTTAAGACACCAAAATGAAATGTCTTTTGAATTTTATCCCCTTGGCTTTGATTAGAAACTTTTTAAAAATAAAAAAAGCATCCAAGGCATAAAAAATGAACTAAGTTCTTTTTAGATACCCAAAATATGATGTGAGCAAGATTGATAACATGTTCAAGTTTGATTAGGTTCATTATTAGGCACTAATTGAAATGTTTTGGTTAAGTTTATGGCCCCTTTGCATATTTGAAAAATTCAAAATAACTTGCATAAACACAAGATAAACAAAACACAACCATGTTCATTTTAAGCACCTTAAGTCCAAATTTAAGTGTTAGAAACCATTTAATCATGCAAATTGATGTTTAATGTTTGTCTTTACCTTGAAAAAATAAGAGAGTAACCCCCTACTTAGAATTACTTTCAACTGTTAGCAGATGAAGTTTGGATTTTATCTCTCAAATTTTGATTTAAATCTACCATAGTGACCATTGGCAGTCATAGACAACCATTGATGGTTTCAAGGCAATCATCACTGATCGATGAAATATAATCATCAAAGGTTAAGTATAATCATCACTAATTGATAAATACCATCAGTGAAGACCTATCAACTCGAAGGTAAAACCTTAAAAAGAAAATGTGTTAAGTTAGGCTTGATTAGTTTAAAGATCAATAAAACCTGTAAGGTTAAGTCTATAAATTAGATTTAGATGCTCTTAAAACTTATAAATCAACAAATGAGATAAAAAATAATCAAAATGCAAGCTTTAAGTCCATTTCTCCCCTACAACTAGAACATCGATGGTTATGAATAATCATTGGTGGTTAGGCAGAATCATCAATGATTACAACCTAACCATCGATGGTTTCACCTAATCATCGACGGTCACTATTTAAAGCTGATAATTTAAGAAAAACTAAATCTGACCAAATCAAGGTTATAAAATCAATTTTAGATAACTTCAAGCATCCAAATGAAGATTTAAAAGCTGCATAATTATTTCTTTTCTATGAAATATGCATTGGGTCCCATCGAGCATGCCATTTGTGATAAAGGAATCTAAGGAGGGTGTTTAGATATATGTTAGTTAAAAATTAAATCAAATCAAAATGACCCAAAATGAAAACTAGCACACTTAAAAGCAAACACTACCTTGCCTAGATCAAAGAGAGGAGCATAGTGAACAAACAACAAATGATAAAAGTTCAACAAAAATGCAAGAAAATATATATTCTTACCTTCCTTAAATGTTCCCATATGTTTGTTCAATTGGCTTGCTCAAATTATGCTCAAGAGGTCTTCATCAATGGAGTGTGGCTACCTTCATCTCCTCTTAACACTATGTTCAATGCTTAGATTAGCCTGATGATTCAATATTTTGTCTCAATTTTTGCATTATAACTTTATGCATTTGCTTCATGGATGAAATCTTGCATTATAAAATTACTTTGATTGAGTTCTAAAATGATTTGTGCTGGTAACTTTACACTAACATAGCTTGTTAAATGAAAAGGTCTAGGCTTTATTTTATAGGCTTTAAAACTAACTTGGAATAGATTAAATACTAACCTAGGTTGGCGTAGTTAGCCTTGATTGAGTTTAAAGGTGTTAAAATGGTCATGATTAGCATGGAATAGGTGCTTTGAGATATTTTCCATTTGGGACAACTCACAAAGGTAATGATTAGCTTCCAAGATGTTCTTTGATATTTGAATTTTCCTTTTTTATAATTGATTTATTAGCTCATGGATGAATTCAATTAGGACTTGATTAGGATTTTCAAGTTAATTAATCCCTTTTAGGCATTTGGAAATTTATTGTAAGATTTTGATTTAAATGATTTGCATTTGCCTTGTTTAATTGATTTATGGGCCAAATTAACTAATTACATGGTTATGAAGCCAATTTTGACACACTTAGAAATTTTTGAGCTAGGTAATCAATGGTTGGCAAGAATGAGTCTAAAGTCAGGTATGAAGCCATTGGTGGCTAGTTTTAAGTGTCTACAGTGTGTTGAGAGTGTGGAGGAATGTGAGAGGTGAGATATTAATATATATCTAAGAGAGAATAGGAGTTACATGTGCAAGCTTAGGCATGTGTGTCATGTGACCCTAATCCTCTTACAAGTAGGTAGGATGTGTGTGCCATGTGGGGGAGAGGATTTACATGCAAGTAAATTCAAATCCAACAAGTGGACTAGGGAGGTGAGTGACATCTCATAAAATAAAAAATATTTTATTTTTATAAATAAAATAAATACACACATAACTAAGACTTAGGAAAAGCCTATAAATCTATAGAAAGGACCCAAATTAAGGTCAATTCTCCAACACAAATCTAATGAACTTTGAATTTTTCTTATGAAACCATTTAATTTATCTTTCCAACACTATATTCATTCAAATTTGTAAATTTTCTAACTCTTATGAAAACCAATTTATTAATGGCAAAGGTGAGGATATGACCCTATCAATGTAATATGGGACTATAATTTTTTTCCCATCATTTATCATTTATTTTAGCATCCAAGTGTTAGTGAAGGAATTGATCTAACTAAAACCTAGTCAACCCAAATCACATGTCAACATGTCATATTCATCTCCACAATCAACCCAATAATATTCTAGATGTGATTTGTGCAATATGAGGGGCTAATTTTGAGATGATATTTCACATATCTTTTAATTTGAAAAGTGGATATGTTCATGTGAGGTTACATTGTGAATTGAGAAATTGAAGCTTAAATATTTTGGGCAACTATGGAATTCATACAAGTATAATGGCCCAAGGTGATTGGGAAAATTACACCTACCACTATTTATTTCAACATCTCTTATGTATCTTAGTGATATGTATACACATCTCAATCAGTAATATATTACCATTTTTCAGCCTTATAAGTCTCAAGGGTCAGCCTTTGAATCCTCATACTCTAATATTGGATAAATTTTGGAATTGAATGAAGTAACTCCCATATTAAGATATGAGGTTGGCTACCTCATTTAAAATTCTTTCCCCCCAATATTTATCCAATTCTTGCACAAATTTCATGGTGAGATATACATTTAAATGTCTTAATTTTTTGTTTCTTTGGTATATAATTAATTAAAGGTGAATCTTATGAACATTGGTTTTTTGGCTTGTATTGGCCAATTGAGTGAGATCTAGGTAGACCCTCTTGTATGTAATGATCTAGGATTTACCATAAACTATCCTATCTAAAGATTCAAACTCTAAGAAAGTAAATCAACTAGATCCCATTGATACTTAATGAAATCAGGATATGACTAATGGATCTACTAAACCTAGAAAGAGGAACATCTATAACACAATGTTAAGATAAATGGTTCCAAAGCCTCTAGATAATCAACTCAATGCAATATCCCTAACTAGGTTTGTAATTATAAAGAAATAAAATATTATAATTAAGTAATATAATTAAGGGGATGGGTAAGAAAAATAATTAAAATGGATAAGAAACCATGGTAGGGAAATGGTGGCCTAAATTACCTAAGATGTAAAAATGGCAAGTTTGAATAATCTTATGGCCACACTAAGTTTAAGTGTTGATATAATTAAAAAAATGAGACATACATTTATTTACCAAGAAATTATGCAACTTTTATCTATTAAAAATAACTTGGGTTAGAAAATACTTACCTTGAACAAGACCTTTCGAGCCTTAATCTCTCCCTTGACCAATGGTGATTTGCAAGAGATTGTTGTGGTTGTAAGGATATCAATGGTTGAATCAAGATTTAATATAAAATGATTACTCATATTAAATATAAGATTCCACAAGACAAGACTTTCCCTCTAAGGAAAGATCTAATAAATAACTCTTCCAACATGTAGACTTAGAGAAAAAGTGTGATAAATGGTAATTGAAAATTAATGTTCCTCTCTATTGGATTGAAATTGTCACTTTTATTTATAATGATGAGTTATCTTAATCCCTCATGGATATATATCAAATAATATTGTCTATTTAAATTCCTAAATGGGTATACTAACCTTGAACTAGGTCAGTCAGGCCAACTTAGTTGTGAAGCATGCACCTGAATGTTCATAATTGCATCGATCTAATCGATGTAGTTGGGAGGGGATGGATAATGGTTAGAACTACATCAAATAGGCCCACATAGTTGGAAGATATATGTATTGACACAATTATAGTATAATATATGGAAGGGCATAGCTTAGGGTTCAAATTTGGGAAATCTAGAATGGATATGGGGATAGTAAATAAATAACAATGTATCTCATGAAGAACCATCAATTTGCCCATCCCTTTTCTGGTGTAGCCTTTAAGGTATGAAACCAAAGATATTAAAACTTGGTAAGTTATTTTAAGAGAGAAAGCGCTAGTAAATAATAAATTTTAAAAATATTGTGTGTATACATATGCCCCACCTGAAGCTCATCATGTGTCACTAAAGTGTAACATGGGCTGGTACTTTAGAAAAGAAAACAACAACACAATAACCAAACTAACAAAAATTTAGTAGAAATTAGAAAATAGTCAAAGTAAATACACTATAAATAAATAGCTTTACTTAATTTTTTATTGTTAAAAAAAAGTTTCATGTGTAATCGATAATGATAAGCACCTATTGTGTGGAGCAACAGGCCAACCTAAAAATCTTTAAAAATCACATTTTTTTCAAAAATATGTTGTTAACATTGAAAAATTATCTATCTTACTAGGATTAAAGGCTTCTTTTAGTTTGATAGAAGGATCTACGAAATTAGAGATATGATAATAATAATAATAATAATAATAATAATAATAATAATAATAATAATAATAATAATAATAATAATAATAATAATAATAATAATAATAATAATAAATTATCAATAAATAACTAAAGGTTGGAAATTTTGAAAATTTTACTAGAAAAGAGTAAATTACTATTCATTTGTCCATTTGTTATTTTTGGAAACAAGAGATTTGTGTATCCAAATATATAATTTGAGAGATTATGTCCCACATACGATGAGGTAGACAAGATAGTGGACATATCATAGCTGTAGTCGATGTAGTCAAAGTAAAGGTTGCATTTATTGTAAATTTTAGATTTTTAGATAAAAATAGAGTATATTAGAAAAATTAGGTGCTAGGGAAAATCTTGTAACTGAATTTTTTCCCAAAAGCATAAGTTTAGAGTTAAAAATAGGAAGAGAATTGTGTACGGGATGAAAAATCATAATTTAGGTCCAGGGCATTTATTTTGTCCTAATGAAAAATTGTCACCTAGTCTAAATGGTATCGGCTAGGCTGATGTAGTTAAAATTTGAGGGTAATAAAAAATAGTTGATGCCATATAAACTAGCCAATATAGTTTAAATAATTATAATTGATGTCATGTGACATGGTTGACACAGTTGAACATAATAAAATGTCCAATAACATATATCATGGCTAATGGCATAAGATATTAGCTTAATGTAGTTAAAAAGATTGTCAATGGCATATGATGATTTGAAGAGATGGTTGATGGTGTGTATGTCGATTGATGTAGTATAATAAAAGGCTGATATAGTATGTCATGTTAGATATAGTTTGGTTTTATAGATGGCTAATGTATTAAGATACATGGATGATATAGTTTATAAAATAAAATGGTTGATGTAGTAAGGTACATAGCCAATGAATCAATTAATTTTGAAAGAAAAAAGTGATAAATTATTTTTTAATGTCTCCTATATTTTAAATTTTGGATAAAGCCCTGATTTATGCTCTATTGTTTCAAATTTTACAAAGGCATCATAGATTATGAATACTATTGGATGTTATATGGTTACCATATTTACTATAGCAAATACATGTATTTGATTGAACTCATCTGAATCTGATGTGATTCAATGGTATTATGGAGATGCAATGGATCCCACTTAGTGTAGAGCTAGTTATCATGTTCTTAGGATCATGGGAGAGACTAAATAATACCTTCTTGTGGGTGGTCGATGGGGATACCATCGAGGTGGGTACTATATTGGAGGATGTTCATGCACTTTTGGGCTTACATGTTATGGGCACCCTTGTAGTGTGAAACACCCTAGATTCCTCTGACGAGAGGAAGGTGTTACCTATGGGGGTAATAGGGTCATATGGGTATGACAAAAAAGAGTTGCACTTTAGTTTATTTGATGTATATATCGTTCATATTCCATTTGGTACAACCACACCAACTCCAATGGAAAGAGGGAGAAAATAAGTCTCACTCGATGGGGATTCCCCCTACTTCTTCCCTTATATCTCTCCTAAAAGGAAGTAGGTTATGGAATTAACTTCACAAAGGTCTTTGTCTACTAGGTCATGGTGTACTATATACCTCAGTTGGTTAATGTGATTTATTATATGTAAGGGGCCTATTTTAAGTATTCTCTAGAACTTATACAAGAAATATTTGGTCTATTTTATGCCCACAATAATAAGCTAGTTCATGATTTCCAATTAACTCACTATTGGTTGTCACCTTCCCCTAATCTAGTGATTTCAACATTGTATAAAAAAATAGGTGAAAGGATGAACATGTAGTCTAGATAAAGATTGAAATACTAACTATAATTAAAACTAAACTAAAGATTATTTAACATTGATATAAGAAAAATAAACAAGAGAGAGGGTAAGGATAAAGGAAATATGAACTTGATTTCTAATGAGGGAATTTCTAGTTCTATTTAATAGACAAGCCATATAAGAAACCAGTCTCTATTTAGCCAACATAGCACAACCATTAAGTAGAGAAGGTGCAAGAGTCTAAATATAAATGAGCTATGTATGAGAGGGAAACAAATCCACCTTTGACATGCACATGTAATGAATATCAATCACAAATATTTCATATAATAGATAATTTATGAAATACAATACTAAGGTTCATTAATGTTTAGGTGAACTATATAAACAACCATCAAACAACCTCAACTCATGCTCAAATGAAAAGATAAAGTAAAAGGAAAAATTATAAAAGAAGGAAAACAACTAATTCCTCTTCTCTATCTAAATGGACTATCCCCATTTCAACGGATAACTAGTCTTATATAGGCCGCTTAGTCCATTCAGTCGTAAAGCCAACCCCCGAACTAGTGGTTGGAAATCATTAGTGGTATGTGTCTACCTCTAATAATAATTTAAATGAGCCATGTGTAATCATGATTAAATCAATATCAAGGCCCCTATGACTGACCTTTAGATTAAATTTTGGGTGGTTAGAGTCATTGAAGGTCTCCTCAATCTAGCCAGTTGGCCACACTCTGTTTAGTGATGGCCATGCCCAATTAAAATGACCCCTTGTCATTTATGATCTAGCCCAATCTCAATGCCCATGCCAAATATTTATATTTAATTCCACTTCCTATCCTTCCTAGGATATTTTATCCCATGGTCCCTTTAGTTTTTATAAGACAAAATGATTCATGATTTTATCAGTATAAGTGGGTTTATAGTTCCACTTTTGGGTTTTGACAACATAAATAAAAAAACAAGAAATATAGGTGTCAAGTTTAGTATTGAATTCTATTCATGGAGGACCATGTATCTTTCTCAAGAAGGGAATTCCATGTGTCCACTCTTTGATACTTGAGAAGAGCCAACATGTCACTTGTGTGTCAAGGTCATGTCACATGTTGATTTATCATTAACTCATAGGGTGTTGAGTGTTTGGACCTCCTTATTTTTTTCACTGCTAAGATGCAATAGGATCTTAACAGGTGGAAATATTTATTTTCTTAGATCTATATAGGTCCTCATTTATATTTCCATGATATGACTACCCTAGAGCCCTAAGATCATGTCACATGGCATCATCTAGGGGCTTGCTTGATCTATGCTCTATCATACCTCACATGCCTATTTTTAAGGTATAGATAAGCAATATCATGTCATGTGGCATCATCTCATTCACCTATAAGGTTTGTTTCTTTCCCACTATATCATGATTACCCCAAGGACTTGAGGAAGTGATATCATGCCATGTGGCATGATCTCAGGCACCTGAAGGGTCTAAGTCCTTAGTTCTTTGTTTGATGTCTTTTAGAGTAATGGAAATCCAAGGTGTTGATAAGTGGTATCCCCCATTTAAATCTGGACCTACAATTAGATGATTAGCCATTATTTTTTATAAATAAAAACTAACCATTAGAGTTCAAATTTATAGATTTAACAAAAATTGAGTAGGGCAAAACCCTTTTAAAATTAAATAATTGGAAAAGATGCCCTTTTCTGATGACAAGATTGATCTATCCAATTAGATGAAATGATTAAATCCTAAGATCAAAATATAGTCAAGTTGGTTCTCCTAAAATAAAATTGGCTATGAAAAATATAGAAGAAAATAGACAATTAGCCATTTTTCAATCAAAACAAGGTGAGTTAAGTCAAAAATAGCAAGTAGGTAGACCCTTTTAAAATTTAATATTTCAAATGATATAAGCACAAAGACCATTTTTTATTAAAAAACTACATAAATTGAATAGCTCATGAACTTTAAAATTATCAAAAGATAAGTCAAATTAGTACTAAGGTAAGGATCAAATGATACCTTGAAACAATTTTATAAATATATTAATGTCTTAAGTATAATCTTAGGTTTGATGGTCTTGACAGGCCAAAAAGTTATGACATTTATTCTCATGAAATGATAAAGTGTGCCATTATGTCATCCCACTAGAAATATGTGCCATGTGGCATTTGTTTTCTCATCTATGGTCTAAATTAGTCAGCACTTAGACTAATAACCTATACACGTTTGATGAAATAATATCTTGACACTTGTCAATATTTCATTCCCTTTATAAGGCTTGTAAACACTCTGACCATCTCTAGGGGTTAAAAGAAATAAGATCAATAATGTGGCATAATCCTAGGCATCTAATGGTTTAAATACAAATGAGAGCTATATATACTACCCTAGGGGATCCAAAAAATGAGATGACACCATGTGGTATGATCTTGTGTATCCATGAGGTCTAGGATATTATGAGAAAATTGAGGAGGTCAGAAGTTACGATGAGTTAAGATCATGGCATGTGGCATGATCTTGCTTATCTATAAGGTTCAGGGGCTAGAATCAAGGATCTAAAAATAGCTATGAGGTGAGAAACTAGGATTGTGACACTTGTCAAGATCTCAGTTACTCGAGAAGATTAAGGTCAAGCAAATAAATTGAGGTGATCAGTGAAGTGAAAATGACATCATGCCATGTGGCATTATCACACTTAACTGAAAGCCCCAAATAAAATATCAAGGCAAAAATGGCATGTAAAATGGTAAAATGACAAGTGGCATGATTTTGATTTCCTATGGACTCACAAGAAAAGTTTATAAGACCATTAGCTCATAGGGAAAACACTTAGCCATTTGATTTTGAAATATGAATTTTGAAAATAACAGGTAAGTCCCAAATTATAAGCCTATGAACAAGATAGTAATTTTACCATACTTAAGCTAAAACCAATCTATTATCTAGGAGGAAACTAAGCCTAAAATGATATTTCAAAGAATACTTAGCTAATTTGCTTCGACCAAGAGCAAATGCAAACATGATTGCCCTAGAAAAGACCATGAAATCTGAGAAAATACACAGTCAAATTAATCTAAATAGATAAAATGGAGGCCTAAATAGATATGAAAAAGTGGATGAAAAGGTCTCATTTTATTAACACTTTAGCCCATTTAATCTGATGGCTCACTAATAGACTAAGTTTCAAAAGTTAATTGATACAAAATCCCATTCAAATAAATCAAAGGCACACAATATCATGCCAAGATGCTCAAATAAAAAACAAATTTATTACAATGGTTAAATAATATGCACAAACTTGAGGTAAAATAATCTAAAAAAAGAACCCTAATATAGTTTAAAATAGGATTCTTGATAGATCAGGACTTACCAAATTTGTGATAAAATCAAGTAATTACATAAAGAAGCCTCAAATGCAATCCCCTAGACCAAGTTCATAGACATCCTTATGTTCAGACCTGGATTAAAGGGTAAAAAAAGGCATAATTATTAAGACATGTAACTCTCCAAGAACTTTTCCAAATAAAACAGTAGATAAAACAAGCCCAAACCTAGCCAAGACCTAGAAGACTAGAATCTAGAGTAAAATAGGTTCCCTAATTTTGTGAATAAATTAGGACATGTTGTGTAAAAAACAACAAATGGTGACTCTATTAGAAAATACTTGAGTATTTTGGAACACTAAAACCTTGCCTCGAACGCAAAATATTTGGCTTAGCCCAATGCCTAGAACACAAAACAACTTGCACATAGATAAGAGAGGGAAGACTATAGAACCCAAATCAGACAATATATTTTACCAATGTGTGCTTGTGAATTCATTTTACTTATAAAAATTGAAAGGACTAAGTGTTATAGTTAGGGTCATCCAACTAGTGAATTCTACCTTACCTTGAATACCTAGACATTATTCTGCTACTAGCTAGGCATATATAGCTTCAATAGAGTTACTCTACTACCAGCCAAGTGTCCATAGCCCTGGTAGAGGTTGATTGAATCACCTATTACCGAGTTTTTTTGAATTGATTTCTTTTCCATTTTCTTTTATTTCCTTTTCCTTCACTCAACATTTCAATCTTGTGTTGGGGACCACCATGATAAACAATAAGTCTAATTATATATTTTTCACTTTTATATCTTAGCTATAATAGTTTGATCTAGGAAAATTCAAGAATCATTAGAGTGTTCTTTGTGATAAGTTTTGAGGGAATGTATTCATGAATTAGATAACCCATCCCCAACTTATCGAACACAAACTTATTCAGGACACAAGCAAATAGCCGAAGGTTTAAAATTTGAGTTAAATAATGAATCCAATGTTAGAAAATTTTGAGTACCTATATAACACACATCACTTGTGTTACCTACTTGCAGACCTAACATTATTCATCATGACATTTATTAAAATAACCATAGGACAAAACAATATAGAATAGGCCCAACAAGGAAACAAATAAATAAATAAGAATGAGATCTAAAAAAATAGCAAAAATAGAAAAATAAAACCAACAAGGGAAAGTAAAGAATCAAAAGGGAAATTATTTACAGGACCACCCATAGCCAATTTAGGCTTAGAAGTAGTTCTTGAGGAATTTTCTATTGGCAAACAATGGAAGTTACTCACTAGTTAGAAACCTTATGGAAAAATTATTTTCTCCTAGGATTTCAAAGATTTGGAAGTGTCCTAGCCAAAGGGCATCATATTTTTCATGTTGACCCTTATTTTCATGAGCCTTGACCTGAAATAAGACTAGATCTAAGATCCAAAATGCTTTTAGTTAATATTTCTTGTCAAACCATTGTTTGACAACTCTTTGATGCTTGTTAAAGTGTATCATGGTTGCATCACATTTTTATTGCCCTATACACAAAATAATAAAGATGAATACACAAGCCAAATACACATAGAGAAATTATGAACACACGCTAAATTGCCCTATTGTATTCTATTTAATTTGAGACATTGTACCTTTATATATAGGCAAAACCTTCTCCTATAATCATGGAGATTCACCAACTCAACATATCCCTCAAATCTCTCTCACTAAAAACAAACTTATATACATGAGTTTGTTGTAACTTACACAAATATATATAAAATATTATAATGAATTAACAAACCAAATATCATGTAAGTGTAAAATTTTTCCTATCATCCGCACCCGCCCCCCCATGGGGAGAAAGTACATCATGTGAAGGTGAAAACAAAATTGTGTGCTTACACATACTTTTATGTCTGCATATTGTTGTCTGAATCTTGTTGTCTGGATCTTTTTGCACATGATCACGTACATATGAGAACTTAGCTTGCTTTCACTTTCAGTTGAACATATTCCTTGGCCAACCATCTTCCAATGAAGTACGACAGTCAGAGGATCTCTATAGTCAACTTCCCTCCCATATAACTAGTTATAATATCAATGATATGCACATTCTCCCTTTTTTCAAACTTAGCAAGGGAAGGTTATAATGTTTTATTTATTTCAAACACCACACAACTGAAAATGAAAAAGGCCACCAAAACAAAATGCAACCTTAACATTAGTGGCTGATGAGAGATGCTTTTTATCCTTCGATGCCTCTAACCTCTATTGTATAGCTCAAATAGATATATTAATGAAGAGAATACTTCCTCCCCACACTCTTGACATACCTTTTACAAAATAGTTGCAGTTACCCCGATAATACATCTACATACAATTTTCTTTTTTTTAAATTATATATAAATTTCGACACTTTTAATGACTAAAATTACTTGACACATAGACTCAAAAAAATCTTCTTAACTTTTATATTCGACAACATATAAAAAGACTATACCAAAAAAAGAAAAAGAAAGAGGACACTTTATATAAACTAGACTTTGTTAATGACTTTGATAATACCAACAATATAACTATTTTGACATATACAAAATAACACAATGGACTCTTAATTTTTAAGAATGAGACTCAACTATAAGTGAAATATTTATGACTAATATCTGAAAAAAAATAAAAATAATCATCTAATATTAAAACTACTTTGACATCGTATTAGACCATCAAATTTTCTTATTTGAAAAGAAAACAAAATCTTACCAAAATGAAAAACATAAACTAAGGGCTCACAACTATTTTCAACAAAGCATATTTAGCAGAACTGAAGCCGAGTCCGAGAAAATAGCTAAACATCGAATGCCAACAATGCAGATCTGAATAATAATGAAACTTTTATGACTGTACGAAGGTGTACGTCAGATATGGAAGGTGACTTGAAAAATGAGTCCGGGTACCTCGGCTACCAAATTTATTTGACTCCTTGTTTGATATTGCATTTTGGATCTCTGCAAGGTACAACTTTAATACCTATATCAACCCTCGCCCGATGTTAATGTCAAAACTGCATACAAATATGATGGTTTTTATTAGATTTGAATAATGCAAAAAGAAATATGGTAAAGAAGAGCAGGTCACCAATTTCAAAACAATGGTATTATCAAATCTGAATGCACGTTGAAAGCAAGCCTTTTTATTGATCAGGAAGCATGCACAAATTTGCAAATAATGATGTATATTTATTTGAATAGGCACAGATCTACTAAAATTGATATGGCAGAACCAAATATATCTTTACAAACTGAACATGCATGCGTACGTCTCGGTAAATGTAGAAATAATTCTCAAATCCCACAAAGGTGAATGCAATGAGATTGCACCATTAGGTGAGGCAATAACAAACACTATGGCTGCCCCTTAAAAACAAAATCATTGATCCATCACAAGATCCAAGCTATTGGAGGAGCTTAACAGGGATTTATCTCATACACATAATGATAAAGCTGAATACACAAGCCAAATACACATAGAGAAATTATAAACACACACTATATTCTCCTTTAATCCTCTATTTCATTTGGGACATTACACCTTTATATATAGGTAAAACCTTCTCCTATAATCATGGAGATTCACCAACTCAACATATCTCTCAAATATCTCTCACTAAAAACAAAACTTAATACGTGAGTTTGATATAACTCACTTACACAAATAGCTAAAAAATATTCTAATGCATTAACAAATCAAATATCATGTAAGTGCTAATTTTTTCTAACATTTATTCCAATGGTATTAGGTTCATAAGGTAAGCCTCTATCTTGTTATTATCTCTTAGGTAGTCTTTGATGAACAATAGGATCAAAATTATGAGGTTTATAGGGAAGGAAAGTCTTGGACAAATAACAAATGGTATGGGGAAGTACCTAGAGAATAATTGATCCTAGTCCTATTAAAACAAATGGAAATTTTAGACTAGTATGCCACTCCCTAGGATTTCTAGAAGTTTCTTGTTAGTTGAATCAGTTAAACCATTATCTTGTGGGTAATAATTGGATGATAATTTAAGAATTACCTAGTTTTCACAAGCTTACTTAGTAAATTGTAGTGAGGAGAAAGTGAGTCTATTGTCACATACTAGGACAAATGACAAACCAAACTTAGTTATAATGGGCTCCTCAAGAAAGTTGATCACCACCTCAGTTATGAAATTTATGAATTCTTTGGCTTTAGCCCAATGTGTGTAGTAATCAGTTGCAGTAAGGATAAATTTGTATCCCATAAAGGAGTTAGCATTAATGGATACCACAAAGTCAAAACTCCACTTTGCAAATGGATGGGATTCAATAACCGACTATAGTGGCATGTCTAGAGTGCATTACTTATATGCAATGACTTGACAAATGTGGTGTCCCCTTACATGGGCATTGGTGTCCTTGAAAATATGAGGCCAATAATAGCTTTCCCAGAGTATTTGGTGATCTTTGGTACTCTCTGAACCATGAAAAGTTCCATGTTCCACATGGAAACCAGTGAGTACTTTAGCATCTTTAGCTTTTTCAAGCATCTTAGGTAAATGCCTTCATGGTTATTTCTATACAACATGCCTAATTTGATCATGAAAGTGATGTTTTGTAGGTGTAATTCTCTCCTCTGAGTGGAGTTTGAGTGGGTTGGGAACTCATTTTTTAATAGGTAATAGACCATGTCTTGATACCAATCATTACTTGTAATGTTTTGTATTATATAATACTGGCATATGATCTGTGGATCCACCTTATCCGTGGTCTTGTTGAGTCCCTAGCCTCTAAAAACCCTCATTGGATACATCTCCAAGTCAAATTATTGTAGTATAGTCATCCATTTCCCACGTCATTCACCTAACTCATTCTATATCAGCATTGTCTTAACAGTTGGTTCAAGCACAACAATAAATACCTTGCTACATAAAATGTAATGCCTAATGTTTTTTACCGCTTTGATCAAGGTGAAATCCTACTTGTCAATGGTTGAGTATTTGAGCTCAACATTTATGATTAGGTAACTCATAAATGATATAGATCTTCATTTCGAGCTCCTTCTCTTTGTGTTAGGATGATAGCCATTGAGTGTTATGAAGAAAATGAATAGATGTAGAAGGGATGTGTATAATCAAGACTAATAAGCACCAATGTATTTACAATTGTTGTCTTGATTTTGGTAAAGGTAATTTTTTATTCATTCATCCACTCGACCTTAGTGTCCTTATTTATCATTTTGTTTAGTGGTTAGGCTATTTATGTAAAACCTAAGATGAACTTCCTTACAAAGTTGATTTTGTCAAAGATGATTTCAACTCATTTTATTGCCAAGTAATGAGATTTTAAGAACGGCCTTCACCATGTGCATGTCTATTAAGATACCTCATTCAGATATAATGTGCCCTAAAAACTTACCCTGTGTGACCCCAAATATGTATTTATTTAATTTTAGGGAGGTTTTGTGGTCTCTACACCCCTGAAAGACCATTCTCAAGTCTTTCACATGGTCCTCTATGTTCTTGGAAAATACAATCAGGGCATCCATGTATATGACTATGCACCTACCAATGAGGTCTTTAAATGTAATATCCATGGCTCGGTGGAATAAGGCGCATACATTGATTCGGTTAAATGGCATCCTTTTGTATGTGAACATACCCCACTTAGTTTTAAACATTATCTTTAACATGTCTTCATGGTTGACCATTACCTGATTGTAATTTGAATATACATTAAAGAATGACATCATTTGAGAGCCATTCACTATTTTAAAGACTTCATCTAGTAAAGGCAATGAGTAGTTGTCTTTTTTATAAGCTTTATTTAGATTTATGAAGTGCATGTAGAGACTGATTTCTCCACTCTTATTTCAAATAGGCACCAAGTTGGCTACTCGGGTGGAGTGTCTAACATGGTAAATGATCTTTCCAAAAATCAACTTCTACACTTCTTTAAAAATTAAAGGCTTTAGTAATGGTTTAACTGCCTCTGCCTTTGGTGGAACGGGTTGACACCATGCTTCAGTGGGATAGTGTGCATAAATATAGAGGTGTCAAACACTTTAAAATATTCATATCTCCATGCAATGGTGTCACCAAAGTCATTCAAAGATTTCATAATCCTTTTCTTTTCAATCTAGGTACAAGTTGTCCTAAAAGAACAAGTTTTGATTCTCATGCATTACCTAGTGTATGATATTGATGGGTAATTTCTTTGGTAGGGGTTGCCTTTCCCTTTTCACCCTAGTATTCCATGTCAAATATCCTTTCCAATAACACCATACCTTTCATTATGTTAATAGTATTCATATTTATGACCCCTTCTTCATCTAATTTGAACTCTTTCCTGCCATCCTCATCAATGATCTGAGACTCAAATGCATCAATGTTAGCGATGAAGTCAATGATATGTTGGTCATCATTGAAAACCTATAAGTTTCTAATGTTGTCTATAATGGAATAAGTAGAGACCAAATATACATAGAATCTCCTCAATCTAGAGTTAGGGATGGGTTTCAAGGTACTTGCAACCATTTCCAATGTATTTATCATATAATTATTTCTTTAGGGTAGCCTTTAGATGTTGAATCATTAAAGTCCTCAATCACATTCAACACTCTATTGTGGTAAATATAAAGATGATTATCATTATAAGCATAGTGTCTTATAACTTGTTTGGCAACAAGTTATGAATCTCCAAGTACTTTCAAGTTCTTCACTTTTTTTATTTAGTGAAAATTGGAGGCCATGTACTACGGCTTCATACTCACTTACATTGTTAGTGTAAGCAAATTGTATTTAGATGGTTACCACATATGACCTTCCTCTTATATTGATAATTTTAATCCCAACACCATGCCCACTCTTTGTTTGGATCCATTGAACTTTAGGTTCCGCGTATGATCTTCAGTTATGTGTTTTAGGTTATTCAAGATGGGTGTTATTATGTTCACTTCCTTGTTATCCTTTATATCTTATAAGGCTAACACACCTTCGTCTTTGTTTGTCAATGATATTATAGTTTGGTCTTAAGTAGTAAACATGGGTGTAGAACTATCCTTAATGGAAACATGCACAATGTCTAGGATTTTGCATTTATTTTCACATGAATGGCCTTGTTAAACTATCATGTGAGTTGGGGAAAGACTATACATTGAATATAATTTTTATGAATAGAGGATATCATCCTCTTCAAGTTAGTCTAGCTCTTCAAATTCAAATTTGTCTTGTACTATAAGCATGTTGATGGAAAACATACCATATAATTCAGCGTCTTTCTTAAGTGTATAGACTCCTACCTTTTATTCTTCATATAGGTTCTCATTGATCTTATTATATTTTTTAATCATGTGATCCATATTTATATCCCTTTCAATCCTAATCTAATTAGGCATGCCTAGCCATGGAATCCACATTTGAGACAAATTACTAGTCATATACCCATTTAGTGTCTAGGACTAATCTCAATTGAGAAGCATTCCATATGCCTTAGGTATATCCACCACTAGAATGTCAATGAATTGTTACACTCTAGGATCAAAGGTGAGTTTCATGTGGATGTGATTCAACTCACCAATGAATTTAACATATGATTTGCCTAGTTAAATAAATTTTATAGTAAATTTAGCATGTGTTAGTCCTAAATGTTTGAAAATGGAATAAGGCATCACATTCCCAAAAACACCTAAATCCACCAAATAATTATGTAAGTTTTTGCCAAAAAATTTGATTGTTAGAAGAAAATTAAGAGTCTTTATCTTTTCCTTATAAATGACAACATGAGCATCAACAATGTTACTAGATCATTCCTCTTAGGGGCAGACAATTATTTTAGCAACAAATAATTTTAGTTAAAGACCTAGAGCAACTCAAACATTGTTAGGTTGACCTTGTTTTTTTCAAATCCTCTATAATGTTATATCCATGTTTGTTTTGTTCTAGAGGTTTATCAACATAGGGAGATGCAACATTAATTCTAGGATAATATGAGGTAGTAGGTCCTTTGTGGGGAGGAGGATTATTAATATAATTTTAATCAGGGGGAACTTGAATGTTGTTAGGGGAGTAGAAGTATTGAGAGGACCCTATAACTTATTCCTCAAATGATAGGTATTCCCCCTTTGGATCTATTTAAAGGAATAAACCCCTCAAGGTTATCCTTAGGCTCATTGTCACTTTCAAATGGGAAATCATAGTTTCCAAGACCATGGCAGTGTTTGGGTTGTCTCTACTTGGGCCAAGTTTCACATTATCTTATATAGGCACTATCTCTTAGTTTTCCATCTTCTTTTAGAAGATGTTTGAGGCCAATGCAAATTGAGCACAATCTATTTCAAAATGGCCTTCTATATTATGTAATTTAAACCAAGTGGGTAAGGCTAGGTCTACCATGTTTACTGAATTAGAGACACTATTGTGGTCCTAATTGGTGTTTTCAATGGGACTAAGCACATTCCCATTATTATTCCTAGTGTTTCACTATCTATTATCCCTTTGAAAACTATAATTTATATTCTAGGGTGGGTTTTTCATAACTTGGTGTTTTTAGACACCTATCTACACAATTTGACCATATCATTAGTTATATCTAGACCATTTATTATTGATTAGCCACCTCAAGGTTCATAGGGGCACTTTGGTTGACACATGTTTGAGGTGGTGGGCTAGCCACTAGTGTATTAGTTTTTAATAATTGAGGGATAACATGATGCACCACGTTATAGGCAATACTAGTAAGAATTTGATGGTTCAGGGATGATGGTATAGCTTGATAATTATTGATATAGACAACATATTCACTTGAACTAAGAGTGGTATCCATATTATTATAAGTAACTAGAATGATTTGTTTACTCACATGTTGTGTCAATACATGATTTCATGAAACAAATGGATGATTATTAGGCATGGGTTCAATGGCATCATATTGTAAATTGGATTTGGGCTTGAATACATAGATCTCAAGCTTGGATTCATCAAATGAGTTTTTTTCATAAGGGCTTCATTGACCATAGTAATTTGGTTATAGGCATTAGGTTGCCTTATGAGAACAAGGGACCAACACCATATCCTTAGGGTACCAACTATTATTCAATATTGACTACCTCATTATAGGCCAAAGACAAGGATGTAAGAGATGTTGGGGACCTTTCTAGGAACATGGAATTCATGGGGTCTAAGGGAGGGCAAAGAGGGTAATAAAAGGAACTATAATAGTGAGGGAGATAATGGCTGAGCAAGTTTGTTTGGTATTAGACTTTCATTTGTTAGTCATATTTCTCCTATGTCTTAAGATTTTTAATAGCTCAAAATCACCCTCAATTGACTTCAATATTATGACAACTCTTTTATTTTCCAATTTTATAAACCTATAATTTTGCTTTCTAGGAAAAACTTACAAGATGCTAGATATAATCAAACATAAATATCAAAGACTACTTTATCAACCCTCTTTATAGTTCTAGTTTATTGGTAATACATTTGGTATAGCCAAACCAACTCTATGGGAAAAGGAGGGAGAGGAAAAATCTCAACTATCAAGGATTCCCTCTACTTCTTTCCTTTTACCTCTCCTAAAAGGAAGTAGGTTATGGAAAAAACATACCCAAGGTCTCTATCTACTAGGTCATGGCATACTAGATACCTCAATTGGTTGATGTTGTATGTTCTATTAAAGGGTCCTATTTGGAATATTATCTAAGACTTATGCAATAAAATTTTAGTCTATATTTTTCCCAGAAGAACCAGTGAGTTTAGGATTGCGAATGAACTCATTGTTGGTTAGCACCTACCCCTAGTCTATTGATTTCAACAATGCATAAAAATATAGGTCAAAGGATGAATGTGTAGTCCAAATAAATCTTGAATAACTAAATACAATTAAGGCTAAACTAAATCTAATCTAACATTGATATAAGAAATAAAAAAGTGAGAGGGTAGGGAGAAAGGAAAGATGAACTTCCTTTCTAATGAGGGTAGTTCTATTTATGTTTAACATAAAAAAACTCTTGAGAAATTAGTCTCTACTTAGCCAACATAGCACAACCAGAAAGCAAAGAAGGTGCAAGAGTCTGAGGACCAATAAGCTACATAGAAGAGGGAGATAAATCCACATGGACATGCACAAGCAATGAATATCAATCAAAGATATTTCATATAATAAATAATTCTTGAAATATAAAATTAAGGTTCATCAATGTTCAGGCAAACCCTAAAAAAGACAATCAAATAGCCTCAACTCATTCTCAAATGAAAAACCAAACTAAGAAGAAAATAAATTACAAGACAAGGAAAATAACCAAGTCCTCTACTCTATATATTAATTTTAAATGGATTAGCCTCCATTTCAATAGAGAATTGGTATTATATAAGCCAATAAATATATTCAATCATAAATCCAAACACTTGATTAGTGGATGTAAATCATTAGTGAGACATGCCCATCTCTACTCAAACTTGAAATGAGCCACATGTACTATTGTTGAAATTAGGATCAAAGCCCTAGTAACTAGCCTTTGGATTCAATTTTGGGTGGTTGGAGTTGTTTAAGGTATCCTCAATCCATCCAGATGGCCACACTCTGCTTGGTGATGGCCATACCCAATTAAGATGACCCCTTGTCATTTATGTTTTAGCTCAATCTCAATGCCCATGATAAATATTTTTTGTTTAATTCCACTACCTATCCTACCATAAACATGCATCACATGGTCCCTTTAGTTGCTAGATGATAAAATGATTCATGATTGTACTAGTCTAAGTGGGATTATAATTCCATTTTTATGTTTTGACAGCTTAAATGGATAAAATGGGAAATTTGGGTGTCAAGTTTGAGCCTATATTATATTCATGGAGTCCTATGTATCTTTATTGAGAAGGGCATTCCATGAATCCACTCATCACTACTTGAGAAGAGCCAACATGTCACTTATATTTGTTTCATGTTTTTCCTGATAGCACAAGAACAGTCTTGTATATCTATAGGGCCCTTTTAAAAATGAGTAAAAGATACATTAATGTGGGCTACTAATTAATATCACATGAGAAACATGATGTATACATTCAATTACTATCACTATTATGATGAAATTTTCAATCTAAACAATATTTTGTGAAAGTGCACAATTTGGGCCAAAATCACTAAAATGTGTTAAATGGTTCAAATTTATCATGTGTAGGTGCCAATTTAGGCTAATGTATCTCTGAATGGGGAAATGCATTTTATGTTAGTATTATCTTTTCTCAAATCACTTTGATTCAAATTGTGACCACATAAAATGATGCTCTAGACCACTAAATTCTTCTAATTTGGAAGCACACATCATGTGCATGTGTTATTTCACATCCACAATGCTCTAAATGGGGAATTATTTTATACATAACTGATACCTTCTTCTAATTATACTCTAGTAAAATTATGACTTAGTAAATTGAAATTTCAACTAGTTTGATTAAATGAACAACCAATTTCCAAAAATTGTAGAAAAAATAATTAAATCCACTTAAGCAAATTAAACCAAATCAAGAGCTTAAGTGAAAAATCCATGGAAGTTATTGAAAATATATTAATTGTAAATTCATTCCTCAAATCTACATCACCCTATGACATCATTAGTGGGTTGGCATCCAGAATCCATTAATGGAACAAATATCTAGTTCAAGCCCTCCCATACCTCATTAATTCCCTATTCTTCCAAATTTTAATGGGGATATTTATGGCTTGAGCCTCTAAAATTGAATTGATTCATGGTCACACATCTTGATCTCAAGATGGATGGTCATGGTTGATTATGATCATTTCCAAAATGTTATAAATAAGAGGGCCATGACCACCATTTTTAAGCTTCATCCATGCAAAAATATTATATAGAAATTGCAATAGAAAAGCTTCAACCATTTGCACATATTGATCAAATTCATGAGCCTAAGACATGGGTGAATTGAGATATGATGTAAGATCAAACCACCCATCATTGACAAAGACATGAAACACCAAATCAAGGGAAAATCACATTTTTTGGGCCACTCTTGGAGGATGGACACTCTTATGAAGGTTTGATGGTTGTATTCATTCTTTCAATAGCTCTTAGAATTCATTTGCAAAACCTCATGAGGGAGTAGGCTTAGTACGTTATGTTCTTTATGCTTATTTGGGTTTTACTCTAATAACACATGGACTAACTTGCTTAAGATTCCTACTCTACATTTGGACATGCCTTGTGGGACCATATATCCCATACCAAAAAGGAGACTAATATGCAACTCTTAGATCTTTTAATGAATGCTTAAAAGTCTTTAAAATTCAATTTTTATCTTCATTTTTCATGTATTTTTATTTGTTTTAGTGACATATAGTCTATACAAATACTGGCATCAATTCTATTTGATCAACATCAATCCTCTTATAACCAACATCGATTACTGTGTAAAGGGCAGAAAATATGATTAATGGGTTTTTATTGAAGGTTTTTGGTTTTTATTCTATGTTTTAGAACTTGCATATTCTCTGTTTGACCTTTGTTTTATAGGGTCTAGAGAGTTTTTGGGATTTTATGTTTGTTTTGATAACATGCCTTTTTGTGAAAAATGTGTTCCATTTTCTTGTGTTTTTATAGGAACCAACATTGATTCTAGTTGACTAGCATCAACCCTCTGTAAAATGATTGATAGTAATTTTTTTCAACCGACATTGATCCCTACGTGGACTGACGCCGATCATTGAGATAAAGATAGAGACCTGAGATCTTACTTTTGAAGTATTGTTTTCTCATTTATCTTTGGGATTCTAAGTACACATAAACCCTCTAAAATTTGAAGGTCACAAGATGGAAAAAGGCACATGTTTGAAAGTGGTTAATTCTTGAACATTCTATTTGGTGCTTAAAAATAATTTAGTTATTTTATGCTTATTTGTTTGTGAAGGTTTTTACAAGTTTTTCAACTAAAGTTAAGGGGCCAAAATTTCATAAACATCTCATTTTAGTGATATAAAATAAACACCCACACTTAGATACATACTCTTAAGAGTGTTTTATTTTATGTTTGCTCTTTCAAAGTTATTTATTTTTTACAAAATGATTGATATGTGTATGCTCTCTCATCATCTCCTTTAGAGAACTCGGGTGACCAAAAGCATTCTTTATTTGCCTTAGTTGTATTTAGTCCAAAGAGCATGAAAATAAATTCGTTAAGGCCCTCCCCAAATCCATATGAATTGGGTGATCTAAATGCAACCTTAAAAGTCTTTTCACTTGTCATTTATTTTCATGCATTTTAGCTTGTGAGTGTGAGTTCATAGCCTCCTCATGGGTTATCTAGGGAAACATTGATCCAATAATTCATATCCAAACATTGTTTCAACCCCACTCCATGATGTGGTATATAAATTGAAGTAAACTTATTGGGATGTTTGTTTGAGTGGTTAAAAAAACTCCATTAGTAATATATTGCCTTGAACTGTAGGGGCAACTTAGGCATCATACTACACTGATAAAACAATGGATGTAGTGGTTATGAAAATGATAAGACATTTTCACAATAATATAGTTGACATGGATCCAAATGACATGATCATCTCTTATGTTGACCACACTTGGTACCATCTATAAATACATGAAAATTTAGTTTTAGAGTAACCCCACTTATCATGGACATATTGTTGATGTAGGGCTAGTAGCCCAAAGTTCCATATCACAATACAATATATCGAGAGAACTGGGGTATAAAAACCCTAATGATTCATGTAATTTTATTTTTTGATTAACACTTGAAATCCTCTCAAGATCACTTATATAGACATAATTCGACAGTATCATATAACCTTGTCAGTTTTAAGACTTTGGACGTTACACTTAGGTGTTTGTCAATTTATACTTTACTTGCTTGGTATTTTTGAATCTAAAACTATTTGAAAACCCAAACACATCACAAAATGAAACACTTTCATTATACACCATTCTATTTGGACAAGGAGGTCTTACACTAACAAAATCAAAATCCTTATTTTGCCTTGTTTAATTCATCATTTAGAACATTGTGCTTGTATTTCTAAACAACGTTATTATGATGCCCATTTTAGTCTAGACCATTTCCCGATTTGAAAAATCTCAAAGTAATTCATTTTTAATATAAATTCAAAATCTCACCTTTCTAAGTTCTAGTCCAAGGTGCCATCAATTCTTTATTTGTACTTAGTTTGAGTAAACTTTGGTATGATTTCCCGTTTAGATTGAAGGCCGTTATATAGACTCATCATCATTTTTATTCTCATTATGGATTTAGATTATCTTGAGTTCACTCATTTTCTAAGTTATTGGACCATTTTACATCCTATTACCATGTGGTGGCGTTATGCAGCCCATTTGGTTTTAGATTTAGACTTAGGAGTTCTTGTGTTAATTCATGTTTTGAGCTTCTTGGTTTGCATTGTTATCTTTATAATTAGAAAGACCCTCTTTTAATTTTATAGTCGTAACTCATCATAGTTGTATATATATTTTATGGTATTGTATCTTTGACCTAATTTTGTTGTGTTAGCCTACACTTTAAGTTCCAAAGTTATTTTACCCTCTTCTAATTTGATGATTTCAACCCACCAAAGTTGAGTAAATTCGTAACCATTTCTTATAATTATGTGGTACTATGCCACTTTTTTATTATAGTCTCATCTTACCTTGTCATTTGTTTGAAGAAATCCAAAACACACCTTTTAACATTTTCAAAACACATTTCACATCTTAGCGAACATAGAGAACAATATTATAAGCATGACACAAAGGTATACTCATAGTGGGGTCTCTTATGGCCCTAGTTACAAGGAAGAGTATTTTTATGATGGCCATGTTCAGTCCATTATGTTTGATTATATCATCCTATTTGGGCCTAATTTAAAATTAATAAACCAATCCATGTTGATTTTCATATACCACCCTCATTCTCCTCCTTTGGATTTTGTAAGCCACCAAGCTCCACAATGCTTGAAGGTTACAATTCTAGGTTATCCTCCTTTAGCCTACATGAGAAACCAAGATCTACAATGCTCAAAGGTTACCATTTTAGGTTATCATCCTTTGAATTGCAAGAGCCACCAAGCTCCATAATTCTCTAAGGTTACCATTTCAGGTTATCCTATTTTGGCTTGTACGAGCAACCAGGCTCCACAACAATCTAAGGTTACCATTATAGGTTCTCGTCCTACGGCCTGCACGAGCAACCAAGCTCCACAACACCCAAGGGTCACTATTATAGGCCATATTCCTTTGGATTGTGATATCAACCAAATTTTTCATTACCTAGTCATTACCATTTTATGCCCATCACCTGTATTTATTGAACCTATTATTGAGGAACATTCATTAGATGAACCATTCTTTATTGATACCTTATTTTATAGTATCATTTTTGGATAGCCCATTATTTAACCATGAGACATTATTGACTCCATTCCAACTATTCCCTACTTTATAAAATTTGTGTCAGCCTTCAAACCACAACAAAGCCAACCATTACCTCTTTAAGAACCATCTTTTGGGGACTAAAATGTGTTCAAAGTTGATATTTTACAACCAATTGTAAACCAAATCTATGATGTTATTATTGAAACATGCATTTGTGACAAGTTAACCTAGGATGAATCACATGCTGATCCTTTACCTATTGTTGAGGAGTCTCATTTTGATAAGAAAATATTTATTTAGTTACTTCTTAATGATTATAACTACCTTTGGGCAAATCATTACCTCAACCATTGTCCTATTTTTAAAGAACCCCACCCCTTTGATAAGCCAATATCTATGGATTTGGCTTTTTACCTTTTTCCCCTCATTAAGGAGTCTCACCTTGACAAGCCAATCTCTATAGAGTCACCCCTCGAGTTATTCCCTCTCTTTGAGGGGCTTCACCTAGACGAGTCAGTCTATGTTGAACCCTTCTGAGATGAATCTATTTTTATAGAACCCATTATGCCATCACAATACACTACTTGTCTAAAACCAAGCCTTCAATAAAACATCATTGTAGTAGCATCCACACCAGATAAAGAATGAGCATTGAAGTTAGGTTTTATTTTTGAAACCACATCAGATTTAGCATTTGAAGTAGAATCAACATCAATCTCAACATCAAATTTAGAGTCCTTTAAGTCAGATTCAACTTCAAAATCAAAATACAATCATGGTTATTACAACATTGGTTATACTTACCTTGTAGATAAATTTGAATATATATATTATCCTTCTATGATTTTTTAGGATGATTACTTTAGAATTGACACAAATTTTTCCAGTATATTTTGTGAGGATTGTGCTGCATTTCATAATTCCATTATCACCACCCAACATAGACATTCTATTAACATTCCACATCCCACAAGTATCGATTGGGACTAATATAATCACACCTTATTGAAATGCATACATGGCGACATATTAGTTGTATAATATTAGGGGTATCATTAACACACTCATGTAGAAGAACAATCTCCTAGAGAAACCTTCTCAGAGGCGCTAAGGGGAAATCAAAGTCCAAACTTAGTAACTTCTAGTGAAACCTTTTTGGAGGCATTGGAAGACAATCAATGTCAAAAATCAATGTTCCTTAGTGAAACTTTCTCGAAGGCACTGTGGGACAATCAAGACAAATTCATTGTTGAAAACCTCTTTGAGGTGCCAATAGCTGAGCATAATAGTTCTTTACTTATTGATGAAGACATTATTCAATAAAACATAAATATAGCTTCTAATCTATAGCATAATCAAATGGTATCTACTCTCAAGCCCAAACAATAAAAAATCTAGTGGTCCTATTGAAAGCATATTCAAAAATCTTCAGCCCTAACACAACTAAAATTTTGTCAAATTCAGAATCAATAACATTGAGTGTACTAAAAAATTATGATCTTCATTTATTTTCTAACCATTATACATTCCATCATCATCCATCTTTACATTTCCAAATTAGAATTATCAACCATTGTTTATCCATTTTTACCATTATTGGTTGCACTTTCCTTTGTAGAGGCTATAAAGACATCTTGTCTCAAAGTTTGAAGGAAATAAAATCAATGATCAACAAGGATCACATCAACATAATTATTATCCAAATGTGCAGCAAGTTCTTGACATAGTAGATATTTAGAAGAGGTATGGGTTAGCAATTTTTAATTGATTGATTATTCTAGTTATCTTATGCGTTGACTAGGATGTGTATCTCCATGTCAATAGAGGTAAAAAAATCATTTTCCATTTTCCATTTAACTAGTTATTTATCTTATCTTATCACTTGGGGGTAACCCTCTTACCATTACATCCAATTGCCATTCTTGAACCATGCCATATTTTATGTTGTTTTACCATTCCTTTACTATTGAACAAAACCTATTTTTACCTACCCTACTCAAGCCTATTTTGATCTTGGTTCCTTTGGTTCTTCCTCATCACTAGTTCATCATACCTCATCATCTCTAATCACTCCTTCCTCATTCCTCATTGCCCCTAATCACTCCCTCATTAACCCTCACCATCCCTCATCTTCCCTAATCACTCCCTAGTCCTCCCTAATCACTCTTTTATTGACCCTCACCATCCCTCATCATTCCTATTGATTCCCTCATCATCTCTACTCAATTCATCCTCATCCTTCCTAATCCTTAATCACTCCATCCAATACCTTGATGGTGGTATTTTGTTTTGGTTTAACAATGTTAGGAGCTATAATTGAAGAGTTGAGAGCTAGCATAAAATATAATATATATTGATCAAAATGACATAGGAAAATTTGAAACATAAATATTTAGCACCTATGAAAAAATATGGGCCTATTCTTGAAAACCTATGCATAGAGAAAAAGAACTAGGTTGACAGAATCAATTTAGTATGTCAAAATATATGATCAAAAGAAAATGAAATAGGTGAAAGAAATCTTGAAAAGGTTAGTTTCACATCAGGTTCACCAGAATGTAATGAAGGTGAAGCCAAAGTGAAGATAATGCTAAATAAAAAAAGAAACAAAAATGGAAACATGAAGACAATCCAACCAACGATGGGATAGGATTCACGTTGGGTTCACTAGATTATATGCAATCAAAATTGTATGATGTACATGAATTAATCATGGATCAGATAAGATAAAACACACCTACACTTCCGATTGGGTATATACTTGTTAAGTGGGAGCATGGCCAATATGGGGATCCATTAGACCTAATTAGGGGATCACTTGTCACAACATATCATGCTAGGAAGGATTCCAAAGCCTATAGTCTAACATAATCACATAACAACTATTAAAGAGTCCTATGATTTGATATTTCATTTATGCTAATAAACAAGAGAGTAAACTCTTATAATAAAAAGAAAAGTAAACTAATCTAGTGTGCACTAAAGCTTGTGGCACAAAGTGGGGGTTAGAATAAAACAAATAAACAACAACTAAACTAAACATGCATAGGAGACATATACTCATGTCAATGTATATGGAATCCTAATGCATGGAAGAGAAGAATACATACTGCATTATCTATCTACTCTTATAAAGGAAGAATAAAGTTAGGAATACTTACCTTTGAAAATGAACCTACCGAGCCTCAATCTCTTCTTTGGCCAAGGTGCTTCGTAAGAGATTTTTATGGTTTGTAAGGATAACCAAGATAAATCAAATTTAGGCTACACAACCTACCTAAGCATCCAAAAGACTTCTCCACAAGACAAGATCAGAGCTCCAAAGAAAGTATTGAACCCTAAAGCTTTATTCCTCAAGTAGAATGGTCAATAAGAAGATGTTCGTTCGCACTTCTTTGCTTAATTCTTTGCTTTATTATGAAATGGTGGTAAATGACCTTGTATATATAGAAAGATCTTACCTAAAAACTTTTGGACATGTTGATTTTGCTAGGTTGATCAAGTCGACTAGCACATTTTTCATGCTAACTCACTAGGTCTATGTTAGGTCAACCGGGAGGCTAACAAACTAAAAGAGCTAAAGTGTCCCCAAAACACACTAGGTTGACCAGATAGACCTAGTTTGTTGAACAAGAAGCCTAAAAATGCACTAGGTTGGCCATGGTAGCCGACATAGTTTGTTGAATAAGAAGAAGGGAGATAAAGTAAGGAAAATAGGGATAAAGCATGGAAAATGATAGGAATGGTTAGGCAAGAGAGAAACAAGCTTAGGGTTCAAGGTTTTAAGAGATATGAGTGTGGATGGCAAGGGGTAAAAGGAACAATAATCTTTAAAATAACCAATGGTCTGCTCACCCCTTTCTCAGTGCACCCCTTAAGGCATACACTCAGAGAGATTGAGACTCAACAGGGTCCTACAAAATACAAAGTGTCAGTAATCAATAAAAGTTTGAAAATATTATGTGTATACAGTATCAATTACATTATAAAATATGTAACAAAAGATGAGAAGAGTTATGAAACTTATCATCAAATGTTAATGTAGGTTGCAAACATTGAAAACCTTGACAAATTAGTAGCTAGAGCATATAGAAGACTCCTAATAGAAACCCTTGTCGAAAGAGACACTGGGGCACAAGAAACATGTCATATGTTATTGGAACTTCCATTGGTAGAAAGCAGTAGTGTTTGTCACTTTGAATGTTTCACATGAAGTGTTCAAATCAGTGACACATACTACAGACCCAAAAAATGATAAACCTTTAAAATCTTTCATTGATGGATACATGAATAGACCTTATGAAATGGAAAGTTTTTCACTTATAGAGACAACTAGATTGTGGTCATATAATCCCAAGTGAAGGCAGGATAATAAATGAGAGGTTAGAAGTGTGGTAACTATTATGAGAGTATTCTCAAGGTTTACTACAGTACCAATGTGGGAATCAAAAAAATTGGTTGAATTTTGTTGGTCAAAGTTATTGCTTTACAAGACATTTCATAATATATAAAGAGATATCGGACTTGATGATGACATAATAGCATCAAATTGGGAGTCATTTAATTACAGTCCTTGGCATGTTATGCCAGATGACCATGAAAATCAAAGTGATGTTGAATGTGATGATGTTCAAGCCGTTCATCAAAATATAATGGAACATGAGTGGAAAATCATATCAAGGCTACATCATGGGAAAATTATGGAAGTATCAGAATTAGATATGTTGGGCAGAAGAGATCTTGATAGACAAACACCATAGAATCATGAATATAAAGGAGAAGAATACACAACTTCAGCTATAAAATTCATAAGCACAATGAAAGATAATGGGTTACTCATACCGGATGATATAGCAAGTAATATTTTATATAGAACCTTAGGTGCCAAACAAAAAAAGGCACTTGACATTAATCATGAGATATTTTCTTTAGACTCATAATGTCGCACCACTATGCATGATAATTCAAGGAACAACAAGAACAAGGAAATCACATCTAATTGGTGCCATTCATGAAGCTTTTCAAAATAAATCATCAACTATGTAATGTTATCCACTTCTATTACTTGCACCAACTAGAGTTGCAATGTTTAATATTGGTGCTTTGACAATCCACTCAACACTGCAAATCCCAATTGCAGACTTTATTGAATTAGAAGGAACAAGCTCACAAGTTTTCAAGAAGAAATGTGGCATATGAAATACATATTGATTGATGAAATGAGTTTCATTGGGGAAAAAATGTTACAAAACATAGATGCATGACTTTGTCAAGCATTTCTAGAAAATGCAAACATGAGTGTTGGATGTAGATCAATTATTTTAGTAGGAGATTTGGGCCAGCAACCTCATATGAGTGATAAAGTATCGCACAATAGTAACAGACACAGAAAAAAATTATGGGAAGAGTTCAAAATAGTTGTTACTCTGGATAAGGTATTTAGACAAGAAGGAGAAAGTGATGGCCAGAAAAGGTTTTGACAACTACTCACAAATCTTAGAAATGCACATCTGACTATTGATGATTGGAAACCACTGATGTCAAGAACAAATAGTGTATTACATCCAAGCATCAGGGAAGATTTTGACAATACTATTCATTTATTTGCAACACATGATAATGTGAAAAATCATAACAAAATGAAATTGAAATCATTAAAAACACTGATTGCACGGAGCATTGCAACTAGAACAGGGAATATCAATCCATCAAGTGGTCATAATGATGAATTGGATGTAGAGTTATTAATTGTTAAAGATGCAAGGGCGATGTTAATCTCCAACATATGAATATAAGCATGACTTGTAAATGGATCTCTAGGATATATTTGAAGTATAGTATACAAACCTGGAAGTTCCCCACCAGAGCCACCTACATATGTTATGGTGGAATTTGACAGTTAATCTGGAATGTCATTTGCAAATGCAAGTCTGCATACAATTCCAATTACACCAATACAAATAGTACGGACATGACAACTACCCTTAAGACTGGCTTGGGGATTATCCATACACAAATCACAAGGATTGACTCTTTCTAAAGCAACAATTGATATAGGGCATACATAAAGACCAAGGTTAACATTTGTGGCCATCTCACGTGTAAAATCTCTAGTAGGACTCAAAATTTGGTCTCCATTTTCATAGGACAAATATGAGAAGTTGAAAACAAAGAAATAATTTTCTAAATGGAAAGTTGAGGAAGAGAGACTCAAATCCTTAGAACTACAATAATGTTGTATATTTAATATCACATATATTATACTTATTTTCATATTTCGATATATATGAAATTATTTTCTGTAATTATCATTGAATGTGATATATATTTCTTATTTGAATGAACATGAAATGATGTATTAATTGATATTTATTATTAAATGTGCATGCTATACTTTTAAGTGTTATTAGTATAGATATCCTAAATATATTTATCTAAAATATATCGAGAGATATCAATCGCGAAACGCCTATGCAATCTACGTTAAAATATGGATACCTCGAAATTCATATCTCTTAATATATTTTAAATAAATATACTTAAAATATCTATATTAATTATTTATTTTTATTTTTATTTTTAAAAGGGAAGATTTCACCGACCATAGTGGATGATATTGAAGATCAGGCAACGTTTCCATGAAATTTTCATAAATTCTTTTAAAAAATGTGTGAGTCTTTTCCATCCTTTTTCTACGATCGCTAAATACATCATGAATTCCAATAAATTTGCAACGTCGTTTGGGGTTTACACGATTTTGTCGGCAAATAAGTCCAAATTTTGTCGGGTCTGGGCGGAAAGTTGAATCGTCGTTAGTATAAACATTCTACACACGAAAGGATGAGTCATCGTTAGTACATATTTCAGACTAATTATTGTGACGTTTATTTCCATTGCGTTTAAGAATGGTCCGCTACTTGAACGTGTTTGGCAGCATTCTATTGGGCTTCACACCTTTCCCTTTTCAAGGCCCCCATCTTTTTGACTCCCCTAAGTATTATTGCGTTTCACTGTTATGTTTATAAAAGGAAGATTTTAGTTTTTTTATTTTATTTTAATGATGGTTCATGTAGTGTGAATCAAAATGTCGATAAAAATTTTAAACATAATTTAATTTAGGAAAAAAAATTATTTTAATTCATGGATTCTGGAAATATTATTGTTTTAATAAAATGATATTGTTATAACTTTTAATATCATAAATTATTTGGTTTTGTTGATATTATTTAAAATTTTCATTTATTTATTATTATTGTTCATATTTCAAATATGAATAATAGATCTTTTTTAATTATGTATTAAAGATTATTTATAATTTACTGTTAAAGATTGAAAGGTATTTATTTCGTCAAATTTTTCAGAATTCAAATTTAATATCATCTATTTTTAGTATTCCACAAATTTATATTTTGATGAATAGCACGACAAAATTCATTTTACTATCATCCACAACAATTGAACTACAAATTTTTCAATTTAACATATTATTTTTAATTTCAAAATTTTAATATAATTACAAACCTAAATATAATTTTAATGTCTATGTTTAGTTTATAAATGACAAATAAAATTAAATATTCAAAATAAATGCATGTTTTGATTATTGAAACATACAATTTATTAATAAAAATTGTGGCTACATATCCCAAATAAATCCATGTATTAGTTATTATAATTTAATCTTGTTTTATTTTCTACATAATTTTTTTTAATATAATTTATATATTATAAAAAAATTAATTCTATTTTTAATAAATTAGGAAAAAGCTGGCAAGTTCTCACTCAATGAATATATGACTGGGGTCTCAATCTCCATACAACCACTTCAATCAAGATATAAGTAAATTATGAATAATAAAATAAAACTCACTTCATTCCATTTGAAAAAAGATAAATAAAATAATATTTTACGATTCCATATTTATTCTTTCTTAGCAGATCGGTATCATAAAAAGTGTAAAAGTATGAAACATGATTAAATAGAATCTTTTTCATCAAATACGGAGCCCCTATGATCAACGGGCAGTACCATCCAACATTGTTCTGTTCTATCACATGTGACTTTTTCTTCTATTAAATTTTAAGCTCGAATCCTACGTATTAAGTTTATAGAGAGAAATTTTTTTTTAAAAAAGGTTGGGACCATTTGCATGTATGCAACCACCGCGTAAATCACGTTTCCCAAACATAGTCTATCCGTGTTAATTGAAGGCTATTATACTTCACTTAAAATTGCTGTCATTTTGTACAAAATAGTGTGAATCTTGCATTTTACGGTTCTTAACAAAAGAATATTGCAGGGTATCTAAAAAGTACAATTAAAAATATATTTATGTAAATTTCTCACGCGGTTTTTAATATTGCAGTTTCAATTTGTGGTCACCAATAGACTATTTAATCTATTGGACCATCGATCATTGTTTCAACCACTCAAGATTTATGGGTCGAGTTGTGTCTTTCGGAAGGCTACTCTTCCTTTCGTTGATTTGAGTTAACATTTTTTATCAATCTTTTTGTTTTATTTTCCTCAAATAGTTCTACCATAGACTCAACTCTTAATGTTTCCACATATTTGGCTCGAATTTCCGTATACCTTAGGCATTCAAGGATGAAATGTTCCTTCATTTGGTTCGCCCTTATGGTACATAAAACATAAATCCTCTCATCCCACTATCCTTTAGGTGATGTCAATCTACCATTTTCACATTCGAGTCTATGGAAGCTAGACCTTAGTTGAACAATGACAAACTTTTTCCTCCATTTAATTTTAGCCTCTATATAAGTTTTTTCGCAATGGTCACAAGTCGGGTTGAACTTTGTAATATAGTATTATCATTCCCTACTTGTTTTCTTCCTCCACATCACTACTCTGAACTTTTCATTCATGTAATTTTTTTATGTGTTTGTTAAGGTATGGACATTCATTTAGGCTAATGTCCCATCTACTCATCCATTTGTTCCATGTGTTCTTCCGTTTGTACAACTATTCGTCTCTTGTGACCCTAGGCCCCTTATCGATCCTCATGTTTTCTATTTTTTTAGATAACAAAATTACCTGGTCATAATAATTGCCTCTAATATGGTAGTTCTTGTTTTGGTAAGGATGATTTCATAGAGAATTGAAGCCTTAATTCTGAAATTGTCTATGATTAACTGTTTTTGGATCTTTTCTATAGAAAACATTGAAGTCATGATTAATAATTTTGTTTTTACAGTTTATACAATTAAGGGCCTCGTGTACTTGAATGAGCACCCACTGTGTTAGCATAGGCTCCTGGAAAACCCATTGAAACATGCTAATTTGGATTGTTTGTGCGAAGCACAATGCAAAAGATATTCATGGAAGCTACTACAAAAAAATAAAGTGAAAGTAGGTGTAGAATGATAAAGGAATTAACATGATATCACAATCTTAGTTTACCCAAAGAAATCGACATTTTTAATGATTAACATATTACAATAAAATAGTACACAACTGCACAAGGAACATGTGTAGACACAAAGAAGAACCATTATCAAATCTCTATATTTCAGAACCTTTTTACAATATAAAATGAGCACTATTTATAGATCTTTCAAAGGTTATGTCTCTTCATATTCCAAATTTTCACTACAAACAAAATAGGGACTCATTGCATTCTGTAGATTTATGATGTGAATTTAGGTGTCAAATACATCCAAAAAGATATATAAATTACAAAATAGTACTGATCACACACTTATCAAACCATTATACTCTGTGATTTTATAGCCTTGTTCTACTACTAACATTTTTATAGACTTAAACTGTTGTCTCATCTCAAGACAAAGTCGCAGTAAGTGTGCTAAATGTTGAAGCTGATGGAGTTGCTTGAAGATAAGGGTTGGACTAGAAATATTACTTAGAGTAATCATTCAAGGTCCCTGTAGACACCTAATCAGACACTTTGTGTTGATTTTAACTATCTGCACTAACATTGTCCTAAATCCTAATTTCTTCATCTAACCAAACTTCTATCCACTATTCACCCGTGCTTAATTAATTACTTCTTCTATTATCACATCCCTTCCCATGAATTCGCATCACATTGCATTAGTCGACTAATTTTTTTATTAATTAGCTAATTGTCTTATTAATGAAAAATTTCATGGAATGTACATTTCCTATTTTTCCATAAATCATTTAATACTATTTTCCATTTTATGTTCATGACATCATCTATCATGACATATCTTCTTCTTTCCCAAGACAATTGAATAAAGTTGGATAGTGTGTGAGCAATGTCTATGACAAGATCTTACACACTCAATCCAAATTCTTCCACACTCCAAAATTTCATGATTGGATTTCTTACACACACAACCTCTCTTATTTTTGAGGTGTAAGACATCTTCTTAACCATTGATCGTGGCCTTCATCCAACGGTCCACATTCATCATCCAAGACTATAAATGGAGAAACCATTCTCCATTGTAGATAAGATTTTTATGTTAGAATTACTCTGTCGAAAATTCAAGATAAGTTTCATCAAGTTCTTCAATTGTTTAATCAAATCATGCATGGCTCAAGGGGAGATATTGTCAGAATAACTCTATGCCATTGATGAAGACCCCAAGCTCTATATCAAGGCCAATCAAACTTATATTTCAACAAGATAGACATCCAAAAGAGAAAGTAAAATTGTTCTATTTATCTTATATCATGCTTATTTGTATTTTTTCTTGATCTTGCCTAATCTGAGGACATGCACTTAAATTGTCAGTTGTATGCATTTCATTTTGATTTCATACTAACAAGAAACTAACTCCCTCGTAATCATGTGATCATAATGTCATTTATCTATTTTTACCTTTTACACACTACTTAGCCTCCCTTTTGAGTTTTCAACTAAGTAATGTATCAATTTACCACCATTATGATTTTCAATAGATTGGCATAACTAGGAGGCTGCCCTTGTAGGTTTTCAACCTTCTTAGCCCTGATCCTAATGTTTAAATCCTTCTCTTATATAAAATTAAGCAACTTGAATTTTTTACCAAAATTGATGTGCACCATTGAGGAGGTTGCGATGTGGAAGCTATGGCTAGAGAATTTTTAAATGCTAAAGTAAAAGATGACGTTGTATGTGTTAGAACTATTTTTGAAGGGGTCGTAACTTTAATCACGGATGCTGGAAATGATTGTTGTTGTTGTATTATTAACTACATAGCTTGAGAAACTTTCTTGTGCTAGAGTTCTTGTTGGAGCTAGGTAGGTGAGATAAATTATGGCTCTTTGATGATTTTTGAAATAAAATTTTCCAAGGGGAACAAGAATTGCTTGTATATTTTCAGTCATTGAGATCTTTCTGCACTAAATAAATCATAGTACATAGGGGGCTTGATATTTCATTATGTTCTAAATATATTCAATCTTAGAGATGAGGATAACAACCCTACTCTATGACACTTTGTTTTACATTTATAATGTGAGATCTTCTATTTGATCTTCATGCCACTGTGTTTGAATTCCTAAAAAAATATTTTGTAACATGCCATTCTACTAATTGGTCATCTTAGCCATCATTACATCTCTTGAATCCAACAGCTCCTTTACTGTGCCAAATTAGTATTTTGATTGTGTAATTACAAAGAAGAAATAAAATTTAGCTTATGAAATGATGCACAAATAGATTTAAGATGTACATGTGTAGAAATAGAGTGTATCATTTACAATAACTAGTCAGACTCAAGAAATATTCTTATGGCTACCTAGATAATTATGTCGACTTATAAACACTTACGTCGAATTTATTTTTTGAATCTCGATGCAACTATTATATACAGAATATTTGTTGTATCAAAATGTGACATCTAGGTATTTCTATGGATTCTATCATATTTTGTTTTATGTATTTGGATCTTGCACACAAACTCTGTATCACTTATTTATAGCTCAAACCTTAACTCTTCACTTTAGGTTAGGTTATCTTGCCAAAAAATAGGTTAGTAATCTCACGATGTCAAGTTGATCTCAAAAACACCTATGTTAATGAATGATGCCTACATAGCCAATACTCCAAGAAGAGCCTCAGACTAATGTAGTTCTCCCCTATATGTTGGTATATGTGTAAACAATAGTGTAGAATGCTATATATGAGTGCATACAATGATCTAGCTTGTAACTTGACAAATATGACTCATGAGATGTTCTTTGAGTAATTCAAACCTGTAACATGACTGCTCCTATGATTGATATGCAAATATGAATGTATAGGGGAGAATATATTAGTTGTGTGCATTAAACTTCAATAATATGTTTAATCTTAAGAGGTGATTGTGTGATATTTGCTAAATGAATAATGAGTAGTTTTTGACTTGTATGTATACTAGCTATTTTGAAATGCTTTTGGTGGAATGGTTAATGACATTCTTAGGTTGACTCATACTCATCAAAATATTACAATTTTAAGTGTTTGTAGGGTAAGGACACTTGTATTGGAGTAGAGATAATATGTATTGCCCTGAACGTAACTATCTAGGATGGATGAAAGTTGTTGAGGTTATATAATTTCTAATGAATGATATATCATATTTTAGGAATTTTGTGGTTACAAAGGATTTAGATAATCAAGGTAATCAAGGTTGGACTAATAAATAAGTAATCAGACCCAATGAGGTGGTGAGTGCAAGACTTTTGGCTATAAGGAAGGTCAAACTGAAAGGTAGAACCTTTGAGATATATTTGTCAAGTGTACAATACTAGTTTAACATATAAACCCAGATTTAAGCATCTACACTATATTTTTTTGAAAAACGTGAGTCTCTCTTTAAATTCAGTTGTTTAACCTACTTATACTTGACCATTTAAAAAAATAGTAGTTTAGAAATTAGACCCAAAATTCTACAATTCATGTTCTTATAGCATCTTCAAAATTTGAGTGTATGTATATCAAATAATCTGTACAGTTTGAGGTTTCTCATTTTTCAAGAAAAAATGTCCACTTAAGAGTCCCTTTTGGTCCTCCAATTCCATGCACTTACTCTAGTTGTGTATTATGTAAGGTATTTATTTTTTCCCCTTTAGTTGCCATCTCATAAAATTTTAGTGATTTGAATTGATTTTTTTGTTTTCTTCGATATAATAGTTACAATTTTCTTAAAGCGATAACATATATTAGTCATTTAGTCATAATGCGTAGTTAACCTTTGTTAGAAACATGCATGGTAATGATTGTATTGTATAAAATCACACTTGTTTGAGGCATTTTGTCAACAACATTCTTTATTGTTTCCATCCACCATTTTCTATCTTGTTTATATAATAATGCATAATGCAACACAATATTTGTAATTATATGGTTATTGAATGTATTTTGATTTTTCAGGAAACCTCATTTCCATGAGTATTTTGCAGTATATCTTATGTTGTATAAAAAAAATATAATGATTTTAATTTAAATTATTTTATTGTGTTAATTTATTCTTTTAATCATCAATAAATAGTTCAACACTACTTTCCTAACCTCTATCTAAAAAAATAGAATTATTGCATACGAGATTTTAATTTATGATGACAAACTTAATCTTGCATTGAGAAAAAATTAATACAAGTTTGAATACCTCTAAACCAAATAATTCTTCACATTCCTGTAGTCCAAAAATAAATGTCATGCATTCCTAAGTATAACAACCTTACAATATCCCTCATTCAAAATACCTAAAATAAACATAATTTAATCTAATGCAATTGCTAGGCATCATAGAAACATTGTTTCAGAAAAAAAATATAGCCTTGTAGATTACATTAATTGAAAGACATGCATTAAAAAAAAATGATCATATTGTTTGACCTAGTCAACCATTATGAGTTATACGCTGAACCGTGTATTATGTTGAATGTCTTAGTTTTGTTGCTCAACATAAAAACATTATATACTATTATATCAAACCATGATTATCAACAAGCCATGATAAAAGCCAAATATTTGAAACTATAAACAACCTTACAATATTAAATTTTTCCTTAATTATCTATTTGTACATTTTTTATAATTTTCATTCCAATACATTTAAATACTTTACACTTTTAACAAATTTTTAATAAAACAACATAATAAATATTAAAAAAAATTCACAACACACTTTAATAAGTTTTAATCCTTTTTATCACTTATTACCAATTCCCACTATTATACAACTTTTATATTGTGAGCTATGAAGTTTCCTTCCTTTTAATTTCCAAACCCTCACAACCTAAATTCATTTCTCAACTTTCTATACGCTACTTCATTTTACTTAAATATTTCATTTTTTTATATTAATATTATTTACATTTATAAATTCGTGAAAACATTAGGGTAGATTACATTAGTTTTTCTTTGTAAAGTAAAATCGTTTGTAACGTGTGAAGTTAAGGTTTCGCCAGGGAGTTCTGAAATTTTGTATTTTAGCAAGGCTTCCGCGTTTAAGTTTTACCATTTTTGACCGGGGAATCCGCAACGAGAAGGGATTTTTCTGAGTCCTTTAGGATTAATTTGCTTAACTGGGGATTGTTGGGACAGATTTTGTGGTGGTGAGTGTTAAAGATGCTTGAAGGCAGGGCTGTTGTGGGAGAAACAGACATGTCACAAAATATGCAAGATCATGCACTGCTCTGTGCCTCCGAGGCTCTGGATATGCACGAAGTTACAGACTATGAAGCCATTGCTCGTTTCATTAAGAAGGTTCGTTTCTACATTATTTTCTCTTCAGATTTTCTTGGTGACTCATTTCTTTTATACTCTACAATCTGCAGGATATTAGGACCTTGATTTTAAGCTTTAAAGGTTACATTTAGCAGATATGTAATCTTTCAAAGACTCTGATTCTCCCCCGCCTCTTTTTTATGATATATAATTGAAGAGATTCTCCTTGTATCTGAAACGATTATCTATGGAATTTTTTAGTTTTTGTAATTGATGCCAAATCCTTTTCTTTTGTTCCCATTTTATTGAGTTAAAACTTGAATTAAGAGCGTTAATTTTCTCTTTCTTGCTTATAAGCTTCTTTCTCTGTTATCAAAAGTTTGTAAGGGAAGCAGCTACTGTGTTGCAAATTAGCACTCCTTTAAATTTTCAATTTTTTTTTGCAGTGTATATAGATTCATTTAGATCAGTTAGTATATTTATGAGCCGTATAAAATGTATAGAGTGACTTGAATAGATTTAGCGGGATTGTAAAAATCCTCAAAATTTCAGGAGTGGAGATTGAGGGCATTCATCCACCGACATTTGTTCTTTCATACTTGTCATTGGGGATTTAAGCATATTCTCCTCCTCCGTTCTGGGAATGCTGCTGTTTAATTTTTTTATTTATTTCTAATATCTTTGTATTTTCAAGTCCCGTTTACTCTGGAGGAGAGGTACTTGTATTTTCTAGTCCGGGAACTCTCGGATGTAATTTAATTAACATTAATAAATAATGTTATTATCTTTAAGATAATGTTTGAAGTGCTTAGGAATGAGAGGGTTGTAGAATTATTGAGTATTAATTGATTCTATATATATATATTGTTTGAATACAGAAATTTGACAAAACATATGGGGTTGCATGGCAATGCATAGTTGGGTTCAGCTTTGGATCATCCATCACGCATGTGTGTGGAACATTTATTTACTTCCACGTAGAGAAATTGGCCTTCTTGCTCTTCAAGGATGCCCTCCTGGATGATGATGATGATGAGGATGAGGATCATGTGGCATCGGGATCAGGATCATATGTGCTCTTTAACCAGGGTCAGGGTCAGGGTCAGGGCCAGGGCCAGGGCCAGGGTCATATGGGCGTGGCATGTGGCAAGGCCGACTTCTTGTATTTGAAGCAATGACAAATTAAATAGAGTCCAATGCGTGGGCCCACACGCCGTTGGCCACTAGTTCTTGAGGCCATGACAGATAGCTAGGTTGAAAAATTTGCTTGGCTACCGGTTTAGCAAGATTGTATGAAGAGCAGGATGTCCAAGTTTGTATATTTCCACTCTCCGTTCGTATGTGGATAGCATGCATTTCACTTTTCTTTTAATTATCTTGTGAGAAAAGGGATTAATGTTGTGGAAGTTTTGAGGACGTACAACTAAAATTTAGCTAGACGCAGATGGTACACATGTTTATTATGTAATCAGTCCAAACATAAATCGCTAAGATTTGCAAGCTTTTCCTTCAATCAATTCTAAGTAATTTCAAATGATTATTGGATTTTTTAATGCCCCCCCCGCCCTTACATTTGGCAATTATGGATAAAATAGTGAGCCACCCATTAAGTAGTGTAAATCGATATCCTATTATTGGATGTATATTCCTATGACCTAATATTTATTCATAAGTAGTAGTTGGTATTTTCATTCACTTTATTTTTATTAATTCTTATTATAGTATGAAATTATAAGAATTGATGGAAACAATAAATTGTAGTCAACAATTATGAAATGTAAATTTTTTTTTAACTATTATTAAATTTTTTATTTAATCAATTGTGTTCAATTTTTAACATTTTGAACACAATTTTTCTTAGAAAAAAATTGCTAATTTTTACATCAAAAAAAAAAATTAAAATTACTTATTTTTAATCTTATTAGTTGACATGACAATTTTGCATTTTTTCTTTATATAAAATTGTTTTAATTTTTAAAACAAAAATTTCAATAATAACATATGTGTAACAATAATAATTACTAGTATTAAACAAGTCCTTCGTACATAAATCATGAGATAATTTTTTTTTTAAACAAAATTCTTAATGATAATATGTGTTCAATAATATTAATTATTAGCATTAAATTAGGAAGAATTCTAACAAAATTTTCAATATAATTATTATTAAAATATTAATTAAAGGCAATAATTTTCACTTACCAAATTATTATTGGAACTAACATCTTTCCTCCAAAATTAAGAGCTTGATAATTAGTAGAATATAATCCAACACTCACAACTCTAAATTTTCTATTTATTATTTAAAAATATTATTCTTTAAAAAGATATCATTTTTATTTTTATTCTTATTTCAACTCATGTTAAATTTAATTGTAAATGAAATATATATATATATATATATATATATATATATATATATATATATATATATATATATTCCTAAACATTTCATAGAATAGACAAGTCTATCAAAAAAAAATAAAATTATAACATTAAATTTACTATGTAATGCAAGTCAATATAAAATATTTGTTGACATGAATGATTACTCATTCAACTATAAACAATTTTCAATATAAAGGCAAGAACTAGTCACTACCCGATCCTTGTTTTTTACTGGAATTCATCGATATAATTATTATTAACTCAATAATAATAATAATAATAATAATAATAATAATAATAATAATAATAATAATAATAATAATAATAATAATAATAATAATAATAATAATAATAGATGCTTACCACAAAAAATGTCTGATTGGTATTTATGGTCCATACTCTACATTAGTATAAAATATTGTTCAAATCTTTAATTTTTTTGTGGTCTACACATGACAACTGAAAACACCATAAGATTACGTCAAAATACACTTATCAATATATGTATCATTAAGCATAAGCTACAACCCTAAAAAATGGTGGAGGCAAATCATCCTTAGGATGTTGGGCGGTCCATGCAAAAGACTTCGCTGAAGGAGGATTAGGGGCTACCCAACCAACCTAATTAGTCTTAAGAGGAGCCAATGAAATTATGAGCCTCAACCAAAGGGTGGTTGAATGTAACTACCAACCGAGTCACCCTCGCATAGGTGAGCTCCATTGTAATAGGGCAATAGAGCATTTCCCATGTGGCAACGATAGCCCCTTCCTCCCACCATGGTTGAAGAGGAGTAGAGAAGTAATTGTGACTGTGAGAGTGGCTTCATCGATGCTGGAGTGTTGGAGAAAGGGATCCATGAGGGAACTGGTCAACGAGATGCGACTCATAGTGCAAAGAGCAATCCTCTAGTGGTTGAGCAATACTTACGAATGCTGAAACTTGAGCACCACCTTTTAAACATGTCTTAGATATACAAAAGAGTGATATAAGAACATCGAAGGGTTTGTGTAATATTGTATCAACCAAAAATAATGCTCATATGTTTATGTTTTTTAATTTGTTGTTTTGGCATGGCTACTTATGAGCAGTTCAAATCATGGTGTTTACATGAGATTTTTACATTAATTTGATGGTGTGTTACTGTAAGGATGTAAATTTTGTACAACGTCATGTTTGGATAGATTCTTATGAATGACCTGATGAGGTTTATCAGAGTCTGTGCAAGATTAATTAAATAACATTCCTGAATAATGGAGCTGAACATAGGTAAACTGAGAATTATTTCAAACACCTTATAATTTATTATTTCATGCTCTCTGAATATTAATCATTCAGGATACAATACAAATATATAATAATATGATTCATATAATTTCTTCACTAATTTCTCTCACCCCTATGATTATGCAAACCTATATACAATATATTGTTGTAACAATATATCTCAACAATAATATATTCTATCTAATATCATAATATAATTATATAAAAATATTCTGATTAAAAAACTAACTAATTATATTTACTTCTCAGTAAATATCAACCTGTAAATACTCAACCCTACATAAGGTAAAACCTAAATCCCAACATTCCTCCCATAGTTCTTACATAGTACATTATATCTCATTTTCTAATTGTAGCGTGCCACCTTTGTGTACTCATGATTTTCTCTACATACATATGCCATCACACATCTCTTCCTTCACACTCATCTGCAATTAGTTTTCTAGGTTCACCAATAACCTTTCAAAATGGTTTTCACAAGTTCACCAATAACCTTATAAAACGATTTTCTCACGTTCACCACTAACCTTAAAAAATGGTTTTCATAGGTTTACCATTAACCTTTCATTATGATTGCTACAATGTGTTTTAGATCAACAATTTCCAATATAAATATACAAAAGGGATTGCATGGGAATATCATTCACAAGTGAACAAGTACAACTGTTCTTATTTTTCACACATAAAAAATAAAGATAACTACCACACAACACTGAAAAACTAAAATCTACACAACTAGAAATAACACACCATAAAAAATGTCACCACATCATTGGTATGGCCCCGTCATTGGCGACTGATGAGAGGTCAGTGAAAGACCTTCTTCCTATGTGTATCCCCCATCCTCTAGTCGATGAAGCTGCTTCACTTAGTTGATGACATCTTGAAGCTCAATTACATGAAATTATCAAGGAGAAATCCCCCCCTCAATTCAAAGGTCATTTTCAAGCAAAAATACATCTGTATAATAATATTTTTTACATTTTTGACTTGGACACCAACTATTAATCTTTTGACTCTTTTGACGACAAACTTTAGAAATGACTCTTTTGACATTTTTGAGACTTTTTGATACCAACACGTATATGACCATTTCAAAAAATATTTATGAAACATTGGATATCAATATTGACAATATCAATTCTAATGTCATAACCTATAAAATCAATTTTGACTTTAGACATACTGAATTTTTAAATGTGGCAACAGACACAAAACCTATTTGATGTTTTCTTTTGTCTTTGTTTTAACAAAGACCTAAAAAACAAACTATAAACTAGTAAAATCTTAAGTGTTATCTTAAACAAATTTCAATACACAGATAGAAACTATGGAAAGCTTATGGACTTACCAGCAATTTAAATTATAATAAAAACAATTGACACTTAATAATCTAAAAACTTAAAAAACTTTAAAGAACGACTTAAACTTTTAAAAGTCCTAAAAGACTAATATGACATACCAAATAAAATATTATAGAAAATATCCCTTATAAGACAAAACTAAAAACATAACCTAATATTAATACTGCTAATTAAATATCATTTGAAACTGTGTGTTGATTTTGCAATGGTGGATGCAACTTGCTATAGAAACCATTAGACTAAGAGGTGGATGCAAATTGCAACATATCTGCATGCATAACATTTCTTCCTTCTTCCAAATCCAAGGTCCAGTCAAGTGAGTTGGATCATGTAGAATCCATGTGGAGAGCTTACATAGTGAAATCCAACATAGATCTTAACACATTGAGGCCGAGTCTCAAATTTAGTATAATTACATGCACTTTTTGACAAATGCATGAGGTCTTAAGCTGAACACCAGGATGAATTGTGCCACCATGATGCAGATTGTGTGGTGATCTAGATCTGCTTGCTATGCACAACATACAAATGCATTGATTTGTCAAACAAAAGATATTTTTTTCTTCAAATGCAATAGATGGATCCCATAGATGGATGCAAAAATGTATGATGTTGAATGAAGTATAAAAATCTAGGTAGAATGTTGGGTAGTTGTATCAAATATGAACAAATTCATATTAGAGACATTGATGTTGAGTTGAGGGTTGAACCCGAACCAGAAGGATACCAACTATAATATGTAAATTAATGCTCCATGGAAAATGCAAAAATTGGTGGGTGTTTGATCAGACAAATCTTAATAGTACAATGAACATAAATAGTTTTTTTTTTCACATGGAGTATTATGCAAAGATATATGAGAACACATGATCGTCGAGATTACATAATTTATAATAAACAAATATGAATGGTCTAAACGCTCATGATATTACCTTAAATAACATAAATCTATTTCGGTATTAACTCAATAACCTCCCAAGATTCTCATTATTTATAAGATCATGGACTACTCTAATACCAAAAGATGAGGTTTATCAAAGTTTGTGAAAGATTAAGCAAATGACATTTGTGAATAATGGAGCTAAACACATGTAAACTGAGAAATATTTTAAACATCATATAATATATTATTTCATGCTCTCTGATTATTAATCATTCGCGACACAATAAAAATATATAGGAATATGATTCCTATAATTTCTCCACTAAAATCTCTCACCCTTATTATGTAAACCTATATATGATATATTATTGTAACAATATATCTCAACAATAATATATTTTATCTAATATCATAATAATGTTATATAACAATATTCTGATTAACAAACTAACTAATTATATTTACCTCTTGGTAAATATCAACCTGTAAATACTCAACCTTACACAAATTAAAGCTAAATCTCAACGTGACCATATAATAAACATATTATGATGTGAAGATGATCTTTAAGAATGTCTAAGTGCAATAATGTTATAACCCAAGGCATTTTAGTATGGAGGATATTTTCTCAAATGTGGGAGAAGAGAATTAGAAGAGACATTCGGCCAAGAAAATGTTTGAGGAAAATATTTATTTTTGAATTAGAAAAATAAACCTATACAGAGGGTAGACTTTTGGCAAAAGTTTGGAATAAATTTGGTAGACTTTTAACAAACAAAACATTAATAGTGATGTTGGTGTAAATTTTGGTTGCTTCAATTTTGTGACTCGCTCAATAGGAGTGATGAAAATTCACTGACATTTGGAGAAATTACTATAGAGATGGTGATTATCTTGTGTTTGAGAGGGTCACTTCACTCATAAGATATGAGTATTTTGGAAATTTTGTGTACTTTTATCGAAAAGCACAAAAGAAAAAAAAAGAAAAAATTGGAGAATGGAGGATAAATCCATAGGGAATAAAAATAGAAAACCCCCAAAATAACTTGGAAATAAATAAAAGAAATGGAAATTCTTCCTCTCACATAAAAATGAACATAGGACCAATAGGGGCATTGAGAACAAAAGGGATACCTAGAAGCACAAAGTCTCCTCACAAAACGAATTAAACATACTTGGTACAAAACTTATTTGAGATTAAACATGCATGAAACTCATGGAGACCATAAGAAACTTGTATAGAGGGTTTTCAACATAAATTTTAGAAACACAATAGGTTGTATATAATCAATAAAATGTAGAATTTTAATAGAGTTTTTATCTCTGGATAAAAATATATCATTCATAAACAAAGAACTTCAAAATATACAAAACCCAAGAATAATCTCAACCTCTTGAATTTATATCATTGCTCCAATATAGAAATTACATAGCACATAAAACGTTGCACCCAACTCTCTCTAAGAGCTTACAAGAAAGAAAAATATCTACAAATCCATCTTTTTGTACAATATTTTTCTCCACCAAGGAAGATAAAAATCCCTTCATTTCCCCATCTTTTGATTTTATTATTTGGGCAAATTTACAATATTAAATGCACTTTTCTATTTACATTTACAAAGCAGCATTAATTATAAAAATAATTAATTTATTAAATGACCAAAAATAAATAGTCATTTAAAAAAATTAATTAACATTAATTAATTATAAAATAATTAATATTGTAATTAAGTCAGTAAATTTTACTTAGAGCCAACACCATCAAATTTATAACTTTTTACATGTGGGCTAGTCATAAATGTTTCCTTTACAATTGGTTAAATTTGGATAACCAAATTTCACTACAACAATTGGTTCCAACTATGGAACAACATTCCCTAATAAAATTTAGGAGGATTCCAGAAACCACTGGTGACTTGTACCTCATCCAACCTATAAATGCAAAATTCACTCTAATATCCTGATTTGATCAACTGACAACTAGTTTACCTATCCCAATTATTTGGGAATGAACACAAGTTTCTAGGTCAGATCATACCTTCTCAAACTCCCTATAAACTACCATGTAACACACACTCTCATGGCATGATCTAGCCAACTGGGAACCAATTCATATATACCAATCATATGGGAATGAACATGAGCTACTAGGCTAATTCTATGCTTGAAAATTTTGCCTGCCTGCATGCTAAAACCACCTCTTGCATTCCTTTTCAAGGCAAATTTATGATTCTATATATGCTATATGCATATTTTTGCCTATTTTTACCCGACAATGTCAAATTTGTATGATCTAGCTAAGTTTGGAATGAAATTTCTTGTTTATTTATCTTTGCAACTATCTGTCTAGGTTTGTAGAGTAGCAACACTACCCATGTAGAATTCAATGTTTATATAATATATATTTTTTTAATTTCTATGTATTCAAATTCACTATCGCATACCATACATATTCCTTTATTATCTTCATTTCTTGTTACAAGATTTATTCCATTATTGATTTTATTCTTTTTAAACCCTTAGCTTCTCCATTGACTACATATTTAATGTTGGAAGCACAATCATTGAGAGGGAGGGGGCAACAGGGTGAATCAGTGTTTTAAAAACTTTCATTTAATTTTACTCAATCATTCATGAACTATGAAAACAACACAATGATCTAGCAAAACATAAAGAACCATTCAGATGAGATTGAGACAAGATAACACACATATGAGTGGGAAATCCTCAAGGGGAAGAAAACCCACTGTGATCTCTAAAAATAAAATAAAATCCTATAAAATAAAATACCAAATTATATTTAGAACCAACTCAATGTGGAGCACTAACCCCAATGAATTCAAACACCCACTTGACTAGGCTTTAACAAGCATCTACTTGCAAGGAAGCACCAACTCCCTAAGTGACTCAGATTTAACTCAGCCACCTAATGTATTTTTATCATCACACCTATATTATAATATTATGGTCTCATTTAAATACCTCCTTTTTCTCTACCAAGAAATATTTTATTCACTTATATTGCATACATCAAATAGGCCTAAACTGCCTTGTATATATACAAGTATAATGGTCACACACCACTTGGTCAACCACACACCTTCAAAATCTTAGGTCATATATATAATATGTCTTATAACATATTATTAACATGATTCAAATGAAATTTGGACCCCTTTTAGTTTGCAACAACTCAATTAGGCCTCATTTCTCTTTTAGGTCTCATGGAGACCTAATTGCATTAGGCCTATCTTCTAAGTGTCAAAAGTTGATCCTATTTGGACCAAATGGCCTTATCAAACAATAAAAATCATTTAATAACTTATATAATTAAATATAATAACATTATTCAATCTTTTTTAGACCTATATCCTTCCCTTATACCATGAAAGCTTTTTTAGGACAAGCTGTCCTATTAGGTCTATGTACCTCAAAAATTTGTCTTGCAAAAATGAAGCTTAGAAACCCTTAAAATATTGAAATATAAAAAATTAAACATGTATAAAATTTATCCATGACCTAATTTTCATCACTAAATTCTTGGAACACTTTCACTTAGAACATAAAATCTTAGAAACATCTCTGCAACTCACTCACTCAAAACTACCAATTTACCTAAAAAACCAGTCATGGTGAGTTAGACATCCAACACCTATGTAGACACTTTTAATGTCTCATAATGAATGTAAATGGTCTTATGATATATATAGACCACCTTTAAATATAAATTTCATATGGTCTAATGATAAATATTGGTATTACAGACCAATTTCTTGACCTTATATCACACAATCTTGTCTGAACCAGACAAGTCATTTTGTGAGCAATTTTTTCACCATATTCACTGACCTCTAAAACTTATTCCAAGAATTAAAATTAATTTTAAGGTATAAATAAAATATTACTACACTTTATTGCATCAATATTATATGTTCAGACCCTCAAATCCATCTTATCTCTGACTAGGTTTTGCACTATTTGCACCATTAGGTTTGTCTACGATTGGCTAAGTTGGATGACCAAATTAAATTTTTTGAAGGATATAACCTATCCAAAAATAATAATATATATGAAAAATTATTCTCTTTATTCTTCTCTGATCCATTTTCTTTCCTTGACCAATACAACTTTTGAGAGCTATAACAACTTCTTGACAAATAAACATGTATCTGCACATTTTCTTTCTCATTTGAATAACCACCACCACCTGGAGGTACTTGGGAGAGTTGGATACATGATAAAATATTTTTTATAGTCATTTAAATCCATTTTAATCTTATTTTAATAATATATTTCACATTGGGTCCTTATTAAGGTTTTAAGGAGGTTTAACACAAGTTTTGGTGTTAATGATTTTTCATAAAGGATTGTCACTTGAATCCAAAAAAAATGCCTGGAGATATTATCTAGGAACCTTAAAAATATCTCCTTAATATATCATGTTCCCATTCAGAGGTTACACATGCTAATAAATGTCTAAAAGTGCTTCTTAGGTCTTGAGTCCTCATTCTATGAACTCGTGAAGTCTTAAAACACTTATTCATGCAATTTCCTTCAAACCATGACATAAAAATTTGTGAACATGCCTAAAATAAATTATATTACCTATTTACATGGTCATATATTCATACTTTGCTTAAAATCTGATCTTCATACCACATTAGGCTAGGCAGGGTCTGAGAGAGGTTTAGGTGTAGGCTTAATCTGAAGGTCCTACCCCTATAAGTTCACCCTGAAAATATCATGAATGATTCAATGCCTCACATACATGATAAAATAGTGAAATAGAACCTTTTACATTCATATGTTCATTTATTTTCATGCACACATCTTTTCATGTCATGACTAATCTCATGACTAGGCTTCTTATGCACTTTGACATCAATGACCTGTATCTTCATGCAACCATAATATAGTAGTTGCCTTCAAATTATCTCTCTTGCCTTCAAATTCCAACTTTCCTTCAAATTATCTCTTTCCTTCCAATTATCTTTCATGATAACATCCTTTAATGACAACACTATCTAAATGCACCTTGTCACATCACACACTACCAACTAGGCTTAGTCAACTTTGACATCAACCTTCACAGGATGTACCTTTGACATTAATGACAATACTAAAAAATCTCCCCTTTTGTCATTGATGGAAACCACCTTCATAAACTTATCATAACAATAAACTTCATTCTCATTCTAAATTTTCTCCTCCTTTTACATAAATGACAAAGAGATGTCTGCCCCTTCTTGAATCACACCTCTTGCAACCAAAACACTCAACACATATAATTATGAGTTTATGAGGTACAATACAAACATGATCCCCCTATCTACATGCATACCTTATTGACACTACTCACATTCTCTTGGATCTAATGAACCACCTAATTAACTCCCCCTAAACACTTGAATTCCTCAATGATTGCTAGGGGCAGGAACTACACCCAATTCCTATCTTAGATGTTCAAAAGTTGCCTTTGGAAGTGGCTTGGTCAAAATGTATGCAATCTGATCTTTTGTAAAAACATATTCAAGTTTAACACTTTTTTCACTTACCTAATCTCTCAAGAAATTATACTTGATGGGAATTTTCTTAGTCCTTGAGTGCATGACAAGATTATTTTAGACCCTTATAACACTTGTATTATCACAATAGATAGGGATAAGACTATCATACTCCAAATTATAGTCTTTTAAGGTCTATCTCATCCATAGGAATTGAGTGAAACATAAAGTTATTGTAATTTATTTATCATCACAAGTAGATAATTACATAGAATATTGCTTCTTGCTTATCCATGATCTAGGCATTCTCCTAAGTAGAAGGTTCCTCCACTAGTGCTCTTCCTATCACCTAGATTCCATGACCAATCTAGATTTGTATAGGCTATTAAATCAAAATACTTACTCCTTAAATACCACAACTCAAACTCTATGGTTCCATTGAGATACATAAGTATCATTTTGACTCCTTGAAAATGGTTTTCCTTTGAGTCTACTTGAAATCTTCCCACAAGGCCTCTTGCTTGCATGATGTTCGGTCTAGAGGAAGTGGTATATAGTAAACTCCCAATCATTGACCTATATGAAGTTTTATTGACCCTTGGAGATTCATATTCCTTACTCAACTTACACTTTGTGATCATAAGTGTGCTAACTACCTTACAATCTTCCATTTCAAAATTCTTCAACATCTCTCTTATGTACTAGCTTGTGAAATGAATATACCTCTTTCTAATTGATCGATTTGTAACCTAAGAAAGAATGATAGTTATCCCAACATGGACATCTCAAACTCCTTATTCATCACCTTTGCAAAGGCCTTGGTCATATTCTCACTATTTCCACCAAATATGATGTCATCCACATAGACAAATAATATCAACTGATGGTCATCTTATATATTTATGTATAGATTACTATTTACAACTCCTCTTTTGAATCCTTGGTCTAATAGATACTTGTCCAATATGGTATACCAAGCTCTATGAGATTACTTTAGACCATAAAGAGCCTTTTTTCAATCTACAAACATAGTCCTTATTACCTGATAATGTGAAACCCCTAGGTTGCTCTGTGTACACCTCTTCTAATTTCCCATTCAAAAAAGAAGATTTGACATCCATTTGGTACACCTTGAACCCTTTTAATCTTTCATATGCTAGAAATAATGTGATGGACTTCAATATTTTTATTGGAGAAAAGGTATCCTCAAAGTATACCCCTTCAAATTGTGTATGCCCCTTTCATACCAATTTAGCCTTGTTCCTAGTGACTTCTCCATCTTCATTCAACTTATTTCTAAATACCCATTTTGTGCCAATGACATTCTTATCTTTAGGCCTAGGAAATAGTTCCCAAGTCTCATTCTTCTCTATTTGGTCTACCTCCTCATTCATATCACCTATCCAAAACTTATCTTTTCTTTCTTCTACGAGATTCTTAGGTTCAGTCTTAGATAATAGAGTAACATTCTCTTAATTTAGGTTACTTACCAGTCTTCTCCTTGTTTGCATACCTACATCCTTGTTTTCAATGATTTATGATTCAGGATGGTCTCTCTAATTCTATCTTGAAGGACCTTTTGAATCTTGTCTTTCCTTAACTTCATATTCTTCCTCATCAATATCTATTATTTTATCTTCATTATTGAATTCCATATTCTCTGATGTATCCTTTGATTATGAGTGTGATTTCTTTGTCTCATCAATCTTCATATTGGTGATTTCCACTATCTTCTGAAACCTCTTGTTATAACATATATAGGATGAGTTTAATGATGAATATCCCAAGAATATACCTTCATCAAACCTATAATAAAACTTACCTAAGTCTTCCTCATCTCTTTTGATGAAACATTTACTTCCAAATACTCTAAAGTGTTCCACATTAGCAAGTTTTCCTTTCCACAATTCATAAGGGTTTTTGTTATGATTAATCCTTATATATCCTCTATTCAAAATGTAGATTAAAGTGCTCACTTCCTCTCTCCAATATCCATTAGCTAACCTTGACTCATTTATCATACTTCTTGCCATGTCTTGAATTATCCTTATTCCATGGACCTCAAAAAAGTAATCAAACTCATTGGGCCCAAAACTCTCCTCCTCTATCAAATCTTGAGCATTTTATCTTTCTATTCTTCTCATCCTCAATGAGAGCCTTGAATTCATTGAAATTATCAAGAGCTTTTGACTTCTCTTTCAAGAATGCTACCCAAGTCATTATTGTGCAGTCATCTATTAGTAACATGAAGTAGCTATCCCTTTGAGTGATTTGAATTATTGTAGGCCCACAAATATCAGTGAGTATTATCTATAAAGGTATTGTTTTATAGTACTCTTTGGATTTTAACCTCCTTATAGTCTGCTTACCATGTTGACATGCCTTGCAAAGTGTTTTTATTGGTTTGCTGATTTTAGGCATGTTCTTCATAGACTTCTTAGAGCTTATCTTGACCAAATTGTCAAAGTTTAGGTGGCCTAACCTTATTTTCCATATCCAAATTTTGTCCATCTTACTCATAAATAATCTCTCCTTCTTTATCTCATTCAAGACATTCAAATTATTCTTTGTCCTCTTAGTATTGGCAATTAGTCTTTCTAATTTAGCTCTCCTTATATCACACCCTTTGTCATGAAAGGTTAGTGTGTGTTCTTGGTTGCACATTTTAACTACACTAATCATGTTATGTTTCAAACCTTACATATACAATACATTCTCTGTCTTGGTCATCCCATTGTCCAAACTCAAGATATTCTTGCCAACTATATTGGCAGTTGTGTTATCTCCAAATCTCACTATTCCTACAACATTATTATTCAATGAGATGAACTTGCTCTTGTCTCCTATCATGTGGATTGAGAAACCACTATCTATATAACATTGAAAGGCAATCTGAGCTAGCATAGATTTTTCTCCTCCTTCACCTTGTCTATAGGTTCTAACTTAATCAAATTTTTAGTGGTATGACCATATAGCATTTTGTCTTGACTGATCTTCCTCATATGCCTTATCTTTCAATCCCTTGAAATATGTCCTCTTTGATCATAATTATAGCATAAAATTCTACTTATATTGTAAAGATGTGTATTCATCTTATTCCTCCATGAGGAATTGATTCTAACATGATGTCTACAATCCACAACCCTATGTCCATGTTGATTACATGTGAAATAGTAACCATTGAAAGGATTCACATACCTTGTCTGTTTGATGTTGAATGATGCACTTCTACCTTTATTTTCTCTTGAAGGAGTCAATTTCTTATACTTGTTGATGATCAACTTGAGTCTCAAATTTGAGAGTTTATGCATAGGTCTTTACTTTGTTAGTACCATCATTTCTTGATGATCCATTATTCTTTGAGGTTTTACTCCTCTTATTTTATTTTTGATCTTATTTGAATCCCAGACCTATCTTTTCATATGGAGACCTTTGATTATTCAAAATATCACCAAGAACTTTAGTACTCTTTTCAAATTTTTGATGTGTCTTCAACTTGACTATTGTCTGATCCAACTCTGCCTTCAAGGATTCCATTTTTATTTCAAACATGATGCATTATTCCTCCTTGGTCTTAAGACTCTTAGTGATAATTTCAATATGAGTTTCCAACTATTTGATGATCTCCTCATGTTCATTGGTGTTGTTGATGAATCTCTCTTCAAAGAGATTGATTTGTTCCTCATAAATCTTAACCAATGATCTTAATTTTTGATTATTCCTTATTTATAACTTCAAATTCTCTAGAGCAGCCACCAATTCTACCTCAATATTCACTTCATCCTCTTCTTCATCTGATTATTCATCACTCATAAGACTTTTCCCTTTTGAACAAATCTCATTATCTATTTCTATAACCATGAATAAGGTTTCATTATTAACATGATTATTACTATTAGCATCACTATCAAATTTACTTGTGTCACTTACATCAGATGAGCTATTTCCTTCTTTAGTATAGAAAATTCTATTATTTTTTAATGACCCTTCTTGCTTTCATACGTCCTAAAACCATTTTTGCTCTTATCAGGATTATAGACCTTCTTATCATCACCATGATGTTCATCATGTTCTCCATCATTCTCATTATTGTCCTTGTTAAGACATTTAGATGCAAAATGATCAATCTTACCATAGTTAAATCACTTGAATGGAAACTTGCCCTTATACTTACCTAATCCTTTCCTTAGTTTTCTGACAAACATGTCTTTTATCTTATCATCATCAATGTCCATGTCAACATCATCCTTGGCCTTTTTACCTTGTAACTTTTTCTCATATTTGAATTCAAATTCCTTCTTGGAAGGCCTTCCATCACTTATTCTCATTTCATAGGTAGTCAAGATGCCATGAAGCTCATCCATCTATAGTATGATAAGATCTTTGATCTCTTCCACAATAAATACCTTTGAATCAAACTTAGATGTCAGGGATATCAATACCTTTTTTACTACTATTGATTCTTCCAAATTCTCTCCTAGACGTCTAATGACATTTATCACTTCATCTAATCTTAATAGATAAGATGAAATGTTTTGATCTTCCTTCATTCTCAAACTTTCAAACTACCTTTCGTGGGTCTACAACTTTGCTAACTTGACTTTGGTGTCTCCTTCATAGATGGTCTACAACTTTTTCAAAATAATTTTGGTTGTATAAAAATGCATAAAATTTACAAATTATTTATTTGAAAGACCACATAGGATGACATTAATTGCCTTAGAGTTGTTCTCACTTGCCTTCTTGCCTATTGTGTCAATTGGTGGTGTATAAGGTGGAGTGAATCCACAAACAATAGATTTACATATGTCATAACCTAAATAAATTAGATATGTCTTCAATATAATGCTCCAAAATTCATAGTTAGTCCTACTGAAGAGAGGAGCCTTACTGGTTGAGAAACCTCCTTATACCTAATGACTATACATGCTTGTGATTCTAGGATCTCCTTTAAGCTATTAGCCTTAATTCAAAGGACCAAGATCTAATACCAATTATTAGAATCACCATAAATAAGAGGGGGGGGGTGAATAAGTGTTTTAAAAAATTTCATTCAATTATGCTCAATCATTCATGAACTATGAAAACAACACCATGATCTAGCAAAACATAAAGAACCATTTAGATAAGCATGAGACAAGATAACACAAATATGAGTGGGAAAACCTCAAGAGGAAGAAAAAAAACTATGATATATGAAAATGGACTATATTAATATAAAAAAAAGCCAAATTATGCTGATCACCAACTCAATTTGGAGTACCAACCTTAATAAAGTTAAGCACCCACTTGACTAGGCTTTAACAAACACCTACTTGCAAGGAAGCACTAACTCCCTAAGTGAATCAAATCCAAATAGGACACCTAATGTATTTTAATAACCAAAAATATGATATGATTTTATGGTATAATTTTAATACCTCCTTATACTCTACCAAGTAATATTTTATTCACTTATATTTCATACATCAAATAGGGCTAAATTGCCTTGTATATATATAAGTCAAATGGTCACACACCACTTGGTAAATCACACACCTTAAAAATATTATGTAATCCATATAATAGATCTTATAAAATCTTATGAACATGATTTAAATTAATTTTGGAACCCTTTTGGTCTACAACAACTCAATTAGGCTTCATTTCTCTTTTAGTTCTCATGGAGACCTAATTGCATTAAGTTTATCTTCTTAGCATCAAAGCTTGATCATCTTGGGCCTATCTGGCCTTATAAAAAATAAAATATAATTAAATAAATTATATAATTACCTATAATAAACTTATCCATTCTTTTTTAGACCTGTATCCTTTGCTCATACCATGAAACCTCTTTTAGGATAAACTATCCTATTAGGCCTGTGTACCTCAAAAGTTTATCTTGTAAAAATGAAGCTTAAACACCCTTAAGTTATTGAAGTATAAAAAATGAAACATGTAGATGTATTTTAAATTAAATCAAGGTTATCACCAAATTATATTAACACTTTCACTTAGGATATAAAGGCTCAATAACATTTCTGCAACTCGCTCACTCAGAATTGCTAATTTACCTAAAAAATGAGTCATGGTGAATTAGACCTCCAACACCTGTGTAGACACTTTTCATGAATTATAATGAATATAAATGGTATTATGAGATTAAAAAACACCATTATATAGAAAATTCATATGTTCTAATGGAAAATATTGGTCTTACAGACCAATATCTTGACCTTATATCACATAGTCTTGTCTAAACCAGATAGGTCATTTTATGAGAAACTTTTTCACCATATTCACTAACCTAAAAAATTTATTAAAAGAATTAAAATTAATAAATAAAATCTTAATTCACCTTTTACATCAATATAGTATGCTTAGAAGCTCAAATCCATATTCTCATCTCTGCTTGGGTTTTCCACTATTTGCACCATTAGGTCTGTCTCTGACTGGGGAACTTGGATGAACAAATTAAAAAAATTGAAGGATATAAAATATACATAAATAATAATGGACATGAAAAATGAGCTTCTATCTTCTTCTCTCATCCATTTAATTTTCTTTACCAATATAAATTTTGAGAGCTATAATAACTTCTTAACAAATAAGCTTGTATCTATCCATTGTTTCTCTCATCTTAAAAACTACCCCATTTTGGAGGTACATAATAGAGTTTAACACATAAATAAATTATAAAATAGTGCCATAAAACCTTTACATACATGTTTTCTTTAATTTTCATGCATACACATCTTCATGTCATGACTAGGCTTCATATGTACTTTGATATCAATGAAATGTACCTTCATGCAACCATAATACATTAGTTCCCTTAAAATTATCTCTCTTTCCTTAAAATTATCTCTTGAATTCAAATTATCTTTCATTAAAACATCATTTAATGAAAAAACTCTCTCAATACACCTTGTCACATCACACACTGCCAACTAGGCTTAGTCACCTTTGATATCAACCTTCACGGATGCACCTTTGACATCAATGATAATAATCAAAGTTTAGGGGATTGTTTTAAAGCTAAGAATTATTTCAAGAGAGTGGATATTTATCAAAATTTATTCTATATACAACTTTTTATCCAAGACACAAGATATTTGATAAAATGCTTTAAGAATTATAGGCATGCTGAACTTTGTACCTCAAAGATATGCATTCAAATTGATTGTAGTTAGCCTAGATAATATAACACAATCACATCCTATAAATATTAGTTGCCTCTAAAATTTTATTTTATACACCCTACATTCATCACTTACCATTAAGTCATATCTCATTAAGACACATGAACTGAACTTTAACACACAAGTGCTATAGTTTGACACAATGTTTCAAAATAAATTTGATTTTGGGGGGCATCAACCTGACACTAGTTAGGAGGGAGAATGAAACTATCATTGGATTGAGTTACAACTATCAGTTGTATTTATTTTGAAATTGTCCATAGTTTATTCAACAACACTATTTTGCAAAAGGTAAACTATTTGACAAAATTTTTCATTCAAAAATTTCTCCTAATTTGTTTGGACATCGACCCATATCACTTGGCACAAGATGGGATGATGAAAGAAAGGTTTGGAATTGATACTTACACCTATAAATTAAATTAATATTTGATTTACATATGGCACATGAATTTTATGGTAAAATGTCTCATTGAAATTGTTTATATTTTCCATTATCCTATATTGGGCACATCCATATAATCATTATAGTCTAGATTACGTTTTACTCAAATCTCATATCAAATGCTTAGTGTGAATCTACCAAGATTATAATCTTAGCATACATATCAATAATGGAATTTCACATTATGATATGTAACTTGGACCCACCCTTTTTCAATTGAGTATGGACATGTTTAATGTCAACATTCTTCCTTTTTTGTTAGCTGAGGAATGTGTACACTAACCACTAAAATATATAAACATGCCATGTGGATAATAAATATGATTTATTTTTGGTTATCGGTTATTATACAAGATTTTTATAATGATATTTTATTTCTATCTAGGATCATGTACATGGAATCTCTAGTAACAAAATACAGGTTGACATACCTATATGCCAAGTATAGACATCATGGTTATAACAATATAGTTTTTAGGATTACATATTCTTGCAAATTGTAGTAGAATGGGTTGGATAATGTTGGGTTATACCATATGAGGAGTTTTTAGTAAGTTTACTATGATTGCATAAAGGAATGAGTGTAGACTTAGGACATCAAAATTGAATGTGTAATGAGTGCCTAATAGTATAAAGATTGTAAGAAAGATTTTATAAATGGTGATTAATATGATGGCTCCATGTTCCTTATTTTAACTATATATTTTGTGTATTGACATGTGTCATAAATTTTATTCTCATGAAAATGGATCTATCTTATATGTAATATAATCTGATTATTATGAAAATGGATGTTATTTCATAATATCTCTATGTAATTATAATATTCCTCAGGAAATCTCTATGATCCTCTTCCAATAGTTAGAATTCCTATTATATTAAATTGATTACTAAAAGATCTGTTATCTATGAGTTGACAACTATGTATTCACACAAGAGTATGGCCATTATGTATCTATCTAAGTAGATATTCATAGGATTACCTAAGATGGTGCTAAACCTATACTAACCTACAATAGAATGGAGTACCTTGAAATGATTTCACCTTTCCCATAAGCTCTTCCTTAAATCATAGGAGTTATCCCTATAATTAACATGTTATGGTGAACCCAAGAACCTCTACTAATAATGGTGTAGTGAGTGTGGAATTCACTGTTTGAGGATATGCTATGGTGGTTGCCTAGTCAAAGAGATGTGGAATTTTGGCTAGATTAAAAAATCATCGAGTTTGTGTAGAGGGTAGATTAGAGAATTGGGTGTTATGAACAATAAATTATGTAGGAACATATTTATAGTGAATTTTATGAGATATTCTAGTGTAAATTCCTAGATTGATAGCTAATTGGTTAGCTCATTCGAACACCATTGATTTAGATCTTGTGTGACCACTAACAATACGTGGTCTAAGGAGAAGATAAAATATCTTCAGGCCTTAGAAATAAGCTGGACCTATGCTATAAATAATTGGTTAGATTCTACAATTTATGGGTATATAACATAGTTCATAGTACAAGGTTACATAACATTTGAAGTGGCAAAGGATATGTTTATGAGATGGATAAGAGTAAAATTATTGTAGTGACTTCTTACACTCATTAAGATGCTAGATGTGGATAAAGGGATGGTACCTATTCCCTTATATATAGAGTAGTTTCTCTGGGTGACATGAGGGTGTGTGAAAAATAAGGGATAATGAATAAAAGATGAAAAGGTATAGCTCAAACCTGAGTCTAAAATGGAGAATATAGAGGACTAGAAGAAGAATCTAGAGTTAGAAAGAGAGTTGCAATAACATAGGAGATGGAATAAACAAAATTCATTTCAAGAAGCTATGAATAGGAGAAGGAATAGGATTAGTATTTATGATTTGGATGAAAGGATAAGTGTGTGGTGAGAAGAGATAGAGTGAGGAGCCGAAAAAAATTAAGGATAGAGTGTGAGAAAGTGACGAGGATATAACATGGATGAAGGAAGAAGGTAGTAGTATAGAAGTAGATTAGATGGTTAAAATCTCACAGTTTCCAAGAAGGCTATTCTAAAGAGAAAATAAGTATTTCCCTAGAATTGTAGACATAGTACAAGTTCAAGTTTCAATAGATATATCTTTGGAGGTAAGGATCATTTCCCAAGGAAGCACACATCCCTTGATCCCACTTTTTTCTAAATCATAGTAATTCTTACACATATTTAGATGATGACACTTGGCATGGACTGATTTCAAAAGAAGTTTAAAAGAAAATTGTAGAAGTAGAAAATACTACGAATCAAGAAGTTGCCTAGAGTTTCTTGACCCAACATAAGAACATAAGATCATTGTTATCAACATAGACATATCCATTAATTATTTTATATGCAAAGGATTTCATTACATAACTTAAAATTTTAGAAGAATATGAAAGAGATGATAGGGATATATCTATGACTACCACATCTATAGAATTAGAGGAAACATCACAACTACCACTAGACTAGGAGGCACCCCAAATTCCATAAAATCCCTTAAAACTGCAACCATCCTAGATACTAGTTGTAATAAAATCGACTATGATACCTACAAGAAACCCCACTATGGTATCTCAATTGGGGGAAATGACCCACTTCACTCCCTATGATGGGTCTATAGATCTAGAATAGTACTTACTCACCTGCATTATGAAATGACAAGCTAAAGGAATCATCAATGAAGTAGTGATGCAGTGTGATTTGATTAGAGCATTAGCTGGTAGAGCATTGGAATTTATATTTTATAAATATGTTAACCAAGTGACACTATAAGAAGTCAAAACAATGTTGATCATCAAATTTCAAGTCCATAAATGCTCTAGTTAGACCATACAAGATCTCAAGGAAATTAGGCAAGGATCCAAAGAGATTGTCTTTGAACATGATCATAGATTTTTAGATGTAATGAATAAAGTCAAGTTTGTTATGGAAGACAAAGACAAGTCTTATTATTTTGTAGAGGGAATATGACAAAGGATAAGGTTTGTTAATGCACAAACCCACCTCAATAATAAAGTAGAAGCCATAACAACTACAATCTAAGTGGATTAGATTAAAGCTTATAAAAGAGATCCAACTCCTAGTTTGTAGATAGAAAACACCTTACACTCCTCATAAAAATATTATAAAAACAACAAGAAGAAATGTAGATACCTAGGTCAAATATTTGGTGTATGGAGTGTAGTAAAGAAGGGTACCATAAGAATGAATGCCTAAGAATAAAAATTGAGTTCTATGATATAGGTTGCATAGTAGGACATGCGATATCTCAATGCCATCTATTATAAAAATATGTAAGGAACTCCTAGATATTATATTTCAACTTATAAAAATCCCATAATCATGATGAGAATAAATATTGAGTGCTATAAAAATTGAGAGAAGATGTTACCAAAAACATCTTTGCAGTGGCTATGAAAAAATCAACTATGACAATGCAAATTATCATCACACCTAAAACAAACTAGCCTGACACTAATCTTGATACTGTACCTTAGGCATTAACAATATTAGACTATAAAGTTATAGACATAACTAGATGTAATCCACCTATTTAAAAATGGACAACCCATGCACACAATTAGAATTCATGGAATATTATGATGATATAGCCAACACCATCTAATTGGGTACTACAACTAACTTAAGTGTCAATACTATGGATATGGGGTCACCTAACAATTGTAAGGGTGGAATCCAAAATATAATTATATGAATAATGAACCATAATAGTTTGTTAACTAGGGTTTCCAAATGAATATAGGAGGATACCATGGATGAACTAGGGGAGGTTACCAGGGAAGACAATAAGGAGGGAGAGGAAATGGTTTGTGATTGTGACCTGCAATTCAATGCTATTTGTGTGGCAACTTCAACCATATATAAAATAATTTCCCTATGAAAATAAAATGTCAATACTAATACATCTATTTTAGGGTTTTTGAATAACATGATACAACGGATTGTCTGGTGTTGGTTGATTAGTGAGAGGACAAGGCTATAATAAACGTAAATATGGTAACCAAACATCTCTAAGAGGATGTGCTATTATAAGTCATCACTCATCCATAACATGAAGATGAGGGATTAACCCATTTGAAATTCATATAAGACCATAGGATCAGGAAAGCATAGCCAAACAAGTATCTAAAACTAGTCATAGAGAAAGGGTTAATGCATGAAGCAACATAGATTCTAAAAATGATTCAACAGTAAAAGACCATTGAAGATGATGCTAAAACCACATATGTAAAAATGTATGGATAGATAGTGCACATCATGTGATAATATGGTGTTGTCACATCCTTGATAGACTTGATGAAACTCCTTAGTATACTACAAAATGAGGACATCTCATAAAACATCACCAATTTCCTTCATAATCTGCTAGAGTGTGCATAAAAGGGCTAAAAATAAGTAGATCAAATGATATGGTATTTCAAAACCAAAAAACCATTATATGTTGATTTAATAATGAACATTGAAATAGTAGGGTATGAGGTACCCAACACAGTGTTCGATTTTGGTAGCACTATTAATATGATCCCTCGGTCAATATGGGTCTTTATTGGCCAACCTACATTAAATTACAATTTAGTTACACTAAGTTTTATGGATTATGGTCACATTGAACCAATTGGTCAATTAGAGGATGTGGAGATCAAAGTCTTAGAACTAAGCCTGCATGGTGACTTTGAATTCATAGATATGAAGATGGATGAGATGCACTATCTTGTGATAATTGGAAAAAAGTGAGCCTATGATGGTCAGATGACCATCAATACTATAAGGAACCAGTTATAACCTCATTAGGGAGATAATATTATAGTGATCCCTTTAAATAAGGATAAACAAATGGCATATTGTATCCCTAAAGAGTCAAACTCTCCTTATGTCTACAATGAGAACAATTAGATGAAGGTGAAGGCTAAAGACAAATGATAAGCCCTAAGAGCCATTAAATGCAAATTATTCTAAAATTGCACAAGCCTAATAAAGGTACCATTTCATTTAAAGGAGTTACCTCTTAGTCCTATGCTACTACATATGGAGATTCTACCATTACTGGTAGACAATGTATGCTCCATGTCTGTGAGGTCACCAACTTATTCAAACATAGATTTTATATATCAAGTTGGTTAAATAGATCAAGATTACATAAAAATAACGAGAGAAGGCATTATACCTTGGGATAGGGATTCTTTGGTAAGTGAAGATTATGACACAGATGAAATGGGATGAATCCTAAGAAATCCTTCTAGCTTGGTTCTAATTACCAGAGGGAGTCTAAAAGGACTGGCCAATATTTCATGAAGGAGGTTTTCATGAGATCCATATTTGCTGATGCATTGAGGTGTAAAATATGGAAGATGTCACCCCAAAGTATTGGGTGCATATATTCTACTATACTTTGGGTACCCTTCTTACTTCTTGGTACACACACTAGGAGTACATAAGAGAGACAAGACATTAGGCACAAGTTCAACAAGATTTCATTTAGACCTTTATTTTTGAAGATGATAACCATTTGAAACACAAGGAATTATATAAGCTAAAGGTATTTCTATGCCATGGGAGGATTGAAGACTTATATAGAATAAATGATTCCTCATCCTCCTATGATGTAGCCTATGATTTGAAATAAATCCCTACAAGCTTATAAATTAGAGAAGGACAAAGCAAATATCTATGTTCAACCAGGTCATAGAATACAAGATGAAGATTAATGGATAATAGATTTAACCAAGGAGGATGATCTAACCCTCATGGAATTAGTTTGGACTAGAATGGGAAGTTGAGACACTTCTAGGTCTAGTTGCAGAATCATCCAAAGAAGAAAGGTTGTGAGATCTTAACATTGTAGGATGAGAAGCCTAATGGCTACTATGCGACTCCGTTATTGAGGAAGACCATGATATTCACCATGAACCCTTGAAAGATCACATTAAGAACATTGAAACTGAGGCTATTCCAAAATTGGCACGTATTGGTGATTATTGGTCACAGGAAGACATATATAAAGTAATGCAGCTCTTATAGGATTATCATGATGTCTTCTTGACCAAGTTAATAGAATTCAAGGGTGTGGATAGATCTATAGGGGAGATGCATGTTGAACTAAAGGAGTGTGCATGACCAATTAAGAAAAATCCATACCATTTGAACCCAAACTTGAAGTTGAAGGTCAAGGCTGAATTGGACTACATGCACAAGGTTAGAATTATCTTTCCTGTGGATAAAATTTGACTAGGTGAGCCCTATGATGGTCCAAACAAAGAAGACCAGTGAGATCAAAGTCTATGGTGACTATCATCTTTTTAATGAGGCTTACAATAATGATCCTTTCCCTATCCCATTTACTGATGAAGTTTTACAAGTGGTCATAGGCCATGAGGTGTATTCTTTTACTGATAGTTTTAGAATGTACCATCAAATTCCAATCACAAAAGAGGATAGATCCAAGATGACCTTTTTGAAAAAATGGGGTTATTTTGCATACAAGGTAATTCCATTTGGATTGAAAAATGCACCTATGGTTTTCTTATTGGTTATTATAGCCACATTTAAGGATTTCATCCATGATTTATTACAATTCTATTTAGATGATTGGGTAGTATTTTCATTATTTCAAAATCATTTGTTTGAATTAAGATTTATGTTAAAAAGATATAAAGCACTATAGATAGTGCTCAACTTAAAAAATGTTTATTTTTTACACCCTTTGGGATTTTGTTAGGACATGTAATCTGCAACAAAGGTATATTGGTAGATCCAGCCAAGATCATAGTAATTGTGGGAATGCCACCACCCATAAGTGCGATAGAGGTGAGATCCTTCCTTGGACATATAGGCTACTATAAAAAATTTAATAAGGGGTATGCTAAAATATCTACCACTTTGGAGAAGCTATTAAATGAGGATACATAGTTCATCTAGACAAATGAATTCTATGCAAATTTTATTGATTTAAAGAAAATATTGGTAGCTACACTAATATTGATTTTTATGGATTGGAGTAAGTACTTTCACATACATGTGGATACATTAGGGATTACAGTTGGTGATATGTTGGCATAGCCAATAGGAGGTGGCCTAGATCATTGAATCCATTTTGCCAGTCAAAAGCTATCTGTGGCTAAAAATAATTACACTATCACTAAGCATTAAGGCCTTGCAATAGTATTTGAACTAATTTTTTTTTCCATTACCTGTTAGCTACACCATTTAAGCTTTTCACTTATCATCAAGCTCTATGCTACATAGTGTATAAACCTTTGATGGGAGGTCATATATCTCATTAGTTAATGCTTTTTTAGGAGTTTAATTTCCATATTAATGTCAAACATAGCTAAGAGAATGTGGGACCAGATCATTTGAGTTGGATCTAAAATGGTGAAGAACTAGAAGAAATTCTTGATGAATCACTTGATGCACACCTGTTTTAGGTGTCTATGATTTTTAAATAACTCAAAGAGATCACATAGTTTTTAGAATAAGGGATTTTTTGGAATACTAAATAGAGTGAGATAAGAAGTATTTGATTACTAAGGCCCTTATTTTTAGTATCATCAAAGGATTCCTATATTATTTGGGTAAGGATGAATTACTATGCATAGTAACACTCAAGCATGAATGACCTAAAGTACTTGAAAAAGCACATCAAGGCATTGTTGGAGGTCACTTTGATAGAGATGTTATTGTAAGAAAGTTTTAAAATTTTTCCTATGGTGGACTTATTTATTTTAGGATGCACATTAGATCGCACAACAATGTGATGTCTATCAAAAGATGAGAAAGCCAAAGTGATGGGACAAAATATCACTCTAGCCAATGCTTATGAAACAACCCTTTAAACAATGAGGGATTAATTTTGTTGGGCCTATCAATCCACCCAAAAAACATAGTCATGCATGTTATATAATCACTATGACCAACTACTTTACCAAGTGGGTCAAAGCTACTATGATAACTAGTTACGATGCAAAGGATATATTGAAGTTCATGTATTAGAACATAATCACCAGGTTTGGATGTCTAACTAAGTTGGTAAGAGATAGAGGAATATAATTTTTAAAAAAACCATAAAGACACTCACTGATGAATTCTTTGTATTTCACCATAAAAGTACAACTTACCACCCTCAAATGAATGGTCATACAGAGGCTACAAATAAAGTATTAGGTAAGATGTTTACCAAAGTCTATGATGTTTAGCAAGATGACTAGGAGGATAGACTTCCTATAGTCTTATGGGCATATCATATGCATTACAAACATACCTCTGGGTTTACCCCCTTTCTCTTGGTCTATGGTATAGAAGCAATAATGCCCTTAGAATATGTTGTACCCAACTTGAGAATCACAATTATCATGCATATGGGAGACCAAGAATATTTGATGAGTAGGTTATTGGACCTAAATAGAATGGATGAAGACCATTGTAAAGTAACTTGGACACAAGAGGTAAAAAAGCACAGACAAAAACCTTGGCTTGATAAGACTCTATGCACTAAATATTTTTAGATAGATCAACCAATCTTACTGTATGATAGCTGACTTTGAGCCTTTCTAAGAAATTGAACATTTGATAGAAGGGACCATATATTATTAATGAGTTACCACAACCAAGAACAATGGTCATGAGGGATTTACAAGGTACCATTTTGCCTATAAAGGTGAAAGGAAGTAGGCTCAAACCCTACCACCAGTAATCTACATGCCTAAGAAATGATAAGTGCTTGATCACACCAATTAATTGTAGTTTAATGTCAAGAAAGAATAATAAGCATTTGGGTAGCATAAAATAAAACTATAAAAATAAAACCATAGTTAAATAAATAATAATGAGAATAAGACTATAAGATGAGACCCAAAATATATTCTTTTATTAATTCAAATGGTCTGCCTTCTCCTTTGTACAATACTTTATAGGCTTTTTCCATTTACCATTCAATAATTACCTTGATTATTGGGATCTTATCAACCTTTATTTACACATTTTCTTATTACAAAACTAGTTCATACTCTTTTACATAATGATATATTTGACTACATAACCAAATATTATTCCCTTACATGTGTTAACACTCACCCAAACCTTAATAGGTGTCTTACCCCGAGACACAAAAAGTCTTAAAATAAATCTAGTTTTATGATTTTTTCACCATTACAAAAGTATTCAAGAAAAATAAACTACTTCTATCTATTCTACATGACCTCATGTCAGATCTATAATCCCAACTAACTACCCTACATCTCTCAAATACATTTATAGTTTTACAAAAATCATAGCCACTTTCCTTTATTTTAGATTGTATATAATATCATAATCCCTACACCCTTGGTTAAGAGTAAGATTAAGAAAACACAATAATAAAGACTCTCCATAATTGTATAAACTGCCATTGCTATGACCACCTCCATTAAAAATAATTTTGCATTAAGTCAGGTCATGTAAAATATTATCATCCCCACTTATAGATTTATTTGTAAAGCATCAAGTTTACATCAATAAAAAAGTCTTTCTCAACATGGGCGGGGTGAAAGATTTTATGCTGATGCATTTTACTACTTCTTACCATAATTATCTTAGCAAACACTCCTTTTCAACTATGGCCACCTTCACCATAGATTCTAGTGCTTCTACCTCCATAAATGAAGGCCTCGTTAAGCCCTATCACATAAAGAGCCTTAGTCCTTCTTCCCTGCTCATGGCTAGAAAAAAAATCCACCAATTTTCCCTTTGTTAGGGATCAAAATCTATTAAAATGAATTGATATCTAGTGAAAAAAAATCTTTGGTTACATCATTGGGGATGATAAAACCATAACCTTTCTATGAATCAAACCACTTAAGCTTGACTCTTCTTGCCCCACCTTGTGTCATGGCTTGAATCCACCCAAGAAAAAAAAAAAAACTACTACTCTCCTAACACTCATTAAAAAGAATAACCTCTGGCTCAAACCAAGTTCCATTGGGGCTAGTAACATCAACATCCTTTGTATCCATCACTACAATGATTTATATCACTTGATCCACATTCATTGGGTTCACTGTTCACCATTATTTGCATACTATCTTAAAAAATTAAACATTCTAATTTTTTACATTAGAAAATATCTAAATTCCCTCTATTCACATGCATCAATTTTTGAATATTTGATTCAACTAGCTCTATTTTAATAAATTATGTATATGCTCCTTTTTATCTATAACATCTTATCTAATCTTGAAATGGAAAAACTCTATTCTATATGATACAAATTAAAATGTGATCTGAGCCTACACAAGGACCATTCCAATCGATTTGTCAGACCACTAAAATGTGACACAAGAGTGGTTTCATTACCCACACACACACACACACACACACACACACACACACACACACACACACACACACACACACACACACACACACACACACACACACACACACAAATATTCAACCCAAATACATTTTCCTTATTTTACAAAATAATCCCTCAATCTCTAGATAAAAATCGATGGAGGATCATGGACTGTATAGCCAGTTTATACCCCAACAAGCCATATTATCAAATACATTGCATGAGACTTAGCTTTAGACACATAATCATCCCAACAACCACACCATTTTTAATTTTAGTTTAATGGCAAGAAGGAATAATAAGCATTTGGGAAATATAAACCAAAAATATAAAAATAAATCCATGATTAAATAAATAATATTGAGAAGAAGACTATAAGATGAGACCTAAAATATATTCTTTTATTAATTCAAATGATCTACCTTCTTCTCCTTCGTACAATACTTTATAGACTTTTTCCATTTCCTATTCAACAATTCCATTGATTCTTGGGATCTTCTCGATCTTTTTTTACACATTTTATTGTTACATAACTAATTCATACTCTTTTACATAATATCTTACTATTTTACCCATGCTAATAGTTCACTTTCATTATCAGTATCCCAACTTTGGCGAGTGATGCCCAAGTCAATCTATTCCTTCTCCAATGCTTCATAGGATATAATGCTTTTTATCTTAGTTGTAAATAACTTTTTGACCTTGAGACTTGTAGGAATATCTAATGGAATATTTGCATCAATTGAATCAAATATAACCAAGTAATATTACAATGCCTACAAGAAATACCTTTCAAATGTTGAATCATTGTGACTTGCCTCCTTCTCAAGGACAACATACACCTTTATACATCAAATAACTCCTAGCGGGTCTCTTAAGGTAGTCTTATTATCATATAATGTCTTATGCATTTATAGTATGAAATTTACTATGTCAATCTCCTTCTCCTTCACATGTAACATACAAAGTCTCACATCTTCCAGTTTATCAACAACCACATGAAACTCAAAAGGAAGGTTTAAGGTCTTTGCAAATCTTGCAAGACTGACCCCTGTATCTTAAAGCTCCTCCTTGGATGATATTAAAACTAAGATGAGAAGTTATAAGAGAAAACCATTTTTAAATGCAAACTTTCATGTCTTACCAAAACATTAACTCCATCTTTTAAAAATAGAGACAAAGTTACTTGACAATTGACAAAGACTATCCATGGTTACCAATTAGCTCCTTTTTTACAAATTCCTTAGTAATCATTTATTGTCTCTATGTCAACTTTGTTGGAATTTTGACTTGAAAATGTACATATTGATTACTAAATTGGTTAAAATTCTATATCTCAATGCCTTTTCCTTTCAAAAAAACTTGTTGACCATGTTGTGTGCCTTCATGGACATTTAATATGACATCACCAGTTAGTGTTAGCACTTGAATAGTCCCATTAAGAATTTATTGAGTGAATCTTATAACTACATCTATATGAATGTGAGTTCATTTTTTGTGAAATATTTGATCATCATAGACCTTTAGGTCTATATAAAGATCACATAGATGATCACCTTTTGGGTTAGTTCCACCATATCCTAACATCCTTAATGTATCTCCATTGTCTACCCTTGGTATGCCATCAATAGTGATATTTTTGTTCCTCTAAAAACATATTTCCACCACATGCTTTATAAAATTACTTTATAGACTATATAGTACCACCATAATGTGTACATGTAGTCTGCATCCTAAAAGGTCGACATTGCATGGCTATTATTCCCAGTTCTTCTATGTAATGTTTTATTACATCCAATTCAATATCTGAATTCCTTAATAATCCTTTAAAAGAGAGAAAATACTTTATAAAGTGAATCTCATTATCAAGTTTTTTTTTTCCCACATTAGTTATACTCAAAAGATGTTCTAACTGTGCTTTCTCCACTTCACAATTTTTAGACAAAAATACACTTCCATTCCTAGGCTATGTTACTATCAATGACACTAATCTAGGCAACACTTTGGGTGACCACTCGAGTGGCAAAAATGATTCAGGCAACCATTTGGGTGATAGTTAATTCCTCAAATTTTGTATTGTTTTCATTCTTTGAAGTCACATTGTCGGTGACAGCTATTTCCTCGAGCCATTCTGTCCTCGAGCGCTGTACTATTTTAATTCTATTATTTCTCTCGAGCCACTCATTCTTAAAAGGTCACCATTAATTCCTCGAGCCACTCAATCTCCTGATGTTTTCAAAAAATATGTATAAATGCATTGTAACCCAAAAAGGGAAGGTAGACATCTCTTCTAAGAGATAAGCGTATGTTTTGTATCTGCAAATTTTTGATTCAACAAAACATATCTTTTTAGAGATAAGCCTATATTTTTATTGTGGTTGTTAAGTAATATGATGTCTCTTCTTAGAGAATCCATTGTTATTATGTTATTTCTATGCTATTGAAATATTCATCAACCAGAACTTCTAAGTTTTGGATCAGTGGTATTACAGTGGTTTGTCTTGAGAGTGTATGTTCCCGAAGACAAGGTTAGGATATAAGATACTTGGGTGGGAAGTGATAGAGCTTCCAAATGCTTCACTTGTACACCCCAAATGACCTCAAATGGTGGATGGCACTGAGACATCTGATCCTTTCAAGGAAATGGTGAATGAAGCCCTCCAACGGTAACAAGTGCAGATGTTCCAACAATTTGCTGAAATTCTTCAAACACTTTCGATGGGAAATTTTGGCTCCATGGCTACACATCTAGGCTCCTCATCGAGAGAGCTTCCTTTCAGTGCCCCAACACCCTTTAAGGTTTAGGTAAATTTTGATATTCCCACATTAGAAGGCAAAATCAATCTTATGTGATGTGGTCAATCTAGATGTTTGTGATGTACTCTTTGGTCAGCCATTTATGTATGATCGACATGGCATCTATGAATCAAGAACTTGAAGGATCACTCTCACTCTTGGAACATGGTGCTACAGGGTACCAGAAGTACCACCTTCCACATCTGTCTCTCTACTTAGTGCCAAGAAATTTGTTTTCATGGTGGTCAAGCCACAAGAATCCAAAAGGGCTGATGTTACAGCCTTGACAACACAACAATATAAGCAAATAGATACTGCACTAAAGTTCACAGCCTTCCATCCATAGACTAATGGTCAGATAGAAATGGTGAATAATCAGGCCCTACATAGTTCCATAAACCATAGTCCCTTCCAAATGTGCATCAGAAATCAAATCAAGACACAACTACCACACCTAATGGGGAACGGTGTTGCAATGGGGACCATTGCTTTTCAAGGAGGGAGGAATGATCTGGGCAACACTTTGGGTGACCACTCAGGTGGCAAAAATGATCTGGGAAACCATTTGGGTGACCATTCGGGTGATAGTTAATTCCTCAAATCTTGTATTATTTTCATTCTTGGAAGTCACATTATCGGTGATAGCTATTTCCTTGAGCCATTCTATCCTCGAGCACTGTACTATTTTAATTCTATTATTTCTATCAAGCCACTCATTCTTAAAAGGTCACCATTAATTCCTCGAGCCACTCAATCTCTTGATGTTTTCAAAAAAATGTATAAATGCATTGTAACCCAAAAAGGGAAGGCAGACATCTCTTCTCAGAGATAAGCATATGTTTTTTATCTACAAATTTTTGATTCAACAAACATCTCTTTTTAGAGATAAGCCTATATTTGTATTATGGTTGTTAAGTAATATGACATCTCTTCTTAGAGAATCCATTGTTATTGTGTTATTTCTATGCTATTGAAATATTCGTCAACTAGAACTTCTGAGTTTTAGATCAGACACCCTCTTCAAAAATCTTTGCCTTTGCATCCATTAGAACAAGTGGAGTGTTTGAATGCACACATGCATATATGTGTGTATATATATAACTTAGGAAGAATCTTATAATCTAGTATTAGTAGATCAAAAACCTTCATCTTGGGAGGCCCAATGGTAAAAAATATCTTAGTAAAATGAATATCCACAAAATAATTTCATGTAGGAAGGTTTTTAAGAGTGTAACAAAAATATCCATAGTGAGTAGGATGGATTATTGAACCCAATTTTCTTGGAGAATTGGAAAATCCTTTCATTTTAATAAAATCAGAGTTACTTGATTGTCGATAGAAGTGAAGGTAAGAAAATACTAAACATTTGATCCTTATTATTGGGATAACTTTCTCCAAAACCAATGTTATCTTTGTGTCTATTGATTATATTTTCCCAAGTTCTTTGTAGAAACAACTACCATGAAATGTTAACTTTTAGAGAATCATTTTTTGTAGGTGTAAAATTGACCCAACTTAGATAAGTGATTATGAATCAAATTTTATAACATGTGAAAACTAATTAGCACATGATTCCATGTTTTATAGATGTCTATGTTTATTTTTTTGAGAGCCTACTAAGCTGGTCATATCTTTATACATTGGAACTTATTCATTTTCATGGATTTATAGACTACAACTTTTAATAAACTATGGGCTCAAAAGACAAACATGAGGAGTAGGTAAAAAACACCACACCACAAAATTTGGGTTTTATTAAAAACACACACACAATGAAAACAAAAGGAAAAAAAAAACATAAGCCAAAAAGTGTAGAAAAGGTAACTCTTTACAAAGAGAATGAAAACACAACATAACTAAAAAAATTTGTTTATGGGTTGGATAAAGTATAAGAATTTGTGGGATAAACTTTGGAAAAATGAGGACAACACTTGCAAAGATTTGAGTAAAGACAACAACGTATTTTTAATTTCATCTATAGGAAATACTCGGGGCATGGGTGGGAAAAAAAACTATTTCAACATTTGACCATGTATCATAATGTAAATATTACTTGCATTTTGTTCATGAGTGTAAAGGATTTTTTTGATTCAAAACTTGAAACACAAACAACATGAGATAGACCTCTAACATCTTCACCAATTGGATGCTCTTGTGGTTATTCAATCATGAATGGTTGAACCAAATCTCCCATAGGTGCCTCTAAATGTGATCTTGGGATTAAAACCTCTTATCACTCAAAATGGTTGGAAACTTCTTGTTGATTGCTTCTTTTTTCTTATTCAAAATCTACTATGCGCTTACACTAAATATCATCACATAACTTTTATTCATTAATATGAAGCTCATTACTTTCATGACTCATCTCATGCTCTTTGAAGGAGGTTGAATTATATTTTTCACTGCATTATTACACTTGAGCTAAATTTTGAATAGGGAACACTTCTCTCCTTTTGATTTGTATGGCTCCATATAAATCTTTCAAAAATTACACTCTTTTTCTATCATCAATAATCTCACAAATCAGATTTTATTTGAAAACTAGTATGAAGAGAGACATTTTATATTGTATCATCACTTTCACAAATACAATCAACCCCTAATTTGGGATCTTTTAAAACACTTATCTCTTTAATTTCCTCTTCTTTTTACCACTTAATGTTTGAAAGGCATGCACATTCTTATTTCAACTTAAATTTCTTCATGCCTACAACCAAAATTAGACTGTGGATAGTAATAGAAAAAGTCAAAAAATTATAATCATGGGCTATGTTACATTATTTATAGGCATATTTTAAATGGAGTTGTAAATATTATTTTTTAAGGGTAATATTCCATTCAAATTATAGGAATCAAACACACATTTTTGATTCTCAATAGATTCGTAAAAAAATATTGATGTAAATTTTGATCGCTTCAGTTTTATGACTCACTCAATAGGAAATGATATATTCTCACCAATAATTGGAGAAATTACTATAGAGATAGTGATTCTTCTCTACATTTGAGGGGGCTAGTTCCCTCATAAGATATGGGTATTTTGGGGTTTTTGTGTACTTTTTACTGGAGAATGGAGGAGAACCCACAAAAAAATAAAAGTAACGAACCACTAGAATAACTCATTAATAAATGAAGGAAATGGAAATGCTTCCTCTCACACAAAAATAATTACAGGACTAGTAGGTGTATTGGGAACAAAAGGGATGCTTGGAATCACAAAGTCTATTCACAAACCAAATTACACACACTTGGTATAAAGCTTATTTGAGATCAAACAAGCATGAAACTCTTAGACATCAAAATAAACTCATGCAAGGAGTTTTCAACACAAAATTTGGAAACACCATAGGTTGCATATAATCAAGAAAGTGAGAAATTTTAAAGGAGTCTTCATCTACGAATAGAAATACATAATTCATAAAAAAACATAAATCTCCAAAAACCCAAGAATAATCTCACCTACCTGCTTGTATTTCATTGCTCCAATTTGTAAATTACATAGGCTACACAAAGTTATAGCCTAATCTCTCCAAGAGCTTGCAAGAAAGAAAAACCTCTTCAAATCTGTATTTTATCCCTTTTGTACAATGTTTTCCTCCACCAAGGAAGATGAAAATTCCTTTAATTTCCCATCTTTTGATTTTATTATTTGGTAAATTTACAATATTAAATACACTTTTCTCTTTACATTTATAAAGCAACATTATTTCTAAAAATAATTAATTTATTAAATGATAGGAAATAAATAGTGATTTAACAACTTGAATTAACATTAATTAATTATAAAATTATTAATAATGTAATTAAACTGGTAAATTTCCCTTTGATTTAACAACATCAAATTTACAAATTTTTACATGTGGGCTAGTAGGAAATGTTGCCTTATCCATTGGGCTATAGGGTCTCCTAAAATATCATGGAAAATAGGAAAAATATGCCAAATGATGGGAAATTAATAAAAATGGATTAGTAAAATTTGGATGACTAATTCACTATTCCAAGTAGTAATTTGAATCATTTTTTGGATGGAATTCAAAATAGATTTTAGGGGAGACATTGTTGGAGTTTGGGGGGTTTTAGACCATAATTTTATTGTTTTTCAAATTTCTTGATTAAAAGAGGTGTTAATTCTGCCTATGGGAGGGTAGAAGTATATTTAATCCACATAAGGGAAATGTGTATTTTTTCCTCCATATTTATGTATTCACTAAGCCAAATTATGGTATGAAATGGGTTTGTATTCTGCTATAATGAATACAATAGTGAATCTCTATTTTGAGTGAGTCAATTGTTTGAAATAATTTGTATTTGTGGCCATGGATTTGATAAACCCCTAAAACATGGGAGATAAAGCTAGAACTTAATTGGTATCCCCATCCTTGGTGCTTACACCAAGTGGTATGAAAATAAGGTAGTGTCCTTATAATTGTGTGTGAAAAAATCTTGAATATGGTTGCAGGGTGTGAAAGATAAGTATGCTTAGTGGATTAAAAGTTGTGAGAGAGAAGCTTGCATAGATGGTTATAGGTATGAGATAAGTCCTAAAAAATTGTAAAGGTGTTTGAGAGAGACTTTTTTTTGAGTACATTTTATGTTGTGGAAGAGAAGCCTATTGATTTTGGTGAGAGATGGCACATAAGAGAAGAACACATCAGGTGGATGACTGATAGTGATGTTGAAATGATTCCAGGCAAGGTTGGATATGATTCATAAATTGAGGTTAGTGAGATTATTTTGAAGGTGTTGAAGAAGAGATAATAGTCAGGTGGTTACCCATAAAAGTGAGGTTAGATGTTTTAGAGAGAGGCCAGGCAAGTGGAGGAAAAGATGATAGCAGATGGAGGAGACCAACCAAGGTTATAGTGAAGGAAAGTGGTAAATATCTTAGTGACATTTTTTCTATTTTGTGGAAAGGAAATTATAGAAAATTTCATGAATTGTATAGTTGAGCTTTAGTTATATTTTGTGGATATGAATGTTGTATACCCCATGAGGGTAAAGGCTTTGTAAAGGAGATTATGTGGGGTTGTGTTTTAGCCTTTTTTGACTTAAATTGATGTAAAACCTATGTTATTAAAGGACTAAGTATGATGCTAATATGGAATGAAACTAAAAATAATTAACTTAATTGAACTTTCTCAAAATAGAAAATGAGAAGAGAAAGAGTACTTATCTATAAATAAATAATATTTTTTTATGGATCAGGGATCTGAAATAAGCTAGAGGCATTTCCATGTAGTGATCTAGGGTATTGATGATCTAGTAGATTGGACAAGTAGTGACACATAAAATTTAAGATATGATGCATTTCTCAAGTTTATTTTGTGCAATGTGACATTCCATGGAATTTATATTAGAATTGAGAGGATTTATAGAATTGGGGGATCTTAAACTATCATTTCTATGTGTTTCTAACTAAACTATCTATCCTATGCTTGAGGACATTAAGCATTATAAATGATAGATAGGTAGACACCATTCATTTTTTGATTTTTGTTAAAATATAGTCTTGGAGAGTAGTGCTAAGATTAGGATAATAGTGGAATGTGGTGTTAGTGTCCAATTATGGAACCAGTGTCCTTCTTATAAGAACTATCTAAAATTTTCAAGAGATTTTATAGGTCCTATAGGTGGTTCTACATCATTAATGGCTCACCTATGTCACTATTTTATCTAAATATCTTCCAATACCCTAATGAATACCTACACACATGAAATAATAACTAGATCAAATGTAAAAAAGGGAAAAACTAGGTTGTTGGAAGTTACGATTATGTGAAGTAGAACCCCTATTATCCTGACTATTAACTACATTAAACCCAATGCTATGGGTATCATATCACATGTCGTTCTACCTTAGGGAAGGTACATACTCAACTTTCATAGTATGCTAGAATGAATTTCACTTAGGCCCTTCTTTGATCAAGCATGTAATGTCTAGATGTGATGACTGAATAGTATGCAAAATATTGAGTTGTATTATGATTGATTTATGTAATTCTGTGCCAAAATAGTAAGTGATAGATTTAAAATGCCTTTTGAGTATCTTTATATAAAAGGAAATTTGATTTGAATATAAGACATTGTTCGCTAGTCAATAAGTTGTAAAATAGAGATAAAAAAAATAAGAGAAGGCTCAATAAAGGGTTAAGACTCAAACACAGGAGAAAAGTCTTGTTAAACACTATATCCATAATTTGACACTAGTGCCATGTAGTGCTACTATCCTGAAAATAGTCCCAGTTTCTAAGGCTTAAATCAAATCTAAAACTAATCAAGATAGGCTAAGTGCCCCTATGACTAGGAGAAGGTGACTTATGACTATTAGGGGTGCTACAAATAAGAAAAATAAGACATAAAAGGATCGAAAGACTCAAAATGACCATGCAAACAAGGAATGTATTCATCATTAATACCTTCATATGAAAGAGCAAAAAAATACATAGTACTTGTGTTTGTTTGACCAAATTAAGGTGTTTATATTTCCTCCCCTTTTATTCTAATAATGTAATGAAATGAAAGTACTAGAGTAAAATAAAAAGAGGAATGCATACATGTACTTACATATGTGAATGTGTTCTAGACCTAACCCACTTCTTAGTTAGAGAAGTGGACAAGAGATGGAGTGCAATATGTGAAGAGAAACTCCATGGTGTGGATGTCTTTTGTACTAAATTTGAATTGTGTAATGAATAGTGAGGAACAAAACCCCCTATTTTTCCTCCACCCTAATATCTGTACTGAATTTGAGTATGTAAACTAAATTTGTAGAGAAATAAGGCTCACTTACCTTCACTCTAATATTTGGATTGAATCTGAGTATGTAAGCTAAATTTATGGAGAAATAAGGCTCGCTTTCCCCCACTTTGATATCTTGGCTAAATCTGAGTATTTATACTATGTCTAGTGAAATACCATGGATCAACCACTATAGATGGTCCTATGACCCAAACTGGTAAAAAATTGGTGATGATACTGGTGATGATATTAAGTGTAACCTACTAATATGAAAATGGAGATCAAGGATGTGTTCTCTACATCATGCCCCCTAATCTTGATATTGAGAAATGTAGCTGTGTATCTAAATATATGTGTAGACCTATATATCTATGTGAATCTATAAATTTGAATACCTATATATCTGAGAACCTATGAATCTGAATATTTAAGTAGACTAGTTTATTTGAATAGCTATACCCAAATAACCTATATGTTTGTATGAACCTATGAATCTAAATATTTGAATATATGTGTAGACATATATGTCTAAATCAATATTTGAGTAAACTATATGTCTCTATGAACCTGTGCATTATAATATTTGAATATCTTTGTATATGTATATGTCTAAATTTGTATCTAATTAAACCATATGTCTGTGTGAACCTATGAATCTAAATATTTGAATAGACCTATGTATCTAAATAACTCTATCTGAGTAAACTATATATCTGAATAGGTGTGTAAAATTGTGTGTTTGAATGAAACTCTATATGTCTAAAACAATCTATGTATCTACCCCTTTTTAATGAGAGAGTCAAGACTGTGGTGAGGGTGTATAACCAAAAGTGGTAATGATCAAGTGTATGGGTATTAAGTAATGGGTGTGATTTTGTTTTAAGTTTGAACAGTTTATTCATTGTGATAGAATTGATTATTGAAATTGGTGATTGGATAAATGTTTTGTCTATATTGAGTTAATTATGGTAATATTGTTTTTGTCATTTATTAGAGTTAAAAACTGATTATAAGATTTTTTTAACCAATATAGGGCACAACACATTGATGTGAAGTTCCACATGTAATAAATGGTTAAAAAATTAGGGTTATGATTCTCAAAATATTACACTAGTAGAAAGAAATTGGTATTATTTGGTAAAATTGGCATGAAAGGTCAACCTTAATAAGGTGGCATTTGATAAGTGTGACTTAAATAGGTTATTTAATTAGTTTATCAATTCATTTAGAGCATTTGAGTTGAAATCAATTATTTGTTTGAGTTGGATAAATATGTTGAGGAGAAGAGGAGTTAGTTTGACTAGTTACAATGAGGTGGAGGCATAGATCTAGGATAAGGAAGAGGTTACCCTAGTAAGGAGCTCAACCTATTTCTTGTTTTTATCACTTGTAATTTAGGGCCTATTTTTAAAAAATGCCACTATTGTCCCCATTTGGGTGCTATTATCCAGGACTTGGCACTAGTGTCCAAGATGTGGCACTACTATCCAATGTTACTATCTTATATGCAATGCTAGTGTCCAGTATACCTGAGTTGTAAAGTTGATTATTATTGACTAGTTTTTGATGTTTATTATTATATGTTGGTTTTGATTTTGTATTGATGAGCCTTATTTGATTTCACTTTTATAGTTTGATGCCCATATGATGGAGTTTTGGATTGGATGGATGATTGAGACCCTACATGGTCTACATCTAGTAGATGTTGAGATGGTGGTGCTTGAGAGAGTAGGTTTGATGCATGTGGCATTCTTGGAGTGTATGTCATGGGATAACACATGATGATTGCATTATGAGAGAGGTGGGATGCAGACACTTGTATTTTCTAGTTACCAACTAGGGAGATGACCATTACATTAGAGGATGTGTACAAGATTTCATGACTACCTATCTCTGGACAAAGATCCATACTACAAGAGGATATAGCTACTTAGGCTATACAACAAGATTATAGGTGTTTCTCTATTATGGATATAGGGGATCATCATATACAGAGATAAAGTGATATACTATTGACAATGATTGTTATTTCCAAGGTTACATGACTGTAAAAGTTCTTAGCTATTTTATAAGCTTCATTTTTGTCTATATACTAGAACAAGGTATCGATCTCCATATAGGATGCATGAGATAGTGTAAGATATATAGGAGTATGGTACTATGTATTCATT
>JARHVA010009518.1:0-40000 GCA_037957365.1 Torreya grandis
TCACTCCTTTAGGACAATCTCTCTAGCTAGTAGTGTCTAAAGCCACTGATTTCATCCTTCCATAAAATAACCACTAGTTTCTCTATTTAAAAATTCATCTAATGGGCCCATACTACACATTTTTAAGGTCTAATTATAATAAATTCCAAAATTATAACTATATAAACACATTTTCTATTCTTTTTTTTACTAGATCCTTCTATCTTACAAATTTCCATAATTAACTAACTACACATTGAGAGGAAACTACCTATTCTTACCAACTCTAATTTAATTACAACCCAAGAATGAAAATCTAGGATATAATTACATCGGTAAGGTCACAAGTCAATATTCAAGCACCTAATCACACCATGATTACACCATAATATGACATTACACCAATATTTCACATACACCACCATAACATGGGAGAACTCTACATGGAGTTTGATCCCTCTTCAGAGTATTGATTTGTATGTAACACTCAACATATGGGGTGTTTAGGTCAAGAACAACTTTAATCCCTAACCAATTTTCATGTTTTACTACATTTTTTCTCTTTATTCTTTGGGATAGTGTAGAGTGAAGAATAAGGCACAAAATGACTCCCACAATGAATTGAACAACCCTGAATATATACAAAGGATACACAAGCTAAGATAAATTAGTTAAAACTCACATGAAGGATAAAACCCCTAAAGAACAATGACTCACCCTAAAGACACCACTGTAGGTTGGCCTTATCCAAACAGTACAACCTTGTCCTATAATCAAACATAACCCCATTATTGATTCATAGTGAACTCACAATGGTCCCATATTTGATTACATAGTCTCTATTACAATACATTAGATCTAAGTTACAACTAAGTTATTTATCTTTAGTTCTTCCCCTTTTTACCACAATTTCTATAAATAATAAGTTTCAAAACAGTTATGTGTGATAATTTTACATTGTATACATTTTTATTTTACTCAACTATTTGCCATAATTAGATCAATAATCTCTTAATTTTCAATTTAGATAAAGCATATTGGTGAACCTATTTTTATTTATTTAATATTTCAAGTCTTAGTTTTCCAAAGGGGTTCCTTCAAAATGTTTTCATAGGGTTTCAAATAGATTTTTTTTTTCATTATTATGTTGGATGTTTTTATAGTGCTGGCTTATTTGTCTCCTCTTATCATCATCTTAGTATTTTAAAATTTTGAAATGGATAAAAAATAATTCCTTCCTCCTCTTAACCTTCAAGGTGGTGATAACTACTTTCCCTTTAACACCAGGTCCATGCTATCATAATTCCAAGAGGTAAGGTGACCCATCCTATTATGCAAAAAATAAAGGTAATCAACATGTCCTTCCTCAACCATCTCCACCTCCACATCTCCTCTTGATGGTGTTTCCATGCTTTAATCAAAAGTACATATAGTTTTGTACTTGTGAAGCCCTTTAAGATCAAAATCATCACTATGAACAAGTCAATAGAATAATTACAAAATTAAAATTAGTATTTCACTTCAAATATCACATCATGGTAAAATTAGTTCACATATACAAATAATCCACAATATGCTTGTGTTAATCATGTATTTTCATTTTCCATATAGCAATTGTGAGCATGATAAGACTTCATATCAAATTTAGAAGTTACAATAGAATAAATATACAACTAGTGATTCAAAAAATATGTGAAACATTAATAAAATATCAAGTGAGATTCTAAGATAAATGATTCCAAACAAGTTGATGAAACTTCCTCATGTACATCCTCTAAGGAGATCAAAATACTATTGTGCATATCATAGAATTCATGGGTATCATATAAATAATTGTTTAGATCTGAAGAAAAAAATTAAAAATTATAATTTATATTAGTGAACTTATAATAGATACATCAATAAATCAACCCACTCACATTATGATTACATCTCCTAAAACACAAGTGTAAAAATAACAAAAAGAGAAAGTATGGATACAAAAGAGAAATTTAGAGCAAGACAATATTCAGAAGGTAAACTTAGAGAAAGAAATATTACAAAAGGAAAAAGTGGAAAATTAAATTTGGAGAGAGAGAGAGAGGAGAGAAGAGAGAGAGATGATAGAGGAGAGAGAGGAGAGAGAGAGAGAGAGAGAGAGAGAGAGAGAGAGAGAGAGAGAGAGAGAGAGAGAGAGAGAGAGAGAGAGAGAAGAGAGAGAGAGAGAGAGAGAGAGTATCTACTAGGGGTTATAAAAACTTAAACAAAAATTTTCCATTTCCAAATTTTAATCATTCCAAGATACAAAAATAGGAATTAAAATAATGTAATTTATTTTATTTTTCATAGTCTGAGAGAGAGCTATTAATTTTATTAATTTTTTAAGCATTTAAAAATCAACAAGAAAATGGGAAATAATCCTACCTCCAATCGTCTTGCTACCAACTCCTCCAAGCTTAATCCATGTCCACTCCAACTCTCTCTCCAATAAAATTCACCCTAAGAACAACCAATAATGACCAAGGATTTTCAATAAAAAGAGAGTCAAAATAATTCTTACCAAGGTAGCCACCAACCCATTGAGTGAAGAGGGTACCCTTTCTTACATGGGTCCTTTTGTGTCATAAAGGACCCATATTTTTATTCCACATGATAGATGTTCTTGAATTAAAGGTATTACATAAAATAAATTGTCTTACATGTCCACATGGGATTCTCACATCTATTTAATATTAAATTACCCTACTTCTAAACCACTCCACCAAGTGGTCATGCCTACCAACTAGGCTAGGACCCTAGGGTGTATCTTTTCTAAAAGACATATGGGATAGGGTTCATAGCCTCATTAGGAGGTATATGACCCTTATTTAAAATAAAAGAGTTCATTTTTTAAGAATTAAAAATTCATATGACAAATATGCGAGTTTTAAATTTAATTAATCTTTCATGATATTTTAATAATCATTAATCTATTAATATACAAGGAGGGAATTACAATACAAATTAATTGTGACATAATACGGTGTATTACATACTCCCTCTCTTACAATATCATCATCCTCAATGTACTGAACTAACACAAGGGTTTAAGAACCACACATTTTTAAAGAACATTTTAGATTTCCATAGAAGTCAACATATATACAATAATTATCACACATGTTTTCACTTTTCATAGATTCAATTATAGATTATTAATGTCCTTCAATGAGTTAAATCATTCTCAATGCTTTTTCTTATTAAAATTTTAGAGTTATCAACATCTTTTTATTTTTGTGAAATTTGATTCTCTTGTGATTAGGAAGGTTGTTATGTCAGTAGTTAATATCAATTTCCTTTTTGGTATTTCCCAAAGTGTCACACTATAATGTTATCCAAAACTACCACAACTATTTAAAACCCAAGAACATTCTATCATTGTAAAAGATTGATAAGTAACATGTAAAACAATAATATTTTCTTTTTGTGATGATATAGTGACTAATTTATGCATCATACCATGGCCAAGCTATACTAAATAAAACTAATAAACTATGAGAAATATTGATCAAAACTGATAAACACTATTTGTCACAAACCAACTGATATCACGTAATGCTGATGTCAAAACCTATGAAGAGGACATATACAAGTATAAATAGTTTAAAAGATAATAAAAAACAAACTATGTGTCATCCCATGGTAAATATACAAGGTGAATAATAAGTGCCAAATTACGGGATAACCACATAGAACAATATTGACCAATGTTGAGTAATGCCATCAATAGTCATCTAAATATAGTAATATCAATGTTAAAATAATAGTGTAATCACTTTGATCTAGAAATAATCTCCTTACATATGCAAAAAAAAATCAATAAAATTTTATAGTCTTGAAAATTATAATAGAGCATAACCTCATTAGACCTCCCAAGAATAACTCTACTTAGACCTCCAAAAAATAGGATAAAAAGTGCTTTAGTTAAATCCAGTATGAAACCACCACATCTTGTGGGTAGGAGGATGGCTCAAGACTTAAACTCACAAGTTGGCTCATCACACCCCTATAGGTATATTCCAAACTACCTCTTATCCTACATACATACAACAAGTGTATAGATTTCACATCACAACATTCAAGAAACTAACATTCAAACATAGAAGTAAAAATCACATAATAAAATAACCCAATAATTAAATAAAATTCCAAATGGACTTAATGAGATATTTCAATAGTAATAATATATATCCAAAAAAAAATAAAATGTAATAAAGTGAAATCCAAGTGGTCACAATAGAAAAAATGAAATTTCTATCTAAGTAATTCATAACAAATGAAATATCTTCATAAACTAAAATTTAGATTCAAAAGAAATGAAAGTGTTAGATCAGAAAAAAACTAAAATGGAAACTAAATCAAAATAAAATTAGACACAATAATATCACAAAAAAAAATCACATTAAGACACTTCATGGCTAAGAAATCCATCTGAGGGGAGAAGGAATAAATAGAAGCCTTGATTAACTCCTGAAGGTAAGAGAAAAACATCATTCTCTATATGTCTCCCATAAGATTCACATGGTTGCATCATTCTTTTGATAACCATATACAGGTGAGTGAATGAGCACATCATTCATAAATAAACCATTATGTGCAAAGAGACCATGGTGACTAAGGCATTCATGGTGCATACACTTGAAATATTCAGGTAGCTAACTCATGCAAATGGGAAAAGTGGGTTTTCAACTTATGAGAAGCTCCACTTCCTAACACGTAACCTATTTTAGACCAATATAAACATAATTCTAATCCACTCTTTAACCCCATACTTTCATCAATATCCAAATAATAGAGTAATGATGCAAGGTTACACAACACAACACATTACTACATAAAAACAATTTTCACTTATACATTATATGTTTGCATGGGTGCAAGTTAGTTACACAACATTTCTACAATGAGAATTGCACACATTACACTTCATGAACATATTTACATTCAAAAGAGTATAATCAAGCTTAATAACACAAATATCATACTTGTACCATTATATTTACATTCATAAAAATTATGGCTTGACTCAATAACACAATTGTTGTATTTACACGACAACATACACATCACAATTACACAACAATGTTGTTTACATAGATAGGATCCATTATTTATGAGGTTTATTTCATGTATAATGATGTGGGTTTACACAACAAGTTATAATTATGTATGTACATAAATAATTACAAAAGTTAATGGTACACATGTTTGTTTTGAGATACATTATTTACATTGATTCACAACCACAACATAATATGATAGAAATTTTTTATGGGAGATACAAAAGGATCTAGTTAGCATAATTGGTCCAACTAATATACATATGTCATATATAATGACATTTCTCATAACCATTTGCCATTAATATCAAAAGGAGCAATACATGGTCATTCTGCACTTAACACCCAATGCTACAATAGTATTTCATGGTAATATGCATGTTTCTATGTCTGATAAGTTAGGAATCATAAATGCTATAATAAATTTGTATAGATAAGTCTCATGAATCATTATTACCAAACTAGAAGTACAAAATTTGTTTTTTATTTGTTGTGAAAGATAACTAAACCAACCAACTAATATTTCTAGATGTCCCATTATTGAACCCATGCTCTGATACCAAAATGTCATGCCCAAATTTTTGTCCCAAAAACCCATGTAATTTTTTTTACCTATTTTTAGTGATGTTTATTTATTCATTATGGTTCCTTAATGTTTAACTATTATGATTTGGTCGATGCAAAATTGAAGTGTAACACACACAGTTATTATATGATTTATTTAGTACATTCACTTTCCAACATGAGGACTATATAGGAGGAAAATAAAAGCATAGGATATTAAGATCAATGTGATTCCAAAAATTAGTTAGTAATATTATGATTAATTCATATGGACAAGTAACCTTATTAATAAGCACTGAATTATAATTTCTTAGTTTAAAAGATCATAAAATTATTCACACACAAAGGAGAATAGTGGTGAATCAAGGAAACTATTTAATTTACAATAGGATTAACACCTTAAGTATCACCAAGGAAGAGTATCAACTAAATGAATATAAACTCTACTCTCAAGGCACACAAAACTAGGGGAGTTACTACAATACAAATCAAGCTTAATGTGAAAGGTTAACAAGATCCACATGGTTATCAAACTCAAATTTTAATTAATTAAAACTAATTATAAATCTAATTCAAACACGTATACAATCCTAACATGTAGGAATAAAATAAGCACCCTTAATGTAGCTTAAGAACCTAGAGTCAATTCCCCCACTACAACTTGAGCGACCTACATATCCACTCCAAGGAATCAGGATTTGATGTAGTTTTCCTTTCACTTGTGTGGACATATCCTGCAAGACATAATCACCAAGATTGGGTTGTCATACTAAGACAATGAGGGATCTAAACACCACTTGGGTGGGCTTTTATAAGCTCTAGTCATATACTCAAGATGAGATGACACACTCAAAAATCATTAGTCACAAACTACAAATGTCATAAGGTACATGTGCTTACCCAAGAACTCCCGCATAATGAAACAAACAAGAGTCAAATGTGCCAAAGAACCTATATTATCTTGCTCCAATGAGGTAAATGCCTCAACAATATCTAACTTATGCTACTTAGAGAATCTCCATCTCCTGAATGAGTCTCTAAAGGTGTCTAAGGTTAAGATGGGAGATAACAAGCTCAAATCCACATAATTAGTAAGGTTCATGATTTCATAACATATAATAAACTCAGAAACCATGTGGTTTGAATTAGAAATAACCATTTATGTGAGGAATAATTTCATAAGATATATGCTAAATTAAGCACTCTAAGGGTTAGATTTTTAATCACATGTTCCAAGAACACACTCAATTTACTTGTCAATTTACCAAAATATGAGGGTAAAATAATGGTTAATTTTATAATTCTAATCTTCAATAACATCCTCAAGTTAGTTGATAACACCCACACAAAGAGGTGTCTTATGGGTTAGTTTGCTAAGCCCACACCCACTCTATGAGTTGCCTACATATTTATGGTGATCCCATAACACATAGAATCAGGTCTGGCTATAGTTCACATATTCCTATATAAGTGCTAGATATCTATGAAGGTATCTATACTTCACCAACATCACATGACTAAGCTTAACATAGTTACCCCTTACGGGTAACAATGTGGCCACTAGTTAGCCTACGCATAATTAGGCACTACTAAGAATTAAAATGACATCCAAACATATGGGAAGTTTATATGTAAATAAATTTAAGATAGAGTGTTAAAACCAATACTCATACCAAGGGCACACTTTAAAATAACTTCAAGTAGGCCCAAACCCATGTCTACCCAATGTCAATTAAATCTAGACATGAACACATGCATTTGTTATATGAGATTTGAATCAAGGTAACAACTAGATAAAGATAAAAAATGGTGTAGTGTAGTCAAGACTCAAATTAAAAAATCCAAAAGGCACTAAAATAAACATCACAACAAAAAACACTTTCAAATGAGATAAAACATACTAATATTCACACAAACCATTAGTTATAAAAGTACCTTTGGTTTAGATCTAACATAAGAGGATAAATTTTTATTTGCATGGAAACTAATTCTCTAAGCTATAAATATTACGTTTAAGGTAAAAACATATTTTTATTGCGATAAAGATGACATTCAGTCCACCATTCTATGTTGATGTTAATGACTTAGAAAAATTACCTCAAATTTCTAAATATTTGGCTACAGAACCACTCTAAGAAAATAATAAATCTAATAATAAAATTTATTTTATTATTTCAATGATAATTTAAAGCTATTATAATTTGCTTGCAAATTCCAAATCTGAAAATTACTATTCCTAGGTATTTTAACTACATCGATTCCAAATTGACTTCAAGGCTAGAAACATGATTTCATTTTATTTCTATAAGGTGCCTCCAGAGATGGTGTAACAACCATACTAGGTTTTACCTGAATACTGTAATATATATTTTAAATTAAATACAATATTCAACATAAACCACCACAAGAAATGTTATCTAGTGATTTTTAACTAACTCTATTAACTTAGTTAACCATGTAAAGTTATAGCTAATACACTTACCTAAGGATCACCATGTACAAATATTTAAATCATTAAAAATTTGAGAAACCATAATTACTACATTACAAAATAAATGATATAGTATAAGTTTAACCACCACTGATACATTCTTACAACTTCCACTATATGAAGTACAATGCATAAATATTACAGTTTCAACAATATATAAATATCTCAATTATAAAATATGATACAAAGCTCCTCTGAGTGGAGTCTCCATGACGTGAGTATAAACATGTAATCTCAAGTGTAGTTTGAAGTATAGTACTCCAGCTGGGAAGGAGAGCATCATCTAAGCACTTTTCCACACCAACCAAGGACCATAGATTCCTCACACTACCTCCCAAACAAGTGGATGACCCTCCCTTCATATATAAGTAGATAATGATGGTGTAGGAATTTAGAGTAATAAAAAAGAACCCATATGTCAAATATATCTAATACATAGTGTATACCATAAATAAATCCATTCTAATATGATATTGCACAAATATGAAAACTATATCAACATATGAAATGACAATGTTTATCAAACATTACTTTGGCTAAAGTTTTCAATAAATAAATGATCTCTAGGGTAAGTCAAATTCATACACACCACTTGATCGGATTACCCCTTATCTTGCATTGATGGTACTAATTCAGCTAGTGGAATCTATTCACTGCTTAATTAGGATCATGAATACGAGATTCATATTAATAAAATATTAAAACCTAAAATATTCATTCCAAATATTTCTTATAGCTATCAAAATATGTTAGTTAAATAAATATCACAAACATTCATTTAATCCATCAAATGAAGTGAATGAAATCCATGCATCTATTTTTATTAATAAATAATAAATAGATTACAATAATGGTCCTCATTATAACACATCATCTGGGTAATTAATATTTAGACTACTATTTGTTTCATCTATTCAGCAAATTATAATATTATTTCTCCATGAAATAATTTTATATATTTGGCTAATAAATTGTTCATATTCCACATATAACAATAGCGAGTGTTTTCATACATTTTTTTCCATATTTAATCTCATAAATACATGAATGCTTTTAAAACACTAATATAATCAAACATTCATTATTTTTATACATACTTCATTTATACGGTACACTACTAAGGTGACATCCACCATCTTTTACCTTAGTGTGGGTACTGTATACACCAGTTAATTTACAACAAGGCCCCATAACCTCTTATTTAACTATAAAACTCTATTTTTCATAATAAATAATTACATATAATGTTCTATAATTTAAATCCTTATTTATCTTCAAGCATACTCAAATAAAATATTCTTTCATGCCTTGTTTTATCATAAAAAATATAACTAAACATAGTTTGTTCTTACCTTTTTTAGGTTTTAACCAAATAATATACAAACACTCAAATAATTAAAAACATCAATTAACACCCATTCAAATAAATATAACACCCAATCAAATACATTAATAGAGACACCTAGTCGAATGCCATCACAGGGGTTGACTGTAATTCAACTAATTTGGCTAATTAAGACTATCATATCACAATTTTCATATAAATGAATTATGATTCAATTGAACCCATAAAATCTTACATACTCAGTCTTTAGACATTCACACATTATGTAAATACATAGTTCACTAAACAATCCTAATAAATATGTTTATAATGTTCAAAACTTAACCCAACCATAAAACATTTCTAGTTCACTAACCTTTACACTATTATAAAATCAAGAGTATCCTATAGTCAAACTATTCTTCTACCCATACCTGGGTATCACCAAACAAATGCATAAAAGATCCTATATATCTATTGTGGTAATAGGATTCAAAACCAAGCTTCAAAACCCAACTATGTTTCGACCCAGTCATAGTCTGTATTATACCTAAATTGAAATACACATAATTAAATATAAATGACTTAACAAATATGTAGATAATATATAAACACACACACACACACACACACACACACACACACACACACACACACACACACACACACACACACACACACACACACACACACACACACACACACACACACACACACACAAATATATACTATCATATTAGAGTTTGACTCAATTATGTATATATATAAATACAATTACAATTAATTTTTTTAATTTCCTAAACATGTGTAGTTTGAATTCCCATATATATCTATTTATATATATAGGTATATATATGTGAGTATATCATTATATAGAGTCAGAATCAACTGAACGTATACCCAATTATATATACATGTTTATATAAATATACAATTAATATCACTAATAAACCAAAGGAATGGATTATTTAATAGTGGAATAAAATAAGCACACATAACCAATTAAGTCTAATTTCAAAATACCCAATGGAAATATATCAACTTGGTTAAACATAAGCATCTCAACCAAACTATGTATATACCCTATGAATAAAACCTTGTTTTTGAACAGAGAATTAAAATTGCTAAGGATAGTTTTATTCATACAACCTCTAATCATTATGGCCAAGACCTATTTTATACCCATAACCTTCCCAGGTTACCTTGGGTTGTATATAGGGTTCTGTGGAGGCTATATCCTCCACAGGGCCTTATATACAACCCTTGTAATTTTCTCCACAATATTAAAATCAAATAACCAACATAGTAATTTGAAAATCCATTCACAATAAATCTTACACACATAGGTATTCAATTACAAAATTGACTATTAAATATATTGTTAGGTTGTGGAGCTAAAAGCTTCACCAGGATGTAAACAGGAGGAGTTGCTGAGTGTCACAGTCATCAGCATCGGTCAGGCCAACCGACGTCGATCAGGGGTGAACAGGAAGCTACCAACATCGGTCAGAATCAGCTGACGTCGATCATCTCCAGACAGATAATGACCGATGTCAGTCACCTGTGCAGTTTTGAAACTGTCAGTTTCACAAACAATTTGTTAACGAACCGGTTATTTGCATGGTAAAGACTAATTTTAGTCTTGAAGCTGCAGATCTAATTATTGTAATTGGATGTCTAATTATTGTTTGCATGAGATCTATATAATAGACTCATGGGCTGTATTGTAAAGTGTGCTAGATAAAGAGAGCAAGGTTAGCTCCTTCAGAGGGAAGAGAGCAAGGGTAGCTCCTCATAGTGCCACAGTGCCAAATGTGTATGATCAAGTAGATCTATGGGAGAGCAAGATCTGGTAGAAGATCCATAGGGGTGCTGGTGTGGAGAATCAGAAGGGTTCTTCATGTGTGTATGATCTCAGTCAGTAGGTTGTGCAAGGCTAGGTTGATTTGCAGTATAACAAGATCAAGTGAGATCTACATGTGTAAGTAAGATCTAGGATTTGTAGGTTGTTGCAAGATCAAGGAGATCTACTTGGAGTACATGGTGTACTTGGACTTGGAGTACTTCAAGTACTCAATCAGTGGTATTAGTAGTAGTGATACTGACTGGTTGGAGGTGAACAACAACTCTATTTTTGCATTGTTTGTTGTGACCATAATTGAGAGAGAGCTTTGAGGGAAGATTACTGAGAGTCCTAGAGGTGTGGGAAGCCTTAGAGGTGTAAGAAGAGTGTGGCACTTATTTATTGTAATTTACTTCTGGAAGAGTATTAATATAATTGGGTATTGTCTCTCATAGTCTGTGTTATTTTTGATTTCTTGTTACTTGTTACTTCTGGTTAAATTTTGTGTTTATTTGCTTATACAAAGCTAATCAACTATGCTCTTTATGAGCTGGGGATCCTGACAGTTGGTATCAGAGTTAGGATCAACTAATAGGTGGTTAGAGCTTGTTGAGTGTTTGTTGATTACAGGTCACTCTCAAGGGTTTCTGATTGAGTGGGAGTATAGCAATGGCAGAAGAAAGTATGGATGAATTCAAAATCAAGAATGGTCAATTATGGAGTTATGGAAAGAAAGAGCAGGTAAAGAAAGATTGCTGGTTGGTTGAAGATCAGCATGAAGGAAATAAAGAAGCATGTGTTGTAGGTATTATTGCACTGGTTGTTCTTTTATGTTCCTTGGATAAAGTAGAATCTTGGTTTATAGATTCTGTTGCCTCTTTCCATGCAGCCCCAAATAGAGTATTTTTCCATGTTAAGGTCCATGGAGACTTTGGAAAGATTTATTTAGGAGCTGGTGTGCCTTGTCAAAGTTTTGGCAAAGGGGAAGTGTGGCTGAAATTGCAGACGGCCAACACATGGGTGTTGAAGGATGTCATGCAAGTCCCAGTCTTGAAGATGAGGCTAATTTCTTTAGAAAAGTTGGGTGATGAGAGATGCATAGTAACTCTCATAACGGATGCACTTGAATTAGCAGGTGGTAAGAAAGTAGGTATCCTTTATCTATCTACTTATATTACTGATTCTCCTTCTATTGCAAAGATGTGGCTTTGTAGGCTTGGTCACATGAGCAAGAAGGAGATGCATGTTCTTAAGTAGAAGATAGATGTCTTTGACAAACTTAAGAACTGAAAAGCCTTGGTGTTCATGGATGAGATGATGGATAGATATCAGTGTAGAAGGCTGAATAACTCTAAGTAGGGCAGTTTGGATAGGGTTTTGATCCAAAAAGAGCTCACAGTTAAAAAGTCATCACTCACAAGAGAACACAGTTACTGGCATCGATCAGGTGGAACCAATGTCAAACAAATAGGTACCGATGTCAGTCATGTGTAGACAGATAAAGTTGGTGGTGTTCGGTAGGGTGGCTACCAGTGTCAGTCAGAGAACTGACATCAGCGACCAGAGGAAATTGACATCGGTCTGGGAACTGGCATCGGTGATCAGGTGGATTCGACATCAGTCAGGTGCAGACCAAGGTCGACCAAGAAATGGATTTTGGGTGGATAACAAGCTGTTAAGGAGTCTCAAATGCCCATATGGAGGACTGAAAGGGTAAGTAAGCCTCAAATTTATTATTCCCCTTCTTTATACTTGTTGCTCACTACAGAGCAGGAAGGATCCAGGAAATAGTGGGAGCATGGCATGATGAGGAATTTGATTCCTAGGATGCAGAACCAAATGGGATATTTGGTAGAGTTGCCAGCTGGAAAGAAAGCACTAAAAGATGAATGGATTCCTTGGTTAAAGAAGAGAGAGGAAGGACACATGAGATGGAAGGCCAGGTCATATGGTCTTGAGGAAGCTGTAGGATAGTGGTACATGTTTGATAGGTGTATGACAAAGCATGGCTTTAGTTAGTGTCATTGTAACCATTGTGTTTTCTTTACCAGGTTGGATGATGATTGCAACATTATCCTATTATTGTATGTAGTGTGTATGCTTGATACAGGGTCACACATGCAAGGAGTTGCTGAACTAAAGGTGAAGTTAGTTTAGTGGTATGCCATGAAGAATTTGGGAGCAACGAAATTCTTTGGCATGAGTTTTTCTAGAGATATGGAAGGTCACAGGTTGATTTTGTCTCTAGATGATTGTGTGGATAAGGTAGTGGTGAGGTTCAATATGCAGGATGCAGAACCAGTTTGCACACCTATGGATGGATAGTTCACAGAATAGGGTCCCAATTCACATGATGAGGTTAAGTACATGTGTACTAGACCTGTTGTTGCCCCAGTAGCGGGTGTTGTCAGCAAGTTCATAGCCAATTCAGGAAAGAAGCACTGAAGAGTAGTTCAGTGGGTTCTCAGGTATCTGAGAGGGACCAGAAGTAGGTTAACATGCTATGCAAGGTCAGGGACTTCTCTACATGGGTATGTAGGTTCAGATGTGGTAGGTTACTTGGATGACATGCGGTGCACCATAGGATGTGTGGTGGTTGGTCTTCAAGATTGATCTTGAAGAGGGATACAAGCCAAGAAACAAATTAGATGATGTATAGGTACAAGTACAAGTGCAGCTATTTATCTCCAAGTGGGAGATTGTTAGGTTGTGGAGCTAAAAGCTTCACCAAGATGCAAACAGGAGGAGTTGCTGAGTGTCACAATCACCAGCATCGGTCAGGCCAACTGACGTCGGTCAGGGGTGAATAGGAAGCTATCAACATCAGTCAGAATCGGCCGACATCAGTCATCTCCAGATAGACAGTGATCGACGTCGGTCACCTATGTGGTTTTGAAACTGTCAATTTCACGAATAGTTTGTTAACGAATCGATTGTTTGCATGATAAAGACTAATTTTAGTCTTGGAGATATAGATCTAATTATTGTAATTGGATGTCTAATTATTATTTTCATGGGATCTATATAATAGACTCATGGGCTATATTGTAAAGTGTGCTAGATAGAGAGAGCAAGGTTAGCTCCTTTAGAGGGAAGAGAGCAAGGGTAGCTCCTCATAGTGCCATAGTGCCAAGTGTTTATGATTAGGTAGATCTGTGGGAGAGCAAGATCTGGTAGAAGATCCATAGGGGTGCTGGTGTGGAGAATCAGAAGGGTTCTTCATCTGTGTATGATCTTAGTTGACAGGTTGTGCAAGGCCAGGTTGATCTACGGTATAGCAAGATCAGGTGAGATCTACATGTGTAAGTAAGATCTGGGATTTGCAGGTTGTTACAAGATCAAGGAGATCTACTTGGAGTACGTGGTGTACTTGGACTTGGAGTAATTCAAGTACTCAGTCAGTGGTCCTGGTATTAGTGATACTAACTGGTTGGAGGTGAATAACAACTCTATTTTTGAGTTGTTTGTTGTGACCGTAATTGAGAGAGAGAGCTTTAAGGGAAGATTACTGAGAGTCCTAGAGTTATGGGAAGCCTCAGAGTTGTAAGAAGAGTGTGGCACTTCTTTATTGTAATTTCCTTCTGTAAGAGTATTAATACAATTGGGTATTGTCTCTCATATTCTGTGTTATTTTTGATTTCTTATTACTTGTTACTTCTGGTTAAATTCCGTGTTTAGTTGCTTATACAAAGGTAATCAACTGTGCTCTTTATGAGCTGGGGATCCTGACATATATGTTGATGAAGAATGTCAAGCTTTTAGCCTCACTAAATTCTTCTTTCTCTTTCTCTCCACCATCTACATTTCTCTTGTCTAAATGTCATCCCTCTCCCTTTCATAGTCTCCCCTTTTATCCACATTTCCATCTTCTATTTTTATTTTCCACTACCCATCTTCTTTGGCTAATACAAATCCTACTAATTTTACATGTCCAGATATCTCAACTGCATATAGTCTACCTCCATGAATATGTATCAAAACCCCATGATTTCCTTCTAAAGCCATTCTTAACTCAAGTCAACGAATGATTAAAAACTAATAATTCTTGATGTTTCTTTCAATAATACCTAATTAATATTAACACAATCCCTTAACAAATATGCATGCTATGATTTAATCAAACCATACTCGACCACCTTACTCATTCAAGTCATCACTTTATGTTTATAACTCATGAAATACTTTATAACTAGTCATTTATCTTTGTATTTTCTATGCAACAACTATTATAAATAAATCATAACTTTATACAATGAAAATATGTAATATAAGACTTAGAGCTTAGGTATTTACATTAAATATTATACACTAACATATATTGCAATTATTTATATAATGAATTCTTAATCAACATTTATATATTGATCCATAAATAGGTAGTGTCCAAAACTACACCAATTGCTTTATTTTTATGGATGCTTTATAAATTATCAATTTCTCATTAATTAACTTGAAATTGACATAATAATTAAAATTAACACTAAAAACCTGATAATAAACCAAAAACATGAGCCAAAAAGATAATATGCAGACCAAAGTTAATAAAAAAAGTTCACCTGATTTGGGCTATGTCTCTAGGTCTTGTTCAAAGGTGGAATTGATCGATTATTGATACAAAATCACTTTGTACATTAGTGATCCCTTGTAGGGGTTATTAAACTACGAATAAATGTTTTGACATCCTTTAGCTCTAGCTACTAACTCTAGCACTCACTTTGGCTACTAGTTCTAGATCTAGCTACTAGCTCTAGATCTAGTTCTAGATATTGGCTCTGGCTTTAGCTACTAGCTCTAGCTCTTAGCTCTCAACTCTAGCTCTCAGTTCTCAGCTCTGAATCTCATCTCTAGCTTTGAAATCTTGGCTCTCACTCTTGGCTTTGGATATTGGCTCTGGCTCTTAGATATGGATATGGCTCTTAGCTCTGGCTCTGCTTGATTATTCTCAAATCTTATATGTTGTTCTTCACACTTTGATTGTGATTTTAAATGGACTCTCCAAACCCTTTATATAGGTTTACAGGTCCACAAAAGGTAGGATTGGATATTATCCATACCTAATTTTAATAATATTCATAATTATCCCAAGACCTATTTTAATGTGATTCAAATAAAATTCATAATTATCCCAAGACCTATTTTAATGAGATTAACAATAATCTCATTTATTGTGGGATTACAATATAAAGTATTTACATGTTTTAATAAAACATTACATTAAAAATAACATTGAATAATCCATGCTTTAATGCCCATGCCTTACCTTACAAATTTTTCTACATGTCCCATGCTAATTTGTCCATGTACCAACATTTAATTGGTCTATGTTACCATGTCATCACTTTTTTACTAGGTTTGACCATAACTTTGACTAGCCATAAATTTCACATAAAGAATTATAATTGGTCTATTAAAAATCTATCATAAATATTGTGATAAGTTCTATGCCATGGAATTGATTTAAAAATATTTCAAGACCATCAATTTTTCTAGTTTGACTAGCTTTGACCACATGCTGACCAAACTTTGACCAATGATAATTGGAGCATACAATGTCCATTTTTTTCATTTTGATAGTTATCAAAAAGCTCTTGATGAGATCTACATAGTGGACCATGTTTAAAAAAAACTAGGGACCATCTAAAAATATCCTTCAAATCACACTACCCCAATAAGAAGGATTTTGTTACACCAAAAGTTGAAATATTTATTTTCTTAGTGTTGGATTTGGTTCTTGATAATGTCTCATGGAGGTATCTACAATAGAATCTATGGTCTCTAAAATAATTATTGTGATATGGGCAAGCTATGCCATTCCTTTCCTTTGGAAAATCATCAATTCACTATAAACACAACATCACACAAAAATATTAATTTAAAAAAGACATCTTAATGTCAAAGAGAGACAAGTATCAGACTGATTCAGTGATCTATGAGTGAATAAGCTATTTTGTATAGCATGGGGATAGCAAAATTTATCTATACTACTAATTGCATTCCAAAAATGGTGAACTGCTTGTAACTACAAAATATCACCTGGTCTATGTTGATGATTTAAAATTGCACTTGTTCTAAACACCAACAATGGGAAGTTTCAAGATGTGGGACTTGTGACTTAAAACAACCTCCAAATTTTTAAGAAGCTGGTTCTTCTCTATATTAAGTGTATACTGGGAAAATGGATAGGAATTTTAACAGAAACACAAATTCAAGAAAGAAAATCTTAATCTATGGCGATGCGCCTGAATGTGATTTGACCTTAATCCTGAGCACAATGAGACTATATGTAAGATTCATTTATATTTAAGAGCAAACAAGTGCATGATCAATGTAAAAGATGGAAACAATAGAAATAAAGGCTCATAGCCTAGACTACTTTTGCAAATGACATAAAAAATATCAACAAAGGCATAGGATTCAATCTTCTCATTAATACTCCAGTCACATAAGAGGCACAAAAACACGCGCAATTACATAAACCTTCCAACTTAAGAAGATAGAACAAAAGCAAATAATATTACTAGTCACAGCTCTAGAAAGTCTAAACTCTTTATAATAATTCTCCCAAAAAATTCTCTCTGGTTTCTGATCTTTTTTTGGTGATCTCTGCACCCTTATTTATAGCCTTGGATTCACTCTAGATTGTCTGCTTGTTCCCAATCTAATGGCCCAACTGAAATCTAACCAAACTAGAAGTGTCTAACAGAAGATATTGTATAGATTCTGAAATGCTTTATCTTCTGGCAGTTCATTGGCTGAAATAGATTATAGGACTCTCCCTTCTCTTAAATTCTAGGTAACACTTAGCCAATTTCTTGAAAACCTTCTTATTACTTTAGGAGACACTAGAGGATGACACTTGGTGTGTTCCACAACACCTATCAAAGACACACGACACTTTCCGACCAACTCATAGAAAATATGAAAGGTGCCTCGGATGATCACACTTGGTAGTTTCTACTTGAGAAAGGATGCCTCAGAAAATGACACTTGTTAGCTTCCACTTGATTTCGACACTTAGACAAAAATGAGTCAAAAGGAAAATAGAGCCCGTGCTCTATTTTAAAAACTTCACTATCTCAAACCAAATTATGTGGGGACAACGATCTGGATCATGTACCACTAAAAATTAGAATGAAACGTAGAGTATTTTTTACTCTACAGTTATTGGTGACCCTAAGGACTTTTGAGCCTACTCAAAAAGAATCTATAACTTTAGAATGATTTGAAATCGCTAGAAAACACAGTTCTAACTAAAATGTTTTAAATAGATTCCATTTATAGGAATCTACTTAGGTTCACCTTCCATCATTTCTAGCTCAAATGAATTTTACTGTTTACATGCCCAAATTTTATAAGGGCCAGTCCATAATGCTTCAAACTTAGTGTGTTGACCTGGTTTGGTGGCTCTTGCATCCCATTTCAAAACAATTGAGCCTGTTTCAAAATGGGGGTTTGAAGTCCTTTTATCAAAATAGTCTTTAAGTATTTTCTGATGCTTTATCAATGAATCATGTGCTGCATCCCTCTTTTCTTAAACTTCTAGAAGTTCTGCTAATCTGACCTACATGGGGCCATTTTCTTTAATTTCAATTTGTTTGATCAGTTGGAGAGCAGGAATCTCCAAGCTTAGGGGAATTATAGCAGATTTCCCATATACTAATTCATATGGGGACATTTTGATCACCTGTTTAGGCATAATTCTATCAGCCCACATTGCTAAATTAAGCACTTTATGCCATTCCTTGTGATGATCAGCCCCTATTCTTTTGATGAGTCTAATCAGGTTCTTATTAGTTGATTCTACCAAACCATTACCCTGAGGGTAATAATTAGAAGAAGTTTTTAGATATATTCCATGATTTAATGCAAAGTTAGATACTTTCAACCCTAAAAATGCTTTAGCATTATCTAAAATTATGGTGCAAGGAGCCCCAAAATGAGTAGTGATACTCCCTAGAAAAACTAGGATCACATTTTTTGTTGCTTCCTTGAGCAGCACTGCCTCGGTCCATCTGGTGAAATTATTTGTGGCTGTCAAGATCCATTTGTGACCCATACTAGATATTGAATTTATCATTCCAATGAAGTCAAGACCCCATTGAGTAAAAGGTTTATCCATAATTATAGGACTAAGAGGCATTGCTGCATTCCTTCTCATTCCCACATAATATTGACAAGATTTATATTTTTTAACCATCTGTTAACAATCTATAAATAAAGTAGGCCAAAAATAACATGCTTCACTTATTTTTATAGCTGTGGTCTTTGTAGAAAAATGTCCACCTAATACTCCATGATGCATTTCATGTAATATTTTCTTAGCCTCATCCTTTTCTACACATCTTAACAATTTGCCATCAGAATTTCTTCTAAAAAGAACCTGTTCAATTAAAACAAAATGAACTCCTTGCATCCTATAGTATCTTCTCTTATTTTGAGGGAGTTCTCTTGGGTAAATCCCATTTTTTATAAAATGAATCCTATTTGTAACCCATGATTCCTGATCAACTTCTTGTATTCTCAATAGAATTTCTTCTTCTGTTCCTAAATTTGTCTCTTCAGATATCATCTTTTCAAGCTCTTGAGTCATATATTGATAGAAACCCATACCTCTAACTAATTTAGTGGGTTTGACTTCTACATCATATTCAAGGATCTTAGTTATCCAGTTTTCTCTTTTTTCAGTAATTTCTCCCTCCATGATGTATTCTCTGACACTTGGATGTGCTACAAGTATCAAAATTTTACTTCCTGATACTATATGTCTGAACTTTTTGAGAGATTTTACCATAACATATGCTTGTTTTACCACAAAGTTATATCTGGTTTCATATTCCCTAAGAGTCCTCAAGAAAAAGGCTATTGGATGTTCTCCCTCCTATTTATCATCCTTCAGTGTTAGAATAACAACAATACTGAGCTCTCCTCCATATACATACATTACAAAAAGCTTAGAAAATTTGGGTTTCTAAGTACTGGTGCTGTTGAGATAGCTTTCTTGACCTCTTCAAAGGCTTGCCTTCCTTTTGTAGTCCACTTGAAAATTAGGTCTTTTTTTAGCAAAAGTGTCACTGGTCTTACTAAGCCTGCAAAGTCAGATATGAACTGACTGACAAAATTAATCTTTCCCAAGAAAGATTGAATTGCTTTCTTATTGACTGGAAGAGGTAAGTTCATTATAGCTGCCACTCTTTCTGGGTCTATGGAAACTCCTTCTTTAGATACTATATGTCCCAATAATTTTCTTTGAGGGACAATAAAGATACATTTCTTAGGATTCAAGGATATTCCAAATTCTTGACATTTTTTAAACACAGCTTCTAAATGATCAAAATGATCAACAACATTCTTTGAAAAAATAGTAAGATCATCAAGATAAATCAGGATGATTTTATTTATCAGTTCCCCGAATGCAACATCCATAGCTCTCTAAAAAGTGGCTAAAACATTTGATAGGCCAAATGGCATCTTAACATATGCAAATGTTCCCCATTTGGTAGTAAAATTAGTATTGTATTGGTCTTCTTTAGCCAACCAAATCTGATTGTATCCAGAGAAAAAATCTAACAAAGAGAATCTCTCTGATCCAGCCACAATTTGTAGAGTTTCTTCCATGGATGGCAAGGGATAATGATCCTTCAAAGATGCCTTGTTTAGATCTATAAAATATACACAAAGTCTTATATCACCATTCTTTTTCCTAACTGGTACCATATTTGATACCCAGGTTGAGTGTTTGATTGGAAAAATTATTTTAGAATCTAAAAGTTTCTGCAACTTGTCCACCATTAGAGGCTCAATCCTTGGATTCACTGGCCTCTATTTCTATCTGACAGGCTTAGATCCTTCAATCAGTTCTATTGTGTGCTGAATGATGTCTCTATTATATCCATGAAGATCTTCATAGCTCCAGGCTATGACTCTATCATATTTTTTGCATAATTTAATTAGCATTTCCTTTTCTTCTTGAGTTGCAAAATTTCCAACTTTTAATTTTTTTCTTTCACTCACCTCTATTTCAGAATAATCTGCTTTGTTTGCTTGGAACATTTTCTTCTCTAGGCTTACATCTTCTAGATCAAAAAGGCTTTCTAAAGTGATTAAACCTTTGGGAAGCTTATTATTCTTTAATTTTATAATTTGATCCCCATATGCCACTTCAATCTTTGGTTGCAATTGATCGGCAAATTCCCCTGATTGTTGCAAGAATGAGAGTACTTGAAAATCATTCTCAAACACTTGCCAATTCTCATCATTATCCAAGATAGTTGGCCTTACTATAACCTTTACTGACTCATTGTTAACTAATAGGCCAGTTGTTGGATCAAACTGTGAACCAATCTGCGCCATCCTATCAGCTTCAGAATTTTGAACCCTAGGAACTACTTCAATATTAAAAGCTTAAAAATCTTCTATTAAGTCCCAAATCTGTGCTTATAGGATTTCATCCTGACATTCTTTGCTATTTCCTTTTCTCTAATTAGCTTTACTACTAATTTTGAATCTCCTTTTACTATTAGATTCTTAATTTCCTTATTCTTGGATAATAGGAGCCCATGTAATAAAGATTCATACTCGACATCATTATTAGTGCAAGCAAATTGAAAATAGATATCTCTTAAAATTTTCTCACCATTTGGAGCAGTAAGACAAATTCCTGCTCCAACACCATTTTTACTTCTAGCCCCATCAAAATTTAAAATCTAGATTTCTGAATCTTTTTCAGATCTTTGAGCAATTGGTGTTTCTTCCCTTAAAATTTTTGGGATTTCATGGTCCTCATCAAAAATAACATAAGTGCCCAAACTAGTAGAATTATAATTTTCATATGGGTCACTATGCATCATAACTAACAACTATTTATTTTCTTTTTCCTAATTATGCTTAGTCCAGTCACCTATCTTAGTAAAATAGAAGGAATCCAGTTTGGTTTTGCTTACCTCTGATGCATTGTTCACTAAGGCTATTGTCTGCAGATGAACTGTGTCTTTGAGCTTTCTTTTATCAGTAAGTCCTTCAGTATATTTGGGCATTGCTTGATTTTGAAGAGCTTCTTGCAACAGTGTCCTTTGTGCAGGAATAACTAATATGTCCCAAATTGATACTTGTGTTGGGGTCATCTTCAGTTGATCCACCACATTCATTGGTCCAAAAGTTTGAATTCTTGGAAGATTAGGATATCTTGTCTTTCTTTGAACTTATTCAGAAACTTCTTGATTCTACACTGGCTGAAGCATTTCTTGTCTAACAGCTGTGTGTTGATGACATTGAAATGAAGGATTCTCCATAACTTCATTATTTATAACTTCAGGCTATTCTAGCATTCTTCTCTTTGATCTAGTACAGTAGTCTGATTGCACCACTGGTTTCTTGGAAATAAAAGCTTCATTCAAAAATACTGATTCTTCATCTTCAACCCATGAGAACAAAGCATATTCCAGGGCTATTTCTTCCTCTTGTTGCAAAGACATCCCTTGCATCTGAGCCATTAAGACTAAATTCTACATATCAAAAAATTAGTAGGCTTGATTGTCACTAGAACTTGCAAACTGACCATCCATTCTTCTTTGCTCTACCACCTTTTGTTGTAGATTACCCATAGGACAATCTCTAGGTGTATGAGCATTATTGCAAGGAAAACACCAAGCATTAGTGTTATCCACATAGTTATTTTACCTTAGAACAATCTCCTTATTTGAATTGGGAGGAATAGTCTATGAGGGTCTAGGGACTGAAACTAATTAGTTTGCTGGCTGATGGTTAGTTTGTCTTGGAGGACCTTGATATTGGTTTGGCTGAGATGAAAATCTATTTCCTTGATAGCATTGATATGGAGGCTTAGGGAAATTATTATGCGATCTTTTTATATTGATCAACTCATTAGAAAATGTCCTTAGGATATTCTTGATATCATCTAGCTCAGATGACTGAGTGGGGATAATTTCTTTAGCAGATGGTTGAGGATAGGTGTACATAGACATAGGTGGGACTATAGATTTAGGGTCATCATGAGGTAATGGTAAGGAAATTTTTGGGAACATGGGCATGGGAGGCCTTCGGGGTAACTTTCCAGCATCTATCAAATTATTCTCAGCTCTGACTACATAGTCATAAGCCTCAGGCAAAGTGTGTCCTCCAAGTGATTGAATCATAACCGATATATATGAATTCAAAGCCTTAAGATAAAATACTATAGCCATACCTAGTAATGGTCTAGCTGTAGTAGGGATGCTTTCCCAAGTCTTTTGAAATTTGGAATTGAAGTCAATCATGGCTTCTTGTGGTGCCCTTTGAATGGTAATTAATTGCTGTAACAAAGAAGACTTATCACCCTTCTCTTCAAATCTTTTAAATAAAAGATCTCTGAGCTGATCCCATGTAGATATGGTATTTGGGGTCAAAGACCAATACCATTCTAGATCCTTCCCTTTAAAAGAAGCTGCTAATAATCTTATGGCCAAATTTTGCTATGTGACAACATGTATAACACAGATATTTGATACATCCTGAAAATGTTCCTTAGGTGTTTTAAAGTCTTGCCCACTGAATTTGGGTAGAGATTTTAGGGCATTCACTGGGATAGGGTCCCAAGTGGCTGGTGGTATTGGGAGAATCAAGGGACTACCAGTGTTCTAGCTTGCATAATTTCTTGGGGGTATAGGGGCTCCCATATTTTCTCTTGGTATTGGTACAAACTGGTTGACTCTTCTTCTTGGACTAGTTACCAAAGGTGACAAAAAAATACCTAGATTTGTAGCAGATTGTAATCTGGTTACTGGTCCACAGTTATGACTCCTCATAGCTCTTTGGTTCATACGATCTTGAAAGAAACTTCAAGATTGGTCCCACTGGGTGTGCCAAAAACTATTGATGATTTAAAATTGTGCTTGTTCTAAACACCAACAATGGGAAGTTTCAAGATGTGGGAATTGCGACTTGAAACAACCTCTAGATTTTTAAGAAGCTGGTTCTTCTCTATATTAAGTGTATAGTAGGAAAAGGGATAGGAATTTTAACATAAACAAAAATGAAAGAAAGAAAATCTTAATCTATGGTGATGTGCTTGAATGTAATTCGACCTTAATCCTGAGCACAGTGAGACTATATGTAAGATTCATTTACATTTAAGAGCAAACAAGTGCATGATTAATGTAAAAGATGGAAATAATAGAAATAGAGGCTCACAACCTAGACTAATTTTACAAATGACATAAAAAATATCAACAAAGACATAGGATTCAATCTTATCATTAATTATCTAGTCACATAATATGCATAGAAACACACACAGTTACATAAACCTTCGAACTTAAGAAGATAGAACAAAAGCAAATGATATTACTAGTCACAGATCTAGAAAGTCTAAACTCTTTATAATAATTCTCTCAAAAAATTCTCTCTGGTATCTGATCTTTTTTTTGGTGATCTTTACACCCTTATCTATAGCCTTGGATTCACTCTGGATTGTCTGCTTGTTCCCAATCTAACGGCCCAATTGAAATCTAACCGAACTGGAAGATTCTAACAGAAGATATTTTATAGATTTTGAAATGCTTTGTCTTCTAGCAGTTCATTGGCTGAAACAAATTGCAGGATGCTCCCTTCTCTTAATGCTAGGTAACACTTAGCCAATTTCTTGAAAACCTTTTTATTACTTTAGGAGGCACTAGAGGATGACACTTGGCATGTTCTGTAGCACCTATCAAAGACACGTGGCACTTTCTGACCAACTCATAGAAAATATGAAAGGTGCCTCAGACAATGACACTTGGTAGTTTCTACTTAAGAAAGGATGCCTCGGACAACGACACTTATCAGCTTCTACTTGATTTTGACACTTAGAAAAAAATGAGTCAAAAGGAAAATAGAGCCCGCACTCTATTTTAAAAACTTCACCGTCTCAAACCAAATTATGCGAGGACAACGATCTGGATCATGTACCACTGAAAATCAGAATGAAACGTAGAGTACTTTTTACTCTAGAGTATAATTACAAACATTGCAAACAAAATGCTACCGATGTATGGGTCTTGAATTACATCTTACACATTCTATCATCAGATGCAATTTCATAACAACTACTTCAATTACATGTATCAATTAGGTACACTAAACATGCCCCAAATAACCTACATATATTGATATCAACTTCATAATGGAGTTAAGTAAAATGTGAGAAAAATTAAGCTTGATAAACATGTCACAAGATTATCCTCATCTGGTTACTCCAAAATAATATGGGAAAAATATTTCCTTTCAACATACATCAGGAATCCCATATAGCCAAATGCTCTAAATAATTTACATGCCATTCAACAATCATTAGCTATGTAACATCGAATTAAAGAATTGTTTACCAACCCATTTTAATGGATTTTCCTTTTCAGTTAATACATGATCCAAGGTTGACTTAGTAACTATTGGTGAATTAACAACTTCATTTACCTTTGTATCAAGCCTTTATTTCATCTTTTTATTACTATTTTCAAGATGGCACGATGGTTGAAGTTTCCAACACTGTTCCACACGATGTCCACTCATTTGACAATGAGTGAAAAAATTCTTCTTCCTGGGTGAGGAAACTTGTTTTCCATTTATCACCTTTGAATGATGATATTGTTATTTATAACTAAGATCATCAGGAAACCACTTCTCTAAGAAAAACTCTCTTCCAATAATAGGTAATAGAATGGTTACTGAATCCATAAAAAGTACATAAAAAAGTGTACATCATTTTCTATATATCAAAACCATATTGTTATTGCATAAAAATTTATACATTTTCCCTTATGTTTATGTTTATTTTTATCATTTGTCTAAGAATGAAGAGGTGGAATCTCATTACCTCTTCTCTAAAATTTCTTACATCTTTCATCCTATGACTATGAATCAATAATTTCCTACAAAGAATCTTCCTTTAGTACTAGTAGGGTAATCACTTGGCTGTCAAAAGCTTGTCTCCCTTCAACATTCTTAGAGCACTTTCCAATTTCCATTCCCACACTAACATAACCCAAAGCTAAAAAGTGAGGATGATCCTCTACCCATATTGGGTTAGAAATACCTTGACCATTTTTACCAAAGGCATCTTCTATCAAATCCCATTTTAATTAGTAATTTAGATCCAATGCCTTTAGTATGTTTTAAAAAACCCCCAAAAGCATTACCTGAATATAAATTTGAATGAGAGGAAGAAAAATATGGTGACGAACTTATAGTGCATTTATCTAGCATGGTTTCTGCATTTGACATGGAAGGCAAATCCTTCTTCTATTTACCACATGGCAATCTGATCATGATCTCATCCTTAGTTTTTAGCTCTAATTTCAAGTATGTACTATGTTCTTCAAGAGAGTAGAGATTGCATCTCAAGAAAGCATTCTCATCATAATTTTTATTGTTGATGCTTTTAAGCTCTTTTAGCCTATCTCTTTTCAAGGATTTACTCATAGCTATTTGCAAACAACCTATACTTCCAAAATAATGCATACTATAAATGGAATATTAACAATCGTAAATGTCTATAAATATTGAATCAAAACCAAATTTATATCAAATGTAAACCAAAATCAAGCCATTAAATTTAACTACTCTGATACCAAACATGATCCATAAATAAATTATGTCCTAAACTAAACTAATGGCTCTATTTTTATATATGCTTTATAAATTCTCAATTTCTTGTTAATTAACTTGAAATTGGCATAATAATTAAAATCATCACTAAAAAATTGACAATAAACCAAAAGCATGAAACACAAAGACAATATGTAAGCCATAGTTGATAATAGAGTTCACTTGATCTAGGTTATGTATTTCAGTCCTGCTTAAAGGTAAAACTGAATAATTATTGATGCAAAATCACTTTGGACATTAGTTATCCCTAGTAGGATTCTTGATATGCAAATAAATGTTTTGACATCCTCTAGCTCTGGCTATTGGTTTTGGCTCTAGATCTAGCTACTGGCTCTGGATCTTAATTTAGCTATCAAATCTAGATTTGGATTTGACTACTAGCTTTAACTATTAGCTCTAGCTCTAGATATTGGCTCTGGATCTAGCTACTTGCTTTAGATCTCACTCTAGTTCTCAGCTCTAGCTCTCGTATCTCAACTTTGTTATTAGCTATAGCACTTGGCTTTAGCTCTTAGCTCTTAGATCTAGCTCTTGGCTCTATCTCTTAGCTCTATTTATTGGATCTAGCTCTTAGCTCTAAGCTCTGGCTTTGCTTGATTATTCTCAAGTCTTGTGTGTTGTTCTTCACACTTTGATTATGATTTCAAATGACCCATCCATACCCTTTATATACGTTTATAGGTCCACAAAATGTGGGATTAGATGATTATCATTTCCTAATTTTAATAATATTCATAATTATCCTAAGACCTATTTTAATGGGATTTACAATTATCCTATTTATCATGGGATTAAAATATAAGACCTTTACATGTTTTAATAAAACTTTACATTAAAAATAACATTGAATAATCCATGATTTAATGCCCATGTCTTACCTTGAAATTTTACCCACATGTCCCATGCTAATTTGTCCATGTTCCAACATTTAATTTGTCCATGTTGTCATGTCATCACTTTTACTAGGTTTGACCATAACTTTGATTGGCCATAACTTTCACATACAGACTCAGAATTAGTCCATTCAAAATGTATCAAAAAGATTTTGATGAGTTATACACAATGGAATTGATTTAAAAATATTTCAAGACCATTAATTTTTTTATTTTGATAAGCTTTGACCACCTATTGACCAAAATTTAACCAATGATAATTAGAGCATATGATGTCCATTTTTTGCATTCCAATAGTTTCTAGAAAGCTCTTGATGAGCTCTACACAATGGACCACATTTAAAGAAAACTAGGGAACATCTAAAAATATCTTCTGGATCATATATCCATATATATATTTAAAATAAGGCTAATCAAATACAATCTATTAAAAAATAATGTTGCTATAATAATAATAATAATAATATTTAATTATTATTATTATATATAATTATAAAATTGAATAAGACATTACAATATTTTACTATTTAGCCAAATATAATAAGACAATGTTTTAGATTAAGGTAAAATCAGGTTTTGAAGGGACCCCAAAACCCTTTAACAAAGAAAGAAAGATGAAGTGATAACACCCAATAGGAAGAACATTCCTAAAACTTACTGTAAAACAATATCAAAATTAGGTTTTACAAGGACCTGAAACCACATACCGATACCATAAAAGAAGATCACAAGTTTTACAAAGACCTAAGAACTCAAAATAGGTTTTTAAAACTAAGATCCAAATTTCAGAACCAGTTATAACATCCAACAGAAAGGACCAGAAAAAAATCAATAGCAACAAAGAATACCTTAGTCTTCTAATTCCATGATCATCTTCATAACCTCATTTCCAACCATTGTTGTATCCTGTATGGATATTGCAGTCGATGTAGCAGCTTCTTGCTGGGATTTCTTCCTCGAGCTATGCTTGGTCCTCTAGTAGGGATTTCTTCCTCGAGCTATGCCTGGTCCTCTTACTAGGTCCCTCCAAAGATTTTATTTCTTCATTAACTCATTTTTCAAGGTTAGCTGCAGCTGCACATATGCTAGAAGTAACCTCCTCCATTTTCATTCTACTTTCCTTGATGAGCCTTCTCAGATTATTCTCATAATCCTTAAGTTTAGTTGGAATATCACTCATTTGCTTATCCAAATTATTGATTTTGATCCTATCAGCTTCGTGGTTATGTTGCATTATTTCTACTTTCTTCTTCATTTCTACTTGCATTATGATATAATAAGACAATCTTATAAATACACACACTCACACTCAAATTTATTTGCTAAGCCAACCAAGATAATTATGTAAGAATCCAAAACAACATGAATTCACTCAAGCAATCTAATGATCATCAACATCAATAAATATTATACCAAAAATCATAACAATCAACTACAAAACATGCTATGCTATCCATATCAAATAATTACAAAATATGATATTCTAAGTGGTGCGTGTAAGGGTTTATGGATTTTATTTTTTATCATACCCAACATCTCCATCTAACCACCCTATCTGATGATACTCTCCCTCCATCATGATCTCAGGGAAGACTATATCCTACATCTGCCTCATGCCAATGAAGGTAGTTAGCCTGTAACATCATTATATTCATAAAATAAAGTTATACAATGATTTTAGAGTATATAATATAAAGTAATACTAACTTATAACATCTAATCATGCAAATTAAATAATACATATTATCCCATAATCATCATATGTCATCAAGCTTAAACAAATATTAGTTAATTAAAAATCAACTATAATAATCCATATATTTAACAAGTTGTTTAGCTTAGAGAGAAATCAAGATGTGACATCCTTCTCCCCTAACGATGGTCATCATCTTGATAAATTTTATTTAAACACAAGTTATTAATTTAAAAAATTATTTAGTAGAAAATAATATAATAAGAAATAACAAATAACAAATTAAGAAAATAAATGTGAATATAGCCTATAAAAGTCATGTAGCGACCCAAGTGACACTATCATCAAAGTATTGGTCCCATAGGACCTTGCATTATGACACTTATCTATTATGCAAACAAAGTATATAAGTGTCAATTACTTTTATTAGTTTTACCATAATTACCTTGGGATCCAAAACTTGCAAAGCATTCCAATCCAACACATGTGAAGGATCAACTATATACTTTTTAAGATAAAACACATGAAAGACATTATGCAAAAGAGATAGAGCTAATGGCAATGCAGACCTATATGCTACATGGTTGACCAATTAAAAAACCTCTAAGGGTCCCATATATCTCGATGAAAGTTTCACTAACTTCTTGAATTTAATCAAGATTTTCTAAGGCTTAACCCATAAACACACTTTATCACCAACAAAAAATTACCTAGCTATTCTCTTCAGATCAACATAAATTTTATGTCTATCATTGGCCTTGGCCAATATCTACCTAATTATCCTAACTTGATCTTCCATTTTTGAAATCATTTCAGGTCCAAATACTACCCTATCTTCCAACTTATCCCAACTAATTGGTGTTCTACACCTCCTTTCATATAATGCCTCAAAGGTGCCATCTTCAATGCTGATTGATATGAGTTGTTGTAATCAATCTAAAACAATGGAAGATACTCTTCCTACTTATATTTTTGATCCATGTAATACATATGAAGGAAACCCTCTAAAATTTGATTTACTTGTTCTGTCAGTCCATCAGTTTGTGGGTGATATGCAATGCTAAAATTCAACTGATTACATAAAGCTAAATGTAGAGTAAACCAAAATTTATAAGTCATATTCGGATCATGATCTAAAATGATCTTGTTTGGAAATTCATGCAAATGATACACTTATTTTAAAAATCTCCTTACAAGAGTAGGTGCATCATTAGTCAAATTTCTAGATATAAAGTGAGCTATCTTGGTTAGTTTGTCAACTAATACCAAGATCATATCATGCCTATTTCATGATAATGGTAACCCTTGGACAAAATCCATACTGGTCACCTTCCACTTCTATTATGATATGTTTTGTGGATACAATAATCCCGTCATCTGCACATGTTTAGCTTTCACACACTAGCATTCTATACAATGAGACAAAAAATATTTTACATCTCTCTTGATTCCTTTCCAAAAATAGAGTGGTCTAAGCTCAAAAATGACCTTGATTACTCTTGGATGTCCTAAGTATGGGGCATTATGTAGCTCCTTTAACAATGTGTTCCTCAGATTCTATCTACTAGGTATATACATCCTATCATTGTACCAAAAAAGACCATCATTCTCTATTATAAATACATTATAATTAGGATTCTAAACATTCTTAGTAAAAATTATTTTGATTTGATCAAATAATTCATCTCCTACAGAGAGTTTGATCACTTGATCTCTGAAAGTACTCTTGATAGTAGCCACAACCGCTATGTACATTCTACAATTTAGAACATCAATACTCTATTCTCTTGACCTTTGATATAGTTAATATCAAATTCATGATTAGATAATAATTCTAACTATCACCTCTGATGAGCATTAAGATTCTGTTAGGTGAAAATCTACTTGAATCCCTAGTTATCAGCCTTGACCTTAAATAGTTTTCCCAATAGATAATGTATCCAAACTTGAAAAACATGCATGATTGCCATAAGTTCTAGTTCATAAGGGTTATAATTCACCTCATAAGGTTTCAATTTTATAGATTCATAGGCTAAAATTGAACCATCCTACATAATAACTCCTCTAATTCCATCCCTCGATGCATTTGTCATCATTGAGAATTGATTATTAGGATCAAGAACTCTTAGCACTTGTGCTGAAGTAAACCTCCTTTTCAATTCCTAAAAGGCTACCTCACACTTATCTAACCAAAAAAAACTTTGATTCTTTCATTAAAGAAAGGTAATCAGATTAGCTATCTTATAAAAATTCAAAATGAATTTCCTATAATACCCTATTAATAAGATGAAACTTCTTACCTCATGCACATTCTTTGGTGCCAACCACTCCATGATAGCTCTTATCTTCGTTAGATCAACTGAAATACCATCTATAGAGATAATATATCCTAGATACTACACTTAAAAAAAAAATGCACATTTAGATAACTTACCATACAATCTATGCTTCTACAAATATTGCAAAACCAATTCCAAATGTTCTAAATGCTCTTCCTTATCCTTGGAATAAATGAGGATGTCATCAAGAAAGACATACACAAAGTGATCTAGATAATATATGAACACACTATTCATAAGATTCATGAGTGTTATTGGAGCATTAGTCAATCCAAATAGTAACACACTAAATTCATAGTGCCCATATCTAGTCCTAAATGCTATTTTTAGAATATCCTCTTCTTGGATCCTCAACTAGTGATAATCTACCTTAAGATCAATCTTGAAAAATACTATGGCTCCTGAAATTTAATCAAAGAGATCATTAATGCATGGTAAAATATATCTATTTTTTATCATTTCTTTATTCAACATCTTGTAGTCTATGCATAAGTGAAGAGTACCATCCTTCTTCTTGACAAAGACAATTGAAGCACCCCATGGTGACACACTAGGTCAAATTAGAAATTTAGAAAACAACTCTTGAAGCTGTGACTTTAATTTAACCAATTCATTATTTATCATCCTATATGGTACCTTATAATATAATTCTGATCGAGGTATAATATTAATTGATAAATTAAACTTGCACGTAGGTGGAAATCCTGGTAACTCTTCCAAAAACACATCATGGAAGTTCCTTAAAAAAGGACAATCTTCAATAGATGGTTATGATAAATGCTTGACATCCCTTTGTTTTTTATTGAGTTAAATTATAAAAATATTCCTTAATTTCAACTCCCTATTCTCACCCTGAAGTTGTGTCTAATTTTTGAAATCATTTGGACACTCAACCTTATTAAGAAAATATTCAAACTTGGCTTTATACTTCACAAGCCAATTTACTCTTAGGATCACATCATATGATTCTAACAGTGCTTCATAAATATCTACTATTGTAATAAACTTAAGCAATCTAATCTCTATTTCAACTAGATACTTGTCATTCTTGACCTTTGACTCAATTCCATATTATAATGACCATGCATTTTCCATTATCCCAATCCTTCTAGATAATTTACTAAGCACTCTAGGAGTAATGAAACATTTAGTATCTCCTATATCAATTAAAATATAAACTATATATTTAAACTAAATACATAATATTTCTTTGTGCAAAGCTTGATACTTGGCTTGTTGATTATCAACAACTACATTAATTCAATGCTAAAACATACCTTGATATGAAGCTGGACCCTTATTATTTGATTTGTCCTAAATACATTCATGAGTAAAATGGTCACCTTCACAAATGAATCAACCTCCAACTAGTCATTTCTTCTCAATCTATTGGTTTCCCTTGAAACCACCCTTGAAACTATTACCAGGCTTCTTATTCCCTAAATCACTATTGAAATTAGCATTCTAATTCCTAAACTGACCCTTAGAATCTTTGCTCCTTGACTTCTAGTTATTCTTATGGAAAATTGGTTTAGAACTTCCAAATTTATTTTAAAACTTATCTCTAACTTAGGCAAGATATTTTATTTTATATTCTTTCTTGACCACCTTATCGACACTTGATCCATGATATATGGACCATGCATATCTACTTCATGCATGTTTTGAGTTTTAATCCCATAATGAATTTCTTGATTTTGAACCTTTCATCTACCTAATACTGAGGTACATACTTAAGAAGCTTGGTGAATTACTCCTAGTATTCATTCATTGATAAATATCCTTGTTTAAGATTCTAAAAATTTGTATGCTTTTGGTCAAAGTATAGTTGTGGAATCCATTGTGATCTAAATAATGTCATAAACTATTCTCAAGTGATGATGGTTGAGTCAAGGTTCATCTCGAGCTTCTTATTTTCCCACCAAGTCATTGCTTCACCAATAAGCTAATAATCTCCCTAGACTACTTTTATGACTTTGGAATAATTTTAAATCTTGAAATACTTCTCCATTTTTATTATCCATGCTTCAAATCCATCCCCAATACAGTTCTATTGAACTTGGGTGGATTCACCTTTTTCATGTTTTGTACTAACTCTATAGCTACTTGAGCTCTCACATCTTGTGGCACCTCCTCATGCCTTAGCTCTTGAATATATTCCTAATAATTAGGATGTTCTTCAAAATCTTCCTAAGTATTCTTCTCTTCATGGCCATTCACTTCCTATTCTATGGCTATGATTTTGTTCCTAGTCTCTTGCATGGTAGCAAGGATTTGGTCTAAATTTACAACTTGCTCATTTGTAAACTGATTTGGATCCATAAGGGGTTCAATAGTCAATGTAATTTCACCTCTTATTCTAGCATGCACCACTATTCTTCTTATATCAGGAGAATAATTTTTGAGTTATTAGACATATTAAGTCCTAGTGTTTGAGCCTCAACCTGATACCATGATGTAATAACACATTGGGTTTTACTCGAATACTATAATAATAATAATAATAATAATTATTTAATTAAATACAATATTCAACATAAAGATTTCACCATGAGCAATCCTATCTAGTGATCTTTAACTAACTGTATTAAATTAGTTAACCATTTAAAGTTATAACTAATCCACTTAGCTAAAGATCACCATGTACAAATATATAAATCATTAATAAAATGAGAAACTATAATTAATGCATTTCAATATAAATTATATAATACATGTTTAGCCACCATTGATACATTATTATAATCTCTACTGTATAAATTACAATGCAAAAATATTATAGTTTCAACAATATATAAATATCTAAATGATAAAATATAATACAAAGCTCCTCTGAATGGAGTCTCCATGAGTCAAATATCAACATATATTCTCAAGTGTATTTTTAAGTATAGTAATCCATCTAGGAAGGAGAACATCATCTAAGTGTTTTTCGACACCAACCATGGACCATAAATTCATTGCACTATCTCCTAAATAAGGGGATGGCCCTTCCTTCATGGATGGGTAGATAATGATGTTTCAAGAATCTAGAGTAACAAACCAAAACATGTGTGTCGAAGATATCTAATACATAATGTGTACCATAAATAACTCTGTTCTAATATGATATCACATAAATATGAAAACTATATTAACAAATAAAATGATAATGTTTATCAAATATTTCTTTGGCCAAAGTTTTCAATAAATAAATGATCTTTAGGATTAGTCAAATTCATATACAACACTTGATTGGATTACCCCTTATCTTGCATTGATGGAGTTAATTAAGCCATTGGAATCCATCCAATACTTAATTAGGGTCATGAATACAAGACACATTATTAATAAAATATTAAAACCCAAAAGATTCATTCCAAACATTTCCTATAGCTATCAAGATATGCTAATTAAATAAATTATATAAACAATTATTTAATCTGTCAAATGAAGTGAATGAAATCCATGCATCTATTTTTATTAATAAATAATAAATAGATTACAATAACAATCCTCATTATAACACCATCTAGGTAATGAATATTTAGACTGCTAGCTACTTTATCCGTTAAGTAACCTATAATATTATTTCACCATGAAATAATATTATATCTCTAGGTAATAAATTTTTAATATTCCACATATAAGAACTAGTCTTTTCATATAATTATGTTCTATATTTAATATCATAAATACATGAATGCTTTTAAAACACTAATATAATCAAGCATCCATTATTTTTATACAAACTTCATTTATATGGTACACTACTAAGGTGACATCCACCATCTTTTACCTTAGTGTGGGTACTATATACGTAAAGTATATAATTAATTTACAATAAGGCCCCATAACCTATTATTTAACTATAAAAATCCATTTTTCATAATAAATAAATAGGAAAAATGTTCTATAATTTAACTCATTTATCTTTCAACCTATTCAAATCAAATATTCTTTCATGTTTTTTTTTATTATCATAAAAGCAATATAACTAAACACAACATGTTCTTACCCTATTAGGGTTTCAACCAAAGCATATACAAACACTCAAATAATAAAAAACATCAATTAACACCCTATAAAATCAATATAACACCCAGTAAAATACATTAATAGAAACACCCATTTGAATGTCATCATAGGCGTTGACTGTAATTCAACTAATTTAGCTGATTAAGACTATCCTTTCATAATTTCCATATAAATGAATTGTGATTCAAATTAACCTTTAAAATTTTTCATAATTAGTCTTTAGACATTCATGCATTATGTAAATACATAGTTCACTAAACACTAATAAATATATTTATAATGTTCAAAACTCAACCCAGCCATAAAACATATCTAGTTTGCTAACCTTTACACTATTATAAAATCAAGAGTATCTTACAATCAAACTATTCCTCTACCCATACCTAGGTATCACATAATAAAATAAAAAGATATCCTATATATCTATTGTCGTAATAGGAATCAAAACTGAGCTTCAAAACCTAACTATGTTTCAACCTAGTCATAGTCTATATTATACCTAAACTGAAATACACATAGTTAAATATAAATGACTTAATAGATATGAACATATATATTTGTACACACACACACACACATATATAATTTCATATTATAGTTTGACAGTTGTGTGTGTGTGTGTGTATATATATATATATATATATATATATATATATATATATATATATATATATATATATATATATATATATATATATTTATACAGTCATAATTTCAAAAATTTCCCAAACATGTGTATTTTGGATTCCCATATATATATATATATATATATATATATATATATATATATATATAGGTATATATATATGTGAGCATACAATTATATAGATTTGAAATCAACCAAACATATAACTAATTATATATACTTGTATATATAAATATATAATCAATATAATTGATTAACCAAAGGAACAAATTGTTTAATAGTGGAATAAAATAGGTAGACTTAACCAATTAAGTCTAATTTCCAAATAACCCATGGAAATGTACCAATCTATTTAAACATAAGCATCTCAACAAAATTGTGTATATACCCTATGAATAAAACCTCATTTTTGAATAGAGAATTTGAATTTCTAAGGAAGGATAGTATTATTCATACAACCTATAATCATTATGGCTAAGACTTATTGTATAACCCTAACCTTCCCAAGTTACCTTGGGTTGGATATGGGGTTATCTGGAGGTTGTAACCTATATAGGGACCTATATACATCCCTTGTAATTTTCTCCACAATATTACAATCAAATAACCAACACATAGTAATTTAAAAAACCATTCACAATATATCATACACATAGGTATTCAATTACAAAACTAACATGTTAAATATATGCATGATGAAGAATGTTGAACTTATAACCTCATCAAATCATTATTTCTCCTTCTCTTCACCTTCTGCCTTTCTCTTCTCTAAATGTCTCATTCAAAGTTCCCCCTTTTATCCACATTTACATCTTCTATTTTTATTTTCTACTACTCATCGTCTTTGATTAATACAATTCCTACTAACCTTGAATGTCTAGATAGCTCAACTACACATAGTCTGCCTCCATGCATATGCAACAAAACCCCATGATTTCCTCCCAATTCCATGTTTAAATCAAGTCAACTAATGATTAACAACTAATCATTCTCAATGTTTTTTTCAATCATGCCTAATTAATCATAACACAATCCCCTAACAAATATGCATCTTATGATTTAATCAAACCATATTAGACCACCTTACTTATTCAATTCATCACTTTATGTTTCTAAATCATGCAATACTTTATAACTAGTTGTTTGTATTTGTATTTTCCATGCAATGGCTAATATAAATAAAACATAACTTTAGACAATGTAACTATGCAATATAAGACTTAGATCTTAGATTTTTATGTTAAATATTATCCACTAACATATATTACAATAATAAATTCTTAATTATCATCAATATATATATATATATATATATATATATATATATATATATATATATATATATATATATATATATATATATATATATATAAGAACACTTATGAAATTTGAGAAGACATCACAATGTTTTACTATTCAACCAAATATAATAAGACAATGATGTAAGTACACACAACAAAATTTATTTGCTAAGCCAACCAAGATAATTATGTAAGATCACAAAACATAGTGAAATCACTCAAGAAATATAATTATCTTCAACACCAATAAATATTATACCCTAAAGCATACTAACATTCAACTATAAAACATGCCATGTTATCCATATCAAACAATTACAAAACATGATATGCTAAGTGGTGTGTGTAAGGGTTTCTAGATTTGCTTCTCTATTTCCCCCCAACATATCCATCTAACCACCCTCTTTGATGATACTCTCACTCTGTCATGATCTGAGGGATGAATCTGTCCTACATCCACCTCATGTTAATGAAGGTAGTTAACTCGTAACATCATTATATTCATAAAATAAAAATGTATAATAATCTCAAAGTATAGAATGCAAAGTAATAAAAACTCATAACATCTAATCATGTAAATGAAGCAACATAAATAGTCCCATAATCAGCATATCTCATAAATCTTAAATAAATATCAGTTAATTAACAAATGAACTATAATAATCCAAGGATTTAACAAGTTGTTTAGCTTAGAGAGAAATCAAGATGTGATAGATGACCCCAAAGACTACTAGTAAAGAGGTTAAAAAAATTATTTAACAGTTTTTAGATAATTACATAACTAAGGAAATCATATTCAAACTTTAATTTTACCAAACTCTTAGTTTAGGTATTTATTTTTGATTAATTTTGAAAGGGTTTCAACTAGGTCAGAATACATTTAGATAAATTGTTTGATTCTATTTTAAGACTTTATTTGTTAGAATTTGATTACTTTAATATATAAGATAGTTTTGGAGAACTAATACAAATAATAAAATGGCTAATAAATTCTTAAATTGAGTTAAAAGATAAATTTTAGATAAATTTAAATTACAAAGTCACTTAATAAAAGAGAATTTATTAAAGAATCTAAAATTTAATTAAATTTTCACTTATCTAAGATGGTGGTGGATTAAATTACCACCATCATATTGAGTAGATATCATCCACTAGATCTAGGTTTCCAACAAAAAAATCCTAAATTTCCTTATGGCAAGAAAGAAATTCAAAACCTCTATCATTTTCTCCCTTTATTTTTTATTTGTCTACTGGTTATAAGATCACAATTTTTTAGAGGTGGAAGATTTAGAGCTCAAGAGGAAGAAAATACTCTTACAGACTAAAATATTAAGAGTATATATAATGTGTATATATTTAGTCTTTTGATATTTGTAATTATATATAGCTTCCTTTTTTTTAAACCCTAGTTATTATTTACAAATTTAAAAATATATTTATATACAAATTAAGTATATAACCAGATTTGTTAAATACTAAAAAATAAATGCATATATATATATATATATATATATATATATATATATATATATATATATATATATATATAACCCCTCTTAGGTTCATCAGTGTTTTCTAGATGACATATCATCATGTGGATGATTGGTGTGTTGAGTGTGTCATTGTGCTCAATGTATGAGTGAGATATATTGTGGTTAATAGTTAGTCTTGATTCTATTACATCATTGTGGTGAATTGGAATCAGGTTTATTGTGTCTCATGTAGGACCACCTTATGCTGAGTGTGTTTGATGCTTATAACAATTTGTGTTATCACTTAATGCGATGCTTATGTCTTCTAGGGGTTCTTGTGTCAATGAGTCATTATTGGTCACATTTATCCAGTGGATGAATTTGTGTTAACTTAAATAGGTTATTGAACACATTAAGTAGCCGTGTTAAGCTAAATTGGTCTTGATTACTTGACTTATAGCTTCTAGGTGCATTGACAACAAAATCTTGTTTTAAGAAGGGAATGATAACACTATTTTATTCATGATTGAGTCAAGGTAAGTTTTATTATTAAACGTAAATAAAATTGTAAATAATTATATACTTATATAAACAAATATTAAAATGGTATTTCTATAAATAAGCATTTAAATAAATAGTTTTTCTCAAACATTATTGTTCCTATATTTATATGTACTAATATACGTAATTATATGATCATATTTATATATTGATATTTTGATTA